>OX465250.1:18622346-18877568 GCA_949987775.1 Aproaerema taeniolella
AAAATAGTTTACCAAGTACTTACTGAAGCGCCCGTAACCCAGTGGCGCTCAGTGAGGTTAAGCAACGTACACAGAGGCTGGGAACCTGATGGGTGACTAAAATGGCAATTTATCACGAGCGTTTCCGAGCTTTGGAGGGCACGTTAAGCCGTCACTCAAGAGGTCACTGTGCGGTTTGAAAACTCTGACACCTTGGTAAGCCAAGTTTGCCACACACTTGACTATACCTACACGATAAGTAGAAGAAGTACTTACTGAAATTTCACGCGTTGTTGTTAAATAAATGCACTCGGCTCTACAGGGGGATCCGTTTTGAAACATCTGATCTATTAGTTTGGAGAGTACTCGGAATGAGAGCACTCTGTATAACGCGTCGGGTGTAAAGACGTCTTCCAATTTCAAATTATGTTGAGTTACGTCTTACGTCACTCTGTTTCTTCGGTTTGTGTTCTAAATTTGAATAACGTTTTAAGTAGGTTTTGTTTGACATATTTAGAGCGACTTGCACCAAAACCTTAAATACATTTAATAGCATAAACACATTTAACTTGGTTGTCAAAGCAACAAAATCTGTCAAATCAATCAAAATTAGTCTCATTCACTAATATTTATGTCGAAGGCAAAAACAGTGCTAATTTCTCAATGTCTCTCGGCAAAGGTAACTTTAAAATTACACATTTTGTTCAACCCCCGACATTTAGAGCTTTACCATAAAGAATATTTTTTTAGGGCATTTAGGGCTCTATGATCAAAAATTCCTTTGCCTTTCCCGAAGGGGATAAATTAAGTAACAACAAAATTGTGTTTAGCGGTGATAGCCCAGTTGGTAATGAGCCAGACTTGTAATCCGAAGGTCGCTGGTTCAAATCCTGGTGCGGGCCTGTACCACTAAATTCGTCTATTCGGATTTATGTACAGATTTCTAATTATCACTTGCTCAACGGTGAAGGAAAACATCGTGATGAAAATTCATTTTCGAAAGACGAGCGGTCCACCAACCCGCATTGGGCCAGCGTGGTGGACTATGGCCTAAATCCCCTTCGGGTTTCGAAGGGAGGCCCGTGCCCCTCGGTGGGGACGTATATGGGCTGGTAAAAAAAATGTGTTTTGATGTTTTGTGGGTCTTGCGTGGCTGAACTAGGTAATTTCGATCAAATGTAGCTAAGAACTATTTCGATTAAGTCAGCTTTCAATAAAAAAAAACGCATCGAAATCGGTCCATTCGTTTAAGAGCTACGATGCCACAGACAGATGCACAGTTATACATGTACACAGATACACACGTCAAACTCATAACACCCTTCTTTTTTATCGGTTTTGGGATAAAGATCTAACTTTATCCCGAAAATATTTGAAAACATTTAAACTTACATAGCGCCTGATAGAGCACTTTAATAGATATGTAAAGGAATCCCCTTATATAGCAACTAGCTTTCCAACCGGGACTTTATTCCCGTGGTGGGAAAATGATGTACCCTATATGTAGGGCAGCCATCCGTCCGGGTTTCCCCGGATTTGTCCTAGTTTGGAAGAAGTCCGGGGAGCGTCCGGGCGGGGTTTAAATTGTAGTCCGGGTGCAACGCGGACTACAATAAAAGTCCGGGCTTTCGATCAGATCCCGTTCCCATAATTTATGTAAAACTTACATACCTAAGAAGGTTAAAAAATAAAGCAAAATTACTCACTTGTCGTCACAAGAAAGATTAAACACACTATTTCATGCAACAAAAGAGGCTTAAAATTAAAGTTTTCTTCTATCAAGTACGGAGTAAAATATATTTTAATCAAGATGTAAGTTAATGAAAAAAGTATTGAAATGTCCGGGGTGAAAGCTCCAAAATCCGGGGAACTTACGCTTCCGGTCCTGGGGAGCAAGTTTTAGAGATGGCAGCCCTACCTATATGTTAATCCAGGGTGCCAGCTATATTATTTTTAAATTTTTATTATGAAGACATTGTAGATTATATACTTTTACTTTATTTGAACTTATATAATTTTATTGTTGTGACATTGTTACTTAATTTTATTTTGGACGTTTTTTATGTGATTTTTATTATTGACATTAATTAATGATTACTTATTTTGAGATTATGAACTGTTTTTATTATGAATGTTTTACTGTAAATTGATTTTATAATATGTAATGAATTTCACATTGTCGACTTGGGTGTATACCTGTAGATGATGTTTAGAATTTTTATTAAATAAAAAAAATAATAATAAAAAAATTAAAAAATAAAAATAAAAAAAACCTCCATTCCAAATTGTATCTTGGTCCAGCCGTTTAAGCGTGCAAGAGTAACAAACAAATATCTATACATCTATACAGCCATATAAATCCTCACAAACTTTCGCATTTATAATATTAGTAAAATAGGATAAACCCTTGCCTACCTACTACTAACCAACTAAAAAAAAAAACGCTTTACACTCAAAGGCCCACATTAAGGTTTTCCCTTGTGTCGTGGGTCCCTTGGAACACACAAAGACAGACACAAACACCCATGACCCGAGAACAAACATCTGCTTTTTACACAAATATTTGCCCCGACTCACCAACTGCGGCCCAAAAGCCCAAATAACCCTTTAAAAACAAAACAACCCCTGTGGGGGTAGTTGCAACAATAAACGCATAGCCAGGGGTCATTGGCATTACTATTACGACTTCTAAGAAGGTGAGGCCATAGGTGCACTATAGAAAATGTACCAGGTTGATTTAATAAGCTGTGGGAACAGGCAAGAATTTTTTCTTGATTTCCCTTTCTTTTTTTAACCCTGACAAAAAAGAGGGGTATTTTAAGTTTGATATCTGTGTATCTGTCTGTGACATCGCAGCTCCTTAGCAGATGGACAGATTTAGATGCGGTTTTTTTCGTTTTAAAACTAAATTGATCCAGAGTCTTCTAAGCTATGTGTCTGTGTTTAGTAAAAAGCAAAAATTTTGGGGTTGTCATTAAGAGCGATTTACTAAGCTCATCTCTTAGGGTTATAGCTTAGCTCATATATCATCTGTGCTAGGCTGAGATATATGGTTAATAAATTTTCGAAAAACCAAACCCAAAGCTGCATCTTTACATTTTCTTAGTCACATATTTAATCAAAAAGCACTGACCCTCGGTGGGAACGTATGGGCTTATAATTTTTTTATTAAATCTAGTTACGTCGTACAAGTTGAAACCAGCACTTACAAAAACAAAAAACTTTTTGTCATTTTATTTTTGCTCTGGTAACACCATTAATTTCTGTACTGTTAATAAAGTTACCTTTACAGTATATGTATATATCCTGTGGGTGAGGCTTGCGGACACTTCAAACTAATGTTACGGTCAGAGCCTTTTCAATTGCGGTCGTCTTATTTAAATCTAAGGGGGTAGGTAGAGCTACTAAGTGGCGCGTGTTGTTTGAAGACGCAGTTTTAGTAGGGATTCACACAAAATTGGAGTAAAGGGATTCGAAAATTGGAGTACATATGTTTACATACAAAATATCACATTATTTATGCCTATATATTTACATTTATGTTATCTATGCTAATAGAATAGTGGGTGTACGTGTCTTGCTCGCTTCGCGCTTCATTTAATAAGGTGCTGACAGAAAATCAGCGCTGTTGACTCTCAACAGCATATGCTGAGTCAGAACCTATTCGCTGACACAACGCTGTTGATAATGCTATGCTTTACGCTACGCTTTAACTAATTAACTTTGTGCTTTATTGTGTTTGTTTTAATTGTGTTTTGTCCAGTGAATAAATGTTATCTATGTCTATGTCTATGAGTAAAGGGATTCGTTTCACTCAAAAGGGGTTTTCTGCTGTTGGTCCCACGCTATGAAAAAACAATGTTTATTATTTTATACAGGGTGACTTTAAAATAGCGAAAACTACGGATATGAATCAGCCCACGAAACCGAACAAGTTTCCACAAGGAACAAAAATTTCGATTTTTCATACAAGGCAAATCAGCTTATCACACAAGTTGTATGGAAACGGGATTTTTTTTCTTCATATTTCAACCTATATTCCTTGGGAAAAGTTGTTCAGTTTCGTGGTCTAATTCACATCCTTAATTTTAGCTAAATAATTTAATGTTATCAAATATAGGGCTTTAGGTATCTCTCTTTCAACCTCTCGGGTGGTTAATTAGTCCATGAAACTGAACAACTTCCCCAAGGAACACAGGTCAAAATACGAAATAAAACATTTTTGATCTCCCATACTAAATGCGCTGTAGGTAAGCTGATGAAGTTTGTATGAGAACTCAATTTTTTTTTCGTATTTTGACCTATGTTCCTTGGGGAAGTTGTTCAGTTTCATGGACCGATTAACCACCCGAGAGGTTGAAAGAGAGATACCTAAAGCCCTGTATATGTGTAAAACTTACTTATTTTAAGTCGGGTTTGTTCTTACACTTATAACTCGAGAACGGCTGAACCGATTTTTATGGTTTTTGATTTGTTATATTTGTCTCCGTTCCGAATAGCAGAATACATATTAAAAGCGTTGGAAAACTGATGAAAAAATTCCCACGGGAATGAAGTCCCGGGCAACAAGCTAGTAGTAGAATATAGTATAGTACAGGAGCTAAACTATGTCGAATGAAACCATCGTAAACCGTTTACGACCGCACCGCAACTCCACTTTACAGGGCATCATTACTGTGATATGTGATACTACACGACAAATTGCCAACTATCCTAACGACTTGTCGTGGTCTCTTTCACCGTATGAGATTTTAAAAACAACGGAGCTACGGATTGATTTATTAGATTAGCGAAACTTTAGCATCACCCTTCACGATCGACAGAGGGCACTGCGAGAGCGCGCGGGTAAAGGCCTGTTCGCCCTCTGCAGCTCGAGCACGCGGTCCTATGTCAAAATGTCAACATTGACAACGCCAGAGGGCGAGCAAGCCTTTGCGCGGGGCCCTCCCGCAAACAAAGTGAAGTTTCACCGGCAGCCAAGTGGCGTACCGCGCGAGTTTTCGCGCATCATGCTCGAGCTGGGTACCTACCACGATCGTTTAAAAGCATTTCTGTTTAGGATCCAACTTTGAACTGCTTCGCAATTGGAATGTTTTTTAAAATGGTACCATGATGGCGCTGCTTTTGAACTGCTCGATTCTCTATGGTCCATTTTAAATGTCTACATAAATTGTCGCTGGTCTGCCTTTGAATCGCAACAACGCCAAAATTGAATCGCTTATAAGCCATCATGGTACGAATAAGCGTTGCAGACTTGTTTAGGTTTTTTTTTTTATTATACGATGGGTTAACTCTTGACCTCAATCCTGACCATCAGGGTCAAAGATGAGGTCGACGATGGAGCGAGTTAACCCAGAAAATGACTATAAAGGCACTGGTACTCCCACGCACCGACGGAACACAGCAAGCTGTTTGGCGTCGGACTTCGGTAGGAGGGTGGTCGCGAACCAGACGGCCCTTTACAGAGCCTACCACACCGCATGAGACCATAGGACGACACCTCAGATTCAGAAAAAAAATGAAAAGTGTCGTTGCCTGCGATGGATTACTAGGAGGCAGGTCTCATTTGTGTTTCCTTAGTCGCCTCTTACGACACCCACGGAAAGAGATGGGGTGGTGTTATTCTTAACCGATCACCACACGGCAAAAATTGTCCTAAATTGGATCGCGCTAAGCGATAATGGTAAGCCTCCTGCTGGGGTTGTCATTTCGACATTTTTTTAACATTTCACCGCGTGTTTGACGTTGTGCTTGAGCTGCAGAATAGCGCTGCGTGAGGTCATAACATGTTAGTGCTCCAAAATCGTCATCCTCACCTGCTAGCCGTGCCCCCTGCTGATCAATGGACGAGGCTCTGATCTGACGTATTACGTTTATATATCATATTTTGTATATCTTATATCTTATATCTATCTATATCTATATCTATATCTATATATATATATAAAAGAAAGTCGTGTTTGTTACAACACTTATAACTCAAGAACGGCTGGACTGATTGCCATGGTTTTTGATTTGTTGTATTTCTCTCCGTCCCGAATAGCAGAATAACTATTAAAAACATTGCAAAATTGACGGGAAAATTCCCACGGGAACGAAGTCCCGGGCGAAAAGCTAGTATTATATATGTAGGTATTTATAATATATGTAGCAAATTGCATGTGTTTATAAATATACATATTTATTTATTTTTATTTTTATTTGTATATTATTTATTTAATATAACACACCCTAATAAATTTAATTTTTCACATTTTCTCTTGGTACACCCTTGCCCACTTCAACTGCCTCTTCCTCTCACATAGGTTAGCTGGAAGAAAACTCATTGCTTGAGTTAAGCTCGCCGTTGTATATGTCCTTTCTGTTCTGTAATCTGTATGTATATGTGTGTAATAAAGAATAAAGATAAAGAATAAAGATGCAACCCATAAATATTGATATTGGCGTTATGTACTTGATATCGGCAACTTCGCTATTCTATATTTTAATTTTTAAAGTGGAAACTTCTTTAGCGGCGTTGTGCACTTTTGGATTGGTACAAAATGTTAAACGCGTCAGGACACGTGACTTGATCGAAAATTCGTAAGACGGAGGGAGAGTGAAAACTTCTTTAGCGGCGTCTTTTTGGGATGGGTAAAAAATTTTAAACTCGTATCAGGATACGTGACCTGATCGAAAATTCGTAAGACGGAAGGAGAGTAGACCGCAAGGAAATAATATATATTCAAGTTTTCACTTCTGCCGGCACTCCCGGAGTGTAACCCGTTGTTTTTTTTAACATACTCGCCATTTTTTCCAAAAATCGAATTGAGTAACTTCAAAACTCCAATTCAACAAAGACCTTTATAATTACAAAAACTCAACCTGCAAAAACCGAAACTCATTTCATTGATCTCGCAAAAAAAGTGAAACAAAGCACCCGGAACTCGCCATATTTGTTCCCAGCCGAGGAATTGATGAACCCCGTCCTAAGCAAACACAAGAACATAAGGAAAAGTCTACCTTGTATAGTGCACCACATAAGTTACGTAAGTATTTGTATGTTTTATACGTCCACCTGTGAGAATAATCGAAGTTTGGAGAAATTGGATTTTTGATGAATTGGAGAGACAGCTAGAGTTTATTGTCTTAAATCAGGGGTGGCCAACAGGTCGATCGCGACTGTTTAGTCCAGTCGATCGTGGCAAGGCAAAAAATAACTGATTTATGTTTTTTTCTCTGATAAAAAATACTACATGATTGTGTACTGAACTTGTAGTTTTACTTTTACTTAATACTTAGTTATAAGATTATTATTATTATTGACAATGACAATGATTGTAAAGCAATGAATAAAGTTTTTATCTATCTATCTATCTATGCTGTTTCATTTAAGATTTCAAGAAGTATGTAATTGGTAGATCGCACAGGGTTTTGTCAGTAAATAGGTGATGTTGGGTATAATCAAGTTGGCCACCCCTGTCTTAAATAGACTCAGCAAAGAAAACCTGCAACAATTTTAGATTTTTCTCTGTGATGCTAAGTCCAAATTAAACAAAATTTCGAGGGATGGTTTAGATGGGCATAATTAGTTTGTTCAAACCAAAAAAATAAGCAAAAATAACCATTATAAAACAGGTAACAGACGAAACCAGCTAAATTTGAGCTTTGTTTTCAATAAAAAAACAAATTTCAAAATGTCTAAGTGTTATTCAAAATCTTAGTTACATGGTTAAGTTTTAAAATAAGAAACAATTTAAATCAATGAAATTATAAACTAAATATTGCTTGAGAAGAAATTAGCAATTTTATAGTTAAACCCCTATTTTGTTAATACCCTATACCTCCAAAGCGATACCTTTTATCAGACACATGTTTTGAAACGTCAAATTTTATTATGGTAAATATTAACAGCCACGGGTATGAAAAACTTAAAGCATCATGCTGTATGAAAAGCCAAAGAACTAATAACTTGGCGATGGACAAATAGCATTATACGAGTACTTATGAAAGCATGGCAATTATTACTTCTCTATTTTAAACGAAACCAAAACCAATGAACTTATTGAAAGAGCTCTATCAATTTAAAAACAAAGTGACGAAAATGAAGTTATCTGAGTATCTTGGCCTTCCAAGGCCCCGATTCTGTAGCTTCAGTTGTGTGTCGATGCAATGGTCGTCATTTTATCCGTTCGGTGGCGAAATTCAGAACTCTCCAAATTTCATATATCTAATGACGGCTGCTTTGACTGGAGGCGCCATCGCCACCGCCAACTGAGTTTTCAGTTGCTAGGTAGTTTAAACTACATTGCATCTTTAGGTTTGGTCGGCGGTGGCGCTGCTGGTCGGGGTGGTTGTCAGCAAGTATATGAAAATTAAATAGTTCTCAATTTCGCCACTTAAACAGATAAAAGGCCTCCATTCCATCGACACACAACTTAAGTTACAGAATCGGGGCCCAATTATTGTTCAAATATAAGTTATCGTGTTTGTGAGGTGAACAACCGACCCCTTATCAGCCCCGGATTCGCCACTTTTAGGAAATAACTCGAAGATTCATTCACTTCTTAAGTGATAGATTGAATGTACTTTAATAAATTGTTTTTTTTATTGTGATAGTTTAGTCGGTTACTGAGCGTATTTATATGGGGTGACTCCAAATAAGTAGTTAGCGAAACATTAGGTTGTGATTCTAACCATGAAACTGCACTTTCCCCAAGGCAACCATATTAAATTCTCAACAAAATTTTCGACTTCACAAACTAATGCATTCATCACCTTAAATTTACCTTGCCCAATGTTAAACAGGTTAATACCAATGTACAGGTTAGGAATGAAAAACTGGGCATTGTGGAATCTACTGTATTCTTAGGAATAACTCTTGATGCAAAGCTTCAATGGGGTCCTCATATTGATAAGTTAGCGAGCAGACTCACTTCAGCAGCCTACGCAGTTAAAAAAATCCGTCAATTATCGGACGTTGAAACCGCGAGAACCGTATATTTCAGTTACTTCCACAGCCTAATGTCATATGGCATTTTACTGTGGGGTAATGCTGCGGATATCAATAAGATCTTGGTTCTGCAGAAAAGGGCTGTCGATTTATCAAATGAGACCTAGAATGTCTCTTAGAGAAATGTTCAAAGAAATAAATATTCTGACTTTTGCATCCCAATATATATGTGACAATCTTTCATACGAGTATGTGCAGAAAAATGAAAATTTGTTTAAGAAAAATAGCGATAGGCACAATATAAATACTAGGACCAAGCATAAACTGGATGTACTTGACAGTCGTCTCCACAAGGTCACGAACTCTTTTATGGGTCGATGTATACGTTTCTACAATAAGATTCCCATGTGTATTAAAAATTTACCTTTGGATAAATTTAAGACAGTAATGAAACAAAAACTTTGCAAAAAGGGCTATTACAAAATTTCTGATTACATAACTGACAAGCAGCCATGGGAATGAACTGCTCAGCTCTAGAGTTATTTCAGACTTAGTTAAAATTAGAAAATAAGAAAATTTGTAATGCGATTAAAAAGAGCACCCTCAGAGTTTCTTGCCTGTTCTTCTCTGGGGAAGACTACACCTTTGCGAATAGGCGTAGAGTCAGTAGGGTCAATAGAACGAATGCGTATGTATGTATTTAAATCCTTTAATGTTTGTTTGTATGTATTTCATGTAATCTTGACTTGTTTTAAGTGGCATCCTGAATGTCCTATAAAATAAAGATTTTTTCTATTCTATTCTATTCTATTCTATCAGACTGCTGGATATAGGCCTCTCCTATGACACGCCACTGAGCTTGGTCTTCAGCTCTCCTCCTCCAACTACTGCTCGCTAAGTATCTTACGAATATCGTCACCCAACCTAGTAACAGGGCGCCCTATTCTACGTTTGCCGCATTCAGCTGATCACTTATTATTGAGAGCAAAATATTATTTCACATAACGTTCCTTGAATGAAAATGGTTCAGATTAATCGGCTGATTGATTGACATCCTTAATTATTGCTAATCATAAATTAAATAGCGAAATACCTATATGTATGTGGTCGGTTTCTCGAAAACGGCTCTAAAGATTTTGGTGAAAATTTACAGGTTAGGTTAGGTTAGGTTAGGTTAGCTTTTATTTTAGGTATAGCTTTTATTTGTCATGCTTTTATTTTCTAAAAAGTACAAAAGATGCCTCCAACTTTAATCCTTACTAATATTATAAACGCAAAAGTTTGTATGTATGGATGTTTGTTGCTCTTTCACGCTCAAACGGATAAAATTTGGTATGGAGGTAGCTGACACCCTGGATTAACACATAGGCTACATAATTTTCCCAAATTCCCACGGGCACGAAGTACCGGTCGGAAAGCTAGTACCTAATTTATAATTTTATATATTTGTTGATTCATTTATGTACATGTATGAAAAAAAAGGAGAGCAGCACAACAGTTAACAAGCCCAAAAAATATGTCAACGAGGAGCGACAAAATTGTACAGCCCATTCTTTTTAAGGCTCACCACAAACGAAGCTCCTGGCAGTTCGGGAATAATGACGAATAAAATAAATGCATGATTTTAATCTCGACCGCTAGAAGCGCGTCGTAAACCGTTTACGAGCGGCCACTTTGACTGTGGTACAAGTTATTAGGAGAAGCGGCATTCGATTGCTTATAACTCTTAAACAGCTGAACCAATTTTGATAAAATATAGCTAAGAACCATTTCGATTACGTCAGCTTTCAAACAAAAAAAACCGCATCGAAGTCGGTCCATTCGTTTAGGAGCTACGATACCACAGACGGTCACAAAGATAAACAGACATATAAGTACACCGATAAATACGTCAAACTAATGACATCCCCCTTTTTTCGTTGGGGGTTAAAAAGTACAATTGATAGAACAATGTGCACTGGATGCTAAACGTTTTGTGGAACTAGTTTTTAGCTTTTTAACCTTATAATAAAATGATTTTGGCGCCCTCTGAAACTTTTGCCCCGGGCGGGGCCCCAGTTTGCCGTTTTCCCCCCTTCCCCCACCCTTTTAGATCTGAAGCTGTCGCTATCGCTTCCGCCTATGACACGGCCCATCGCACAACAGTAGCGCGTCAAACGTGGCACATTTTGTTGGCCAACCCTTTGCTAATGCGATTTGTGTTTTATGATATGACTTACGTAATGTGCGAGCAGAGTGTCGGTGAATGGCACTTTGTTGATTACAACCCATAGTTCATGGCGCACCCCCGCTAAAAGGCGCGAGAGATGGATTTCTACTGTAAGACAGTAAGTGCTTAGCGAGTGCGATGTAAGTGCGTGTGTTGTGGTTATAGTAGAATAGAAGACTTTCTTAAAGGCTTGATGATAGTTATACAGCGTGTTTCATAAAAACCTAATAAAAAGAAAATCCAAAATTAATAATGATGAATGCGTGACCACTGTTTTTCATTCTCACAAGTTGTATGTATGTTTTACTGTTATTTATATACAGGGTTATTTTTAAATCAGTACACAAATTTTTTGTACGTAAACTTTATAAAAATTTAACAGACCCGTATTTTTTTGTTTTATATCGTTTCATATAAACATTTCAAGCTAGATCGTCTGAAGCATGAAAATAAATCAATTTTTTTGTATGAAAAAAAAATTACTTCGTCCAATTGACTTGAAACTTGGTAATAGTACTCTTCAACACAATCTGTGACACCCGTGTTTCTGCGTTTTACAAAATTTTATCCTCTAAGACGTTAAAAAGGGGTATCAAAATCTGAAAATTTTGGAAAAAAAAAATGTTTTCCTTCTTATTTACGTTTTATCAACGTTACTGACACCGTAAGAAAAATTTGTGTACTGATTAAAAAGTAACCCTGTATATAGTTGGTCAATTTCATTAACCAGTATATCAGCGCTGCAGTCTGGTACTGCAGCAATACGCTGAGTCTGCTCCAATTTGATTGGCAAAACTATTCAATTATTTCTGTTTCTCAATGTATATTTTTTTACTTGTTTTTGTCTATTATACTGGGTTGTGCTATGTTATGTCAATTTAATAAAGGGTCAATCAATCGACCATTTTAACAAGATTAGGTAATCGAAAACCTAGATACACCGCACAGCAGACAAACGCGCGCGGCACCTCACTCGTCTAACGCTGAAACATCACCTTTGATTGCGCGAGGCCCCGCGCAAAGGCTTGCTCGCCCTCTGGCGTTGTCAATATTGACATTTTGACATAGGCCCCGGCGCATTCCACGCGCGAGCACATCGTGTTCTGGATATTACTGCTGGATATTAAAAAGCACTTCCTTTAATAAATACTTAAACCCTTTTTCACAAAGAAGACACAATTAAGATTAACGCTTGAGTTTTGAATTTATATAAATGTTATCCCTGCTATGAATGTTATCTATACGAAGAGAATTTTAAATATTTCCTGACGAAAATCCCACTGGAACATTATTCAGTATGAGATGGTCTCAGTTCAGAGTTTCAGTTTTTGCTAACCTGTCTTCTGGAAAAGTACACCACACCACCTCTGACATACGATGAACTTGAAGATATGTTGGAGTGGTAGTGGAAGCTGTTATGAACAACTTCCGATCCCAAGACACAGTCGTAGGTCTACCTAATCTAACCTAACATAACATAGGATTAAAAGGGGATACACACACTTACACACACACATAAACATATACACCCACACACATACACATCCACACACCTACACAGACACACACACACACACACACACACACACACACACACACACGTCACTCATAGGTATTCTCAGTCACACCCTAATTGTTTTTTTTTTTCTTTATATTTAAATTATCATTAAGTACTTTACTGCCTGAACTCATGAACATTTTTAAATTAAGTAAAAGCTGTTTATAAAAAATATCATTAATCTAAATAGTTGTACACTTCCTATTTTATTTTAAACGGTTTTATTTAGCTCACCCCGTTTGTTAAACGGTTTTATTTAGTTCACCCCGTTTGTTTTATTCTTGGGTCAAATTTAGTAATTCAAATTTCACCCTCTTCCTGTCAACCGATTAATCTGAAATTTTGTATACACTTTGGATTTTGGTGACAATACAATTATGTTTATTCATTATCATTATAAATTCAAGATGGCCGCCGCTACAAAATGGCGGATAATTTATGTTTTATTAATCCCATCAATATGGGTATCAAATGAAAGGGCTCAACAAGCAGAATACAATATACTATAAAAAATTGAAATCCAAGATGGCGGCCGCTACAAAATGGCGGATAACGTAGGTTTTATCAATCCCATCAATATGGGTATCAAATGAAAGGGCTCAACAAGCAGAATACAATATACTATAAAAAATTGAAATACAAGGTGGCCGCCGCTACCAAATGTATGTTTTTAATAAAAACTAAAAACTAGAAAATAAAAATAGGTAAAAAAACTTTTTAAGTTAAACGGTTTTATGTTAAACATACATTACAATGTTTAAGATAAATGTACTAAAAACCAAAAAATAATAAAATAGATACAGTCGTGGGAATTATAAACATATGCATAGACTAGACTAAAATAAAACCGTGGGGCACATTAAGTCGATAATTTGTAGACAATTGACGTGCCCCACGGTTTTATTTTAGTCTAGTCTATGCATATGTTTATAATTCCCACGACTGTATCTATTTTATTATTTTTTGGTTTTTAGTACATTTATCTTAAACATTGCAATGTATGTTTAACATAAAACCGTTTAACTTAAAAAGTTTTTTTACCTATTTTTATAGTTTACTCACCTGATGTATGTGACACCTAAAGGAAGAGCGGTGCCTCCTAACACAAGTTTTAAAAAACTTAAAAGGAGACTCCAGCCCCCGTATCAATAATGTAAACTGTTTTTTGGTGAAAATAAAGATTTTTTTTTTTTTTTTTTTTTTACAATCTTTAATTTTTCATGTTCCATAATTACGACAGCATTTCTCTAACTCAAACATTTATTTTCTCGTAATTTCAACATCATAGGGACCAACAAACAAGTCAATATTAACATTTTAATTGGAAACCGGAAAAATGTTCTAGAATAAACGGAGGCTTTTAATTTAGCGTTTTCGCGGAAAACCAGAAAGCTCGGGTGTACTGGGAAAACATAAAAATAAAAGGTAATTTTTATTTATTCACTCCAATTTCCTGCTGGCGAATGAAACGTTTGTAACTGTTATGAATTCATAGCGGACTCTTCCAACAGATTGACTTTGATATTTTTATTTGTCTACATTCACATTAAAGTATTGGGGTATTTTCCATTAAATATTAACGAATGAATGAATGAATGAAAATATTTATTTCAGACCAAGTCCATATTTTATTAGTAACAAAAACCTAATAACTATGTTAGTAAAATTTAAAATTAGTAGAATTTAAAATTAACATTGCTCAGCACATGTAGGGATGACCAATGCTTCAGTATAGGACCTTTAACTCTGTCCGCAATGACCCTCAGGAGCCTGTTAGTACTACACTTAATGCGAGACCTCAGGGAGGCTACTCGTTTGCGCAGAATGGCCTGGAAGCCATCTGTACTGTGGTCCACAAACATCCCAGACGCACTGCAGTGCCAGTGCAGCCCCAACAGACCCCTGAAAGTATTATTGTACTGGACACGCAGAGCTTTGTAGGATTTTTTGTCAGGGTTTTTAAATCATTTAGAGACGGTTTTAAAATCATTTAGGGTTTTTAAATCATTTAATCTTTTAGAGGTTCTATATTAGAGACGACTGCAGCTCTAGCACGATAACGACAAACTCGCGCTTAGCTCACTCTGAAACTTCACTTTGATTGCGCGAGGGTCCCGCGCAAAGGCTTGCTCGCCCTATGGCGTTGTCAATGTTGAGATTTTGACATAGGACCGCGGTGTTGTCGCGGTGCTGTCACTATCGTACTCGGCCTGCTGGAAGTGAAAGAAAAACTTAGAATGTGCTGCCAACTCTTCCCAGGCATACCGTAGAAGTTAGTGGATCATTCAACAATTACGTGATCACCGGAAGGGGGGGGGGGGGTCGGGTGCTTGTATACACATCTGATTATTTGGGGGGAGGGGGGGGGGAGAGAATCCATGATTACGTCATCATTTCATAACTTGTTAGCTAAAGAAATTTTCAAAAAAATTAAAAAGGTGTTGTGGAAGCTAGAAATACTTTTAATTAGAAAAGTAATACAATTACTTTAGTCATCCACCTGAGAACATTATTGTAAAGCCAATTTAAACAAGCAGGCGCCGCTACTGATGAGCATGGAGTACCGAATACAGCTTCCCACCACGACTGGGTTGTGTCTCGCCACAAGCTTATTCCTAGGTCATTTATTAAGACCCATTAATAAACAGCAAACATTACATTTTAAGCACGGGCGAAGATTACGTAATCAAGGCGAGGGAGGGGGGGTTAAAAACAAAAGATTACGCTGTGATTACATAGGGGGGAGGGGGTTAAAAAAACGGCCAAAAATGATCACGTAATTGTTGAACGATCCCTAGTGAGATAGTTTTGGCTGTCACCATCACCACAATTTCATGTTCCATCTAATAACCTTCAAAATGTATGACAAACGTGACGTCAAGTGGTTGTAGAACCACACGATGCTCTGCCACCCATGACAGGGATTATAGCGTGAGTGAATATACGGATAAAATAATTTTCCACGTCAAAAAAACGTATGAGTCACCGACTTCAATCCCAACAACAGTTCGCACAAAGTTAGATAACTAGTATTTTTTGCAGACTACAATGCCTATTAGCAGATAACCACAAACGAAAATGTCACTCATTTATTTAGATGATTTTGTGTAGTATTTTTTTTGTTTTTGTTGATTTTTTAAAAGCGCTACATCATTTTCGATAACATTTATTTGGGACCACTTCTGGAGTATACTCTTTTGAACAAAAAATAATTTTGAATATCGGTCCACATACATTTAAAAAAATACATACAGTTGAACATAGAACCTCCTTCTTTTTTGAAGTCGGTTAAAAAAATACATTGATTTGCTCTCAAAAGATGGATATATGGATATAAATGACGGCAATGTGGTAAAAAGAAACTCCTTTTTTAAATTTAATTAATACATATAACATGCTTCGTTCTGACTTGTGAAAGGCAACAACTATTCAATCCGTGATGACGTATTGATAAAATATATGATGCAATATTTATCAATATAATTACAGGAGTCTCAATAGCCTGCTATTTAGTATAGTCAACCTTTTATCTCGTAGAATTCAAAAGATGCCGTTATTTTTCCTTCTTTTTACGAACTTTCTGAACTGAGCTTTAAAAATTTCGGACAATGCGACGCCTCTCCTTTGTCTCTACCAAAAATATCATCAAAAGATCACAAAGACAGACTTCGATTCTGAAAACAAAAACTTTGGAAAACGACTTCTTTTAAAAAATGTTATTTATCACTCAACTTTTTACTTACTCTGTGAAATTAATTGATATAGTGATGTGCTGTTACTAACACTGAAGGACTGTGAATCCCTTCAGTGACTTGATTCAAACTTTGCAACTTTAAAGGTAAACTAGAGGATGCTCGGGACTTCGTTCCCGTGGTAGTTTCGTAAAATCCTTCCTTAGGCCAAATTTCAGGTTTCTAGTTCCGAGAATTTGGGCTGGGCGTTTTTGAGCCAGTAACTTTATACATATATCTAAATTCTGTTGTTTACTCGATTTGACAGCTCATATTGAAATTATATATTAGGTTCATGATCATGAACCCAGACCACGTCACCGTACATTAATTTGCATTTGCGTTCTTCTAAGTTTGTATCAAATTATTTTTTCTTCAGAGTTTCTAGTCTGTTCTTTTCAGAAGAAGACTGCACCTTTCCCAACAAACATAAAGTTAAAAGAAAAAATGTAGATAATCGACGTAATTAACGTATTTTAGATAACGTTTTATTTTCACTGATACAAAAATGTTTTTTAATGTTGATTTGTATTTTGAGTCAACTCAGATCTAGTTCGTGCACTAAATAGTAGTTTCTCTCTGTGGCCGTGGCGGGCAGGACTAGTTTTTGCTAGTCATGATAACATGGAGGCTAGACCTCAATACAGTGAACATCAAAGTAGCTTACACGAATTGTTTTATTTCTCCGTTAATTAATGAGCAAACTTTATGAAATTTTGCACAGCAGTCGCTCTATTTATGCACAGTTTTTTGGTGTAACCTTCTGTGCTGTAGTATAAGCCGTTTTGACGTCAAGCCAGCGTACAATTGTCTTTATTTCCTAAACAAAAGTGGAACTATTGATTTTGTTTTTACACTAATTGCGCTTTATTTAAGGACATATCAAAAAACCGTAAATTCCGTCTTGTGTACGTTACCTTGATGCTCATCTCAGTACAAGAGTTGTTCTGAGTAGTTATTTTGAGTCAACTCAGATGTAGTTCCTGCACTAGGCAGTAGTTTTTCGCGGTGGCCGTTGCGGTGGCGGGTAGTTCCGCCGAATGATTTGCCGCTTCCGTTCGCGGACGAGCGGTAACGATACGCTTTGTGTCGTCTGAATCGCCCCTTATTTATTATGTCTAGAAGAAAATTTACCAACGGACTATTTAAAGGGCTGACTTTATATTTTAAAAGGATTTACTTTTATTCGAGTATTGGCTGATATCATATCATAGCTCCTAAACGAATGGACCGATTTCGAAGCGGTTTATTTTGTATGAAAGCTGACGTAATCGGGATGGTTCTTAGCTTTATTTGACCAAAACTGGTTCAGCCATTTAGAGTTATAAAGCAATCAAATGTCAGGGATGCTACAATTATTTTAATTTTAGAGTTATTGATAAGTAGATATAATATTCAAAAATCATTGATATGTTTCAGTCAGGTATCGAACTTGGTAAAAGCTTACGGGTCCGCTAGACATGCTGACACGCTACTAAAATACAAACAAATTTTTTTCGTTCGCTCCACTATAGGCTCTCATTAAGTGCGATTTTTATTTTGGCGCTCGATGTTTTGAAAACGAAGAATGATATCAAGAATTTGCGATAGATTCCTCTGGACAATTTAGACAGCTACAATTTGAGCTTAAAACAAAGACGATCGGGTTAAGGGTTTGCCCTATAGCCTAAACTTTTTGAAAAAGTCAGAACGACATTTTTTAGAATTCCGTAGATTCATTTCCAATGTGCTCTATAGCCAGTCAGTTTCCAGTAGTTATTTCTATCTAATGGCATATGTTAGATAGAAGAGTGTGGTCCAAACCCTCGGAGTTCTATCCCATCCCAGCAGTAAGTCACGTACCGCGGGCGCTGGTTCGGGGTGTTTATATTAATTAGCGGAGGTCACGCGCGACAAACCGGATTATATCCTCACCCTGTATATCTCGGTTTATTGTTTTATTACGTTCTGTTTTCTGGGCCCCGATTCTGTAACTTGTGTGTCGATGAAACGGAGGTCATTTTACGTGTTCAGGTGGCGAAATTAAAACTATTTTATTTTCATACACTTGCTGTCAACCACCCCGACCAGCAGCGATACCGCCAACCGAACGTAAAGTTGCAAACTACCTACAACTTAAAATTCAGTTGGCGGCGGCGCCACCAGTCAAAGCACCCGTCATTAGATGTATGAAATTTGGATAGTTCTCAATTTCGCCATCTGAACGGATAAAATGGCGACCATTCCATCGACACACATAGTTACAGAATCGGGGCCGTTCCTTTCCTTCATCGTGTAGGTATAATCATGTTTATGGCGAACTTGACTAACCCTGGTGTCAGAGTTTTGAAATCGCCAAATGGCATCTGACTTGGATTAACGCTTGGTTTTCTGGACTTTGACTTGGTTTTTTCTGTTCGTAAACTGGCTTCGGCCTAGATATATCTTAATTTATTATGTACTGTATCTTTCTGTCCATGACTTCGTTCATGTAGAAGAAAAAAACACAAAAGTCTCGAAAAGCGGAATCAAACCCGTGTTTTTCGAGTATATATCACTGGGCACGTGTTTTATTGTGAATGAATGAATGAATGAAAACGTTTATTTCGGATAACAGGGATCCATAGACAATGTTAGTATAATATTAGTTTATAGCTAAGTTAGTAGGATAGTATTTCTTAAAGCTAATTGAAATTTTATTAAATTAATAACTAACACCTTGCAACACTTAGTTTAGGTAGTGACTCCAATCACCCGCCTCACAATATGCCAGGTGATCGATGAGTCACACCTACTAGCAAGTACTTCTAGAATGCTGTTGGTGCTGCCCCGAGCCCTGCTAAGCAGGGATGCAGTCCTCTTGCGTATTACTGCATAAAAATCAGCTGTTATGGATGTTTTGCTATAGGTAAGATTTAAAAACGCATATGTCTTTTTAATCCTTGTCCTCCTCCAGTAAGTTAAGAGAGAATCTTTTCTTAGCAGACGCCTGAAACATTTCAGTAGTTTTAGTTGATTGATGCAAGTCAAAATAGTATTTTTTTTTATAGCATTGATTAACAAAATATGAAAATACCGTAGTTGAGATGACAAAAAGTGAAATTAAAATTAAAATCGGCCAAGAAATACGGCCGATATACGCATTTAAAACTATTAATTACGCACCGATTAGACAGAGAGATCCGACATGGACTGTGACGTCACATGTCACTACGTCCATATTTTCGTTTTGCTAGAAAGAGATAGAAATAAATCTTCGATGGCTTATGTATATCTTTTTTAATTTCATAGTTATTCGAAAAATAGTTTTACTAAACTGTTTATTACATGAATGAGGATTATTTTTTTAAATAAAAAAAATCATGCATATTCCCTATTAAACGTGTTTAAGCTATTAAATATAAAGGGTGTAAAAAATAGCTTAGCAAAAATTGAAACTCTGGACTTAGACAATCATTCTGAATCATTTTGCAGTGGAATTTTTCTCCGGAAAATTTTCATTTTTTTTTCATGTTTTTAAAACAACGTAAAACACGAAAACCAGCAATGTAATCGCACTCCGACAGCAGCGCGGGGCGCGGTTTCACGATACGTTGCGTAGCGCCAAAGTAGGTAAATAATGAAAACTTCTTAACATGACGTTTCCGGGAAAAAATAATTACTTATAGCTGATGATAGTTATGGGTAGATAAGCTGTCCTTTATACCCTGTTCTTGCTTTCTGTTTAATTATTAGGTTGCCCTGTAAGCATTGTACACACAGCAGCACATCAGGCTATAGGTACATGTTGACCTTGACTTCACCCTTACCTCGCTCGTAACAGCACCGACTTTCATAGTGTAAATGGGTAACCTGACTTGCCGCTATCTGTACATAAATAAATAAATAAATGACCCTAGAACAAACATCTGCTTTTTACACAAATATTTGCCCTGACTGGGAATCGAACCCGTTGATCAAGAGGCAGCGCCGCTACTACTCAACCAAACCAGCCGTTTTGTATGCTTTACTTACGTAGTATCTATTTCTTAATCTGTGGTTTTACATACACCAATATTTTAATTGCGGTTCCTACCTTTCATTGGAGAAAGGCCACAGCAGTACTATTACATAATAAAATAAAAATAAACGCCATACACTCAAAGGCCCACACTAAGGTTT
The DNA here is from genome assembly GCA_949987775.1 of Aproaerema taeniolella. Classification (NCBI taxonomy): domain Eukaryota; kingdom Metazoa; phylum Arthropoda; class Insecta; order Lepidoptera; family Gelechiidae; genus Aproaerema; species Aproaerema taeniolella. The sequence continues at coordinate 18,642,896 of OX465250.1, forward strand.
TCCCTTGTGTCGTGGGTCCCTCGGAACACACATAAAGACACACACAACCACCCGATCCGGGAACAAATATCTGCTTTTTATACAAATATTGCCCCGACTGGGATTCGAACCCAGGACCCGTCGATCAAGAGCCAGCGCCACTACCACTCGACCAAACGTATTTTATTCTGCCGCATCAAACAGACACAAATCACCTAATTTAACAATTAAGATCGTCTCAACTGAATAAAACTCAATTCCTTTAAATTGAATGGATGCAGTTCAATTGCATTCCTAACAGCAGTTGATAATGCACACTTATCACAATTAACAACGACTACTTTGACAGATATATAATTATCCAATGGGTCATCAGAACTACGCATTGTGTGTGCAACTGGCCTAATTTCATGTTAGATACTCGTACAGTGTGTAACTTACTGTACGTTTATTCCACTAATCAATCAATGGGGGGCTATGGCGGGAACTCGGCGTGGGCAGTTGCTTTGTCAATTGAATTTTCGTTTTCTGCGTGAAAAGTTGTTTAATGTATAATAGTAGGTAGGTAATAGTGTATTATGCAGTAAATTGACTAAAATTCGTATAGTGATAAAACATTCAAGTGATAACAGTGTTTCTGCTCCGTTTGGTACCCATAAAGATCCTCGCGGTTGTGCTTCTGGCCGCCAGTTTTCGTAAAACAGACGCTATCCGGTTTTACGCAGAACATGAGGAGGGGCTTAGGTTAAGTTAGAGAAATATTTTTTACAGAAGACGAGGCTGCATGGACATAGTTTCCTTTGCCTTTCCCCGAAAGGGATAAATTGAACAAAAAAAAATTATATTGTATCGTGTGCTGTGCTGTGTTTCACATGAATTAACATGATATTTCTATGTATCAATAGCAGGTCACAAATCGCGTAAAAGAAGCAAAATGTCTTTACTGCATTTTCTATTGTGCTTGTTTCTAAAAAACACTAACTGTCAGCTGATTTGTATGGGAAAACGATTTTTTTTTTTGAGAATTTCATATGGGTTCCTTTGGGAAAGTTTTATGGTTTCGCAGAATATGAGGATTGAGGAACTCAGGGCTTAGGTTAAGTTAGATAAAGAAGATTTTTTACTGAAGACAAAACAAAACTAATCAATGGCGTCTCAGTGCGTGGCGGTAGAATAATGTTGCCTGTCCATAGAACTTGAGCGATCAGCTGTATAAGAAGTCGAAAATGTTTTTCTAGAATTACATATCGGTTCCTAGGGCAATGTTTTCCAATTTAATGGGTAGAATCACCACAAAAAGTTTTTTTGAAATGACTTTAAACCTATAACAATACTTTTAGGACATGGAATAAAAAGTCAACAAATCGTTAACATAGTTTACAACCAAACAAATTGTTTATTGATTCATGTCCTAAAAGTATTGTTACAGATTGAGAACGTTGAGAACATAGACCAATAAAAAAAATGTTTACAATTAAACAAATTGTTTATTGGTCCATGTTTTGGTACGAGATGTACCTATTAATAAACATGTGTTACGTTATGTTATGATAGATTTCGACCTACGTTGCTTGGGGAAAGTTGGCATACAGTAAGGTTTCCAGAAGTTATAAGAAACATTATGTTTAAATATACAAATAAAAATATTTTACTTTCACTATGTCTAACGAAAATATTTTTCTATAACTTATCTAGTTCCCAAATCTATCTATTAACAATTGATATGGTTTCCGTCGAGTTTTCACTGCAAAAGTCACACTTAACGACATCCTTTACACATTTACCATAAAAGTAATAATAATAATATACCTTAATCTGTGTAAGCAACGCTCGACTGGAAATGAAATAAAAAACAAAAGAATGAGACAGCCTAACTTTTCCCAGGGATACTGTAGAAGGCAATAAGTCGGGGCGCGAGGGTTTTTAACCCCCGATAAAAAATAGGGGTTTTATAAGTTTGACGTGTGTATCTGTGTATCTGTATGTCTGAATATCTATGTGTCTGTCTGTAACATCGTAGCTGCTAACCGAATGGACCGATTTCGATACAGTTTTTTTTTATTGACGTAATCGAGACAGTTTTTAGCCGTATTTGCACTGGCGTTTTTAGGGTTTTTTTTAATTTTAGAGTTATCCTGTATCGTGGGCGAACGACCTGACAACCTGTCAACACTACCTACTAAAAGTAATTTTTCGTCACATAACTCTCAACATATTTTTATTAAACATGTTGCCAAATAGTTCTATAGACACACATAATGCTCTGCCTACCCTGTTAAGAATTACTCCTGCGTTACATCTGGAAGGCAAAGTTATTCCACTAGTCATGGCGGTGGCATGAAAATAATCGCCATTTTATTCGTTCAGGTGGCGAAATTGAAAACTAAGCTTTCATACATTTGATGTCGGCTGCTTTATGAGACTTCAATCTCATGACAGTTGATTGCAAAGGAAAACTTAACCTTAAAAATATGGTTACTGGGTTGCATTTCTTTCGCATTCAATTGCTAAAATAACGTAATTGTGTCCAAATAAAAACGCAAGAGAAATGAAAACTTTTCTAAATCCAAATAGGGTCTATTTTCCTACTGTTGATTCGGAAGTCTATACTCTCCATGAGAGAGAAGTGTCATTGCTTATGCTAGGGCCGTAGGGTTCAATTTCGATGTGTTTCTTTTACAATCCTTTGATTTGGGGTTTCATAAAACAAAAGGCCTTTGTTGAGTATTCCGTTGCCTTAAAAGTTTAGGAACCGCTATTCTACATACACATCAGCTCTGTCTTCAATTTTATTGTACGACAATGAATATTATAAACCCATTCAAAGACGGCTCTCATTTATGCATAAGCACAATGTAAAGAATACAAACAAACATGCACATGATAAGAAATTCCTGAGGTAAGTACTAATTGAACTAAGTCTTCCTTATCTTCCTTATAAAGCGCTTTGTCTCGTTTTAAAGGATTTTAGAGCATTTGTTCTCACTTGGTCGGATTCGCAATTGGTCGGATTCTCATTTCGCCGGATTTTGACCTCAGGTCAGTTATGCTAGCAACAGCATATGACATAATTTTGGCGTATGTTTCGCGATGTGATCTACCGTTGTAACGCGTATATCGTCAGTATGGAACAATCAGGGCCCTGTTTAATAAAATTTACAAATTGTAAAAAACAATTACAATTCCGTACACATTGTGTAGTCATTATGAGTTAAAATAATATAGTATTAGTTGTTTATGAGGGTAGTAACTTAGCAATGTATATCGAATTGTAATTGTTTTTACAATTGTAAGTTTTATTAAACAGGGCCCAAAATGACCTCGACATGACGACATTGTAATAAGTAAAATAAACGCTACATACGCAAAGGCTCACGCTAAGGTGTTTCATAAGGAAATTTATGTGAGTTAACAATAGAGCACCCCAAGAAGTTTCTGTTCTTCTCTAGGGAAGACTGCACCTTAGCGTAGAGTTAAAAACGCTAATATACACATAACATGATTTTTCATACAAAAGAGGTCTGTTTGAGAAGCTACAAAAGCATACATGGAGCGCTATAATTTTCAGACGAGCAAGTGTTAAACCTGAATTTTCAATTCTAGTCAATAAATTTTGTTTTACTTGAAATTATGTTTCAAATTCTACCCAGACTAACAGTCTAACTACTTGTGAAAACGTATGAGCATTGTTTAATTAAATTTATACAAGGTGTAACGATAGGTGAAGCGCCTTATTCACTACTTATGTACGCTTGTCAGTTTTGTCGCCGAAAATTCGTTTGTTTTCTAAAGCTGTTGTTATTTAAATATTAAAATGATAATTTTCCACGTTTAAAAAACGTATGAGTCACCGACTTCAATCCCAACAACAGTTCACACAAAGTAGATAACTAGTATTTTTTGCAGACTTCAATGCCTATTAGCAGATAACCACAAACGAAAATGTCACTCATTTATTTAGATCAGAGGTTCCCAAACTTTTTTTTTCTCATAGACCACTTTCAAGATTTTACTGGTTCCGGTGGACCCCCTGCAGCTACATTTCTACAATATTCCCATAACTCGACAAAAAAAAAAGATTAGATCTAACTATGGAAAGGAGAATGGGCAAATTGGTACAACCCTCCAATAGCGATGAGTTATATGTCCCTGGACAGGTCTTTTCAATTGGAACAATAGTTACTATGACAGCTAAGTTGTAATAGTTGTCCGTTCGGAGTTATAGGTACCTAAAGTTAAACAAATAAAAAAAAATATTTTGCAATTATTATCGTTTATTGGGGAAAATAACAATAATGACGTTGTAGATTACAGTATTCCATAATTATTTACAGAAATATAAAGGGATTACATTGCTTAGATCAAAAAAAAAACACCTTATTTGAACCTCGCTCCACGTGCAATGGTTGCTCGCAGTATGTCGCAAGCATCACTAAACTGGGCTCCAGTAAAATAATTAGTGGTATTGCAAAAATCTGGCAGCTCATCCCAGTTGTTTCCTTCGAGGTGTTCTCTACATACTCTTGCACCGTCGGGGATATACAACTTGTATTCGCACAACATGTGAACTTTTATAGCTTCTGGTATTCGGTGTCGTGTATCATTACCGCAGTTGGAAAAGATACAGTGCCCAGGAGTACTAGGTGCTCTTTTGTATTCAGGAGCGAAAACTTGGTGAACATTTTGTTCATCAGGATCATTGGCTTCTTCCACTTCCGGAACAACACCAGGTAGTCTAACGGCATTTTCAGCTCTCTGCCAACATCGATGACATACGCTTCGTGTGTTATCAAACACAATCTGGAAACAGTATAATTATTTCATTAAAATCGGATTATAATCAAAACCGTTTAAAGCAACATTGTTTAGAATACTATATTGGTTGCATTGATCGAAAACATTTTGGAGAATTATAGGGTTTTTACCGACTCGCTGCAGACGCGGTCATAAATCATTATCAGTGTTTCTATCTCGCTTCTACTTAGGGGTCTTATGGGCTGGCCTAGTTCCGCGTTGTTTTCATGTCGATAGTTAGTATCGATAGAAAATCATTTTTGCGAATATTGAGGTTAGTTAAAATTAAATGTAGAGTTATATTACTGAGACACTTATCTATTACTTTATGAAATGAATATACTAAGATATAACCATATATTTATAAATAAATAATGCAATATTTAAACAAAAAGTCAAAACATTAATGTATATTTTCGAACGTTACACAAATACAACATCGTTTCTTATGTTAATTAGACAACTATGATGGTTATTTAGTGGTCCTCATTACGTAGCAAGTAAGGGTATTTTGCTACCTGAGTCGATGACTCACACATATCGATACCGACGTTGCGCTGCTCCCAACCCTTTATCTGTTATGATTTATGACCGCGTCGGCAGCGAGTCAGTAAAAACCCTATAGTGTAACGTCAAAAAGTGTTTTGAACAATAATAGGTAGGTAACACGGCCACATCTGGCACAGTATAATGGCCAAAGTCTATTAAGATAGTAAAAGTAAACAAAAGTGTCGAGTTTAGGGTCTTGTCTCTGTTTAAGTGCAATAAAGTGTTTACATACATACATACTTCTCAGAAACAAAATACACTACGCGCATTAAAACCAAAGTCTGTTTTTCTCATGTCTATTCATTCAGTTTATTTATCTGTACACAAGGTAGGTACTTAGGTACATAAGACGCACCGTCAAATGTATATATTTATATCTCTAGAAATATGATAAAATACTCACCTCCAATACTGCATGTTGTTGGATGTATGCAGCAAACTCTGGTTGCGCTCTCGGAAGATTATCCGTTAAGACGTGTTGTTGATACCTTCCGCGGTAGAGCCCTCGCCGACACATAACACAATTGCGAAAACCTTCCATTGGAGCACAATAGTCCGAGGTCCGATCAATAAGCAGTTCAATAATCCAGTGTGATAGCCAAGTTCAGAAAACAGATCAGAGCACAATGTCCATGTAAATAGCCGGGTCAACGTTATAAGCAGATATCAGTGTCCGAAAAGATTGCCAAGTCAAAGTCGTTAAGAAGTATTGCATAAACAAGAAACGTAACACTCGCGCACAGTACCAATGAACGACTGTTACTTGACTTACCTGAGGGTCCCAAGTTAGAATACGGACACACCCCCGCCGGGGAGCGGGGGCGAGGTGCGCCCGCGGCTCGCCTCATACCACGACGGTACCCAAAACGCACAAACAAAAGAGATGCAGCTATTAAAAGTCATAAACCATGCTATTATTCTTTGAACTGGCCAGGCGGTACACCTAAAAGTGATTGTGTATACTGAAAATAATACTTACAATAATAAAAACAATGTTGCAATAAAAACTCGCTCATTGTATCGTAACAAATAGCGGCTATTGTTCAACAAAAAGCAAATCAATGTACGAATTACGAGGCACACCAACCAAATATTTATTTCAAAATCCCTTTTTGGAAATGGAGAAAACATTAAACTAATTCTAATGTGTGATGGAACACATGCAGCGGCTTCTCGGGACCTTGACCAGCTCATCGGTGCATCTTGTGTGAGGCCTACCCACTCTGTGTCTTGTCAATGGCTATATTCACGCTTATCGAACTTGCCCTAAGTATAAAAAAAATATTTGTATAAAATATATGTAAGGTAAATAAGTGTTTTTTTTTGGACCTAAGCAATGTAATTCCTTTATATTTCTATAAATAATTATGAAATACTGTAATCTACAACGAAATTATTGTTATTTTCCCCAATAAACGTTAATAATTGCAAAATTTTTTTTTTTTTTTTATCTTTAGGTAACTATAACTCTGAACGGACAACTATTACAACATAGCTGTCTTAGTAACTATTGTTCCAATTGAAAAGACCTGTCCAGGGACATATAGCTCATCGCTATTGGAGGGTTGTACCAAGGTCCATACATTTTTGCCCATTGTCCTTTGCGTTGCGGCTGAGTTCCAACTACTTCCAATCACGAATTAAGAGTTTTCGTTAAAAAAGTTGGAATTGATTGGTTTGTTAATTAATTGATTCTGCTGTGAGTGGATGTCAAGTAAAATTCCTTCGAACTTTACTTTTTTGACATCTACTTACAGCACTTCCATCAATTATTGAGCTGCCTAATGAAGTCAAGCCAATATTTTAGTTATTCACTATCGAAACCAGATAAATTTTTCGTGGACCCCGCTTACGAATTGTGAACCCCCATTTTTTTGTCACGCCAACGTAAACGCCCATTTTTTTGTCACGCCAACATAGACCCCCATCGAGTCGCCCGCGGACCCCTGGTCCACCTGGACCACTTTGGGAATCAGTGATTTAGATGATGTTCTGGTTTGTAGTATTTTTTGTTTGTTGATTTTTTCAAAAGCGCTGAATCATTTTCGATAAAAAAATATATATGGGACCACCTCTGGAGTATACTCTTTCAAACAAAAAAAGAACTTTGAAAATCGGTAAATAATTGGCGGAGAGATCGGTGAACATACACACAAAAAATAAAAATATGTACATACAGTCGAACATAGAACCTCCTCCTTTTTTGAAGTCGATTAAAAATGGAAGATACATTGTAATAATTGTCCACATTTAATGTTACACTATCCCTGAGTAACATAGGCTATTGGTACATAATTTTCCCGAATTAAGCTAGTAAAATTTAAATCGTATAGAGAACTACATATATTATATGTTAACTAGTTACATTAATGTTAACTAAGTATTCTTTAATTATTTGGAGACGTCGCGCGTTGCTTTCGAATAGTGTTTTTTTGTCTGGTCATTTAAACTTTAGCCGTTCCATCCGCACGATCAGTTTATTGATGACCAAATGAACGCGAAACGTCTTTGTTTCAGCTTGGGAAAAAAATGCTTTCGTTTGTCCACTACCGGCCGCATTTCTCAACTGATTCTCGTGAAATTTCGATAATTATACAGGGCTTTAGGTATCTCTCTTTCAACCTCTCGGGTGGTTAATCAGTCCATGAAACTGAACAACTTCCCCGAGGAACATAGGTCAAAATACGAAAAAAAAATTTTGATCTCCCATACAAAATGCGCTATATGCTGATGAAGTTTGTATGGGAAATCTAAAAAATTTTTTTTCCTATTTTGACCTGTGTTTTTTGGGAAAGTTGTTCAATTTTATGGACTGATTGACCACCCGAGAGGTTGAAAGAGAGATACCTAAAGCCCTGTATAGATTTTATCATGGGCGTAGCCAGGGGGTTTTGGGGGTTCAAATCACCACCCGAAATTTTTAAAATCATTATCATCTTCCTGCCCTTATCCCTCTACGAAATACCGTAAAGTAGTATCGGCAATATCTGTTACCTCCAAAATAATAGAATTCTGGCTATCCCATGAATTTTATTATCGATTCAGTTTCTTTTTTAAATTGATTTTTTGTCAAGATAGACTCGCGATCTCAACAGCTCATGGAGTTACTACTTTTCAAATGTATTAAAGTATTTCAAATCTAAGTATTTTATTTTTGTATGTATTTTTATGGGTCTTGTTACCTATAACAAATGATAAATTAAAATTATTATATGGAGAAAGTATATCAGTTCAGTTTAAGGGTGAAAGTGTTCAGTTTTAAGGGTCTTTAATTTTTAGGGTTCCGTACCTCAAAAGGAAAAAACGGAACCCTTATAGGATCACTTTGTTGTCCGTCTGTCCGTCCGTCCGTCCGTCTGTCAAGACCCTTTTTCTCAGGAACGCGTGGAGGTATGAAGCTGAAATTTATATCAATTACTCAGGTCTACTGTCCCTTGAAGCTGTGAAAAAATCAAACTTCTAAGCCAACGCAATCAAAAGATACAGCCGTTTATGCCGCAAATTTCCGCAAATTTTCGACACTCGCAAAGGAATCAAAACCTACAGGGTACTTCCCGTGAACACAGAATCTTGAAATTTGTTATGAAGCAACGTCTTATAGCACAGATAAAGGAAAAATTGCGAAAACCATAAATTTTTAATTACATTATATCATAAAAATATTTTTAATATTTTTAATATTTTTAAACTTACTACCCCTTTCCTCATGAACGCGTTGAGGTATTAAATTGAAATTCATATCAAATACTCAAGTCTACAATACCTTTAAGCTAGGTTTGTACGGAACCCTCGGTGCGCGAGTCCGACTCGCACTTGGCCGGTTTTTTATCTCGCTTTTTTTGCACATAGTATAAACAATCCTTAAGAATGGTCAGAGTTTCTCACACGTATCACTTATAAGTTTCACTGAAATAATGAACGAGATTTGAGGTATTCATCGCGAATTAAACTAATATAATTTAAAAAACGAAAAACCTGACTGCAAAAAAATCACCAGATAAGCAACGCACTAAAAAGACCGAAACAAGATTGAGAAAACAAACTACTTACTCGTATCTAAATATATAAAAACCGGCCAACGCATTGTAGGGTTCCGTAGCAGCATGGTTCAAAAATGCATCTGATTTCTTAATTCTACGAGCATATTGTCATAGTCGATGTTAAAATCCCCAAATACTATAGTATCAAAAAGAAATGTATTAAAAAGTTTGTAGTTTAAGAAATAATTGTAGTTTTGGTCTAAATATAACAGAATGGAAGTATTTAATGCGCGAGCGAAGCGAGCGCGAATTTTTTTTTTTGTTTTTTTAATAGTTTTTTTAGTTTTTTTTTTGGTTTTTGTTTTTTTTTTGCGATAATATTATTGTTAGGGATAATATAATAATATCGAGCTGCTGCTAAAGCAGGTCGCGTGGTGATCTTGTATAAATTTGATATCATTTTTGTACTTAGCACCCCCAAAAACCTATTAAACGACACCTGAAATGTCAATATGTTACAGCTTGGCTTTCGGCTCGCCTCACTTTAAGCGTGGAACCTTTTTATGGCGTATGGCGGCCATTTTGGATTAGTGTACACTTCGTCGTGAATGCTACTCTCGTGAATTATTCCACATTTTATTTTTATAAAAATTAATGTTTCCCAAACGGATTGCTGAATCAAAAAACGTTCGTAGTAAACCCCATCTATCTTGAAAAAAGCTATCCTATGATAACCCACTCTATGATATCGGCGAGAAAAAAAAATCCCTCGCGCTTTCACGTGTATGGAAAACACCCGAAAAACAATTTTTTTCCACCATTTTATTTTTTAGATCTGTCGGCGCAATCAATATTACGACCATGCCAAATTTTAGCTCTGTAGTACCAAGGATCTAATATTAGTAAATATATTCTTATTAATCCCAACAACGTTTGGCACTTGGTCGACTATTACTCACAAGCTTGAAGGGCCAACTTATGTGTGATAGTTTTCCTTTTAATTTTGTTGTATATTCTATCACCGTGAATTTTTCCATATTTTTAGAAACAATCGTTTTGCTTGTAGTGGGGGACACTTGTTTTTAATAAAAAAATTCACTTTTTTTTTTTTTGCTTTTTGTTTTTGCGATAATATTATTGTTAGGAATAATATAACAATATCGAGCTGCTGCTAAAGCAGGTCGCGCGGTGATCGTGTAAAATTTTGATGTCATTTTCGTAATTAGCACCCCCAAAACCTATTAAACGACACCTGAAATGTCAATATGTTACAGCTTGGCTTTCGGCTCGCCTCACTTTTAGCATGGAACCTTGTATGGCAGCCATTTTGGATTGGGGTACACTTCGTCGTAAATGCTACCCTCGTGAATTATTCCACATTTTTTTCATTATAAAAATTAATGTTTCTCAAACGGATTGCTGAATCGAAAAACGTTCATAGTAAACCCCTTCTGTCTTTTAAAAAGCTATCCTATGATAACCTATTTGATGATATCGGCGAGAAAAAAAAATCCATCGCCCTTTCACGTGTATGGGAAACACCCGAAAAACAATTTTTTTTTCCACTATTTTATTTTGTAGATCTGTCAGGGCAATCAATATGTATGACCATGCCAAATTTTAGCTCTGTAGTACCAAGGATCTAATATTAGTGAATATATTCTTATTAATCCCAACAACGTTTTGCACTTGGTCGACTTTTACTCACAAGCTTGAAGGGCCAACTTATGTGTGATAGTTTTCCTTTTAATTTTGTTGTATATTCTATCACCGTGAATTTTTCCACATTTTAAAAACAATCGTTTTGCTTGTAGTTGGGGACACTTGTTTTTAATAAAAAATTTCACTTTAAAAATTAATTTTTCGCAAAGGGAATGCTGAATCAAAAAACGTTCTTAGTAAACCCCTTCTATCTTTTAAAAAGCTATCCTATGACATCTCATTCGATGATATCGGCGAGAAAAAAAAAACATTGCCCTTTCACATGGGAAACCTCCGAAAAATTGTTTTTTCAAAAATTTTATTTTTTCAATCTGTTGGTGTAATTAATATGTATGACCATGCAAAATTTCAGCTCTGTAGTACCAAGGATCTAATATTAGTAAATATATTCTTATTAATTCCAACTAAGTTTGGCACGTGGTCGACTATTACTCGCTAACTTGAAGAGCCATCTTATGTGCGATAGTTTTCCTTATAATTTCATTGTATACACTACCACCATGAATTTTTTCACATTTTTAGAATCAACCGTTTAGCTGGTAGAGGGGGGGGGACACTTGTGTTTGACAAAAATTTTCACTTTAAAAATTTATATTAGGCAAACAAAGTGCTGAATCGAAAAACGTTCTTAGTAAACCCCTTCTGTCTTTTAAAAAGCTGTCCTATGACACCCCATTTAATGATATTGGCTAGAAAAAAAAGATTCATCGCCCTTTCACGTCTATGGGAGACACCCGAAAAAAATTTTTTTTCTAAGATTTCACTCTACAGTTCTGACGGCGTAGTTAATATTTATGACCATGCCAAATTTCAGCTATGTAGTACCAAGGGTTTCTTAGGAAACCCGCGGACAGACGGACAGACGGACATGGCGAAACTATAAGGGTTCGTAGATTACTACGGAACCCTAAAAAGGAGAAACTGACTGACTGACTGACATATCAACGCACAGCCTAAACGGCTAAACGTAGGCACTTGAAATTTGGAAGGGACGTAGCTTAGGTACCGTAGAGGTGCACTAAGAAAGGAATTTCCGAAATTCCCACGGGAACGGGAATTAGCTGGAAAATCCTTTTGTATGAAAAATTTAAACCGCTTAAGTTAGAAGCTTAAAATTTGGCATGCAGGTACCTTAGTAAACTTAAAGCTTAGTTGCAACAGGATATTGCAAAATTCCCACGGGAACGGGAGTTAGCGGGAAAAAACTTTTGTATGTAAAAATCTAAATCACGTAAGATACTCGTAGATATTTTCAATCTGTGTACTCTGTACAAAAAAAAAATTAACACGCAAACGAAGTTGCGGGCATCAGCTAGTCTAAATATATAAAACAAAGTCGTGTTAGTTACACCACTTATAACTCAAGATCAGCTGGACTGATTTTGATCAAATTTGGTATGGAGGTAGCTGATACCCTGGATTAACACATAAGCTACATAATTTTCCGAAATTCTCACGGGAACGAAGTAAAAAGGCGTAAAAACGTAAAAAAAACGAAGGCGTAAAAACTCTACTTTGGTTTAACATAACTACAAAGTTATGAGCTGAAAACCTAAGTTACCTAAATAATTTACATTATGTTTGGCACCATACGGTACTCATTTGGAAATTATACATTGAAAACAAATTGATGGGTCCCGCCTGCTACCAAATATAATGTAAATTATTTAGGTAACTTACGCTGTCAAATTGGTTTTTGTCTTTTTAGTGCGTTGCTATCTGTTCATTTTTTTTCAGTCGAGTTTTTTATTATTTAAAATTAAAAACTTCCTTGGCAGTCGGATAATGAAAACAACCTCAAGTCATCCGTGTTCATTGGAAACGGTAGAGTTCCCAGTTTATTTTGGACTCATTTACTGTCGCTAAGTTAGTTAAAGTGTCCTCTAATGGGTCACTAGAGATGGGAAGCGTGTCACTAATGATATTATTTGTATTTTTATACTTACATTTGAAGGGTAGGTCATATTTTGGGGATATTATGATTTATTCTAATTTCAGAAGAAAAAAAATCAAAAAAATATTTGAGTGATACCTTTTCATATTTGTTCATTACTATTTTAAAAGCCAAACTTTAAATTTTTGAAAAATTTTAACTTTAAAGTAAGCCCACTGGGTTATTTAATTATATATTACTTTTTTAAAAGCACGAATAATATTAATTCACAATTTTAGATAAACATATATGTATCGTTTCATTGTATCCCGATAACAAAGGAGAAGCTTAGGAGACCGGGGGTTTACCAACACCAGTACATTACATTATTCTACTCACATATTCTTATCTAACTAATACAAGTACGTATTGATATTAATAGAATACTTAATTACGAAAAACGTTCTGCAGCACACCGTTACAATTTCACCAAATCTTTCAATTTTACCCTACAACTACAACGTATGTATTAAAACTTCATAAGTAGTCAATAACAAAAATTATAAAGTCGAAAATAATTTGCAACATATGTACTTCGTCTTTGATATTTCAGACCAAAATTCCATCAAATAACACACGCATAAGTTGCAAAACTGATGAAAGCTGATGAAAAAAATACCATATCCCAAACAGTTCCCACCCCTATTCAACGGAGCGATAGGCAGCACAGTATGCTTGCGTGTGAGCCGCTATGTGGTCGTGTTTGGGAGTGATCGCTTTGTGCGCGTGCGCCGGCGCTATAACGCGCGACCAGTTCTACCCGTACGGGCACGGCCTGGACCAAAGGCTGCCCAGGGGATCAGAAGTGCCCTCACCAGAAGTTACTCTTAGAGTGCCCATTATTTTCTACGGAGAAAGCTATGAGTCGGTTTATGTAAGTTTTAATTTATTTATTTTATATTTTTTTAGGGAAAGAAAAATTTTCGGCGCGAATGGGACTTGAACCCACGACCCCAGGATTTAGATCTCCTGGTGCTCTAACCAACTGAGCTATCGTGCCTTCAAGTCAAGTGGCTAAATCCTGAGATCTAAATCCTGGGGTCGTTGAAAGAACATTTTTCTTTTTCTAAAAAAATATTTATGTAAGTTTTATTTTTGAATTTTTGTTCAGACTTCGGATTTTCTTCACAATTCCTGATTAATAATAATAACGCTACGTACCCAAAATCTCACGCCTACTTTTTCCTTCTATCATACATAGGTTCCTTGGTACATATACAAAATTGAAATAATATTGATTAATAATATTGAAATACACAAATATTGACCATGTAAAGACAGACAGACCTTTGTGGACGACAAACCATATTTTGGTTTTAGAAGGACCACTAGATACTGAACTGTTATTTATTTTTTTGGATATTTTTAATTTAAAAAAGACGCAATGACCCGACAACAATAAATACAAGCTTTTTCACAAATATTAAAAGTTATTTTTTTCTGGAAATATTTTTTTAAATTAAATGTAAAAAAACTTTAACCCAATAAAATCCAAAATCTTTAAATGTACCGCAAATTAAATGAATTTCTTCCTCCGATGTACAACTGGCGCTGAAAACACTTGATATCAAAACACTCTCACTGTGTTGATGAATATTATTATTACGGCGTATTATTTAATAGGTAGGTATTGTGTGTTGCAAACATTGAGCTCTCTTTGTGTACTATCTTTGTATGGGCAGTGGCAAACAATATTGTTGCTTAATACGGATGCGGAATTAAATAATTTAATTTGTTAACATATATAGCATTTAGGATAAAATACTTAAAATGTAACGCTAGCCTTGTTAACCGACTTCAAAAAAGGAGGAGGTTCTATGTTCGACTGTATGTATTTTTAAAATGTATTTTCACCGATTTCTCCGCCAATTATGGACCGATTTTCAAAATTATTTCTTTTGTTCGAAAGTATATACTCCAGAGGTGGTCCAATATAAATTTTATCAAAAATGATTCAGTGCTTTTAAAAAAATCAACAAGAACAAAAAAATACTACAAACCAGAACATCATCTAAATAAATGAGTGTCATTTTCGTTTGTGATTATCTAGTAATAGGCATTTTAGTCTGCAAAAAATACTAATTATCTACTTTGTGCGAAGTGTTGTTGGGATTGAAGTCGGTGACTCATACGTTTTTAACGTGGAAAATTATTTTCGTCAACAAGACAGAAAGTGACAGAATAATAATTATATTTAAAGTAGCATTAATTTTCATGGAGTGCGAGGGTTTTGCTAGATCATGGGCGAAAAAATACAACCTATCACCATTCTACAGCATGTTCCATCTGGTAACCTCTCACAATATAAACGTGGCATCAAGTATTTCGCTAGAACCACTGATGCTCTGACTACCCCGTTAGGGATAAAAGGAGTGAGCGTATGTATATGTATGTAACTTTAATAATGTTTCTGCAAGGGTACAGCACAGTTTTAGAATATAATTTAATATTATTTATTTGCTAGAAAATACAAATTACAAAAGTTATACATTATAATATTTAGAACAGTGTTTTCAGCTTACATGTAAATATTGCAAATGTTTAAAGTTAGTCAGCTTTTTATCCGACTTCAAAAAAGGAGGAGGTGCTATGTTAGACTGTATGTATTTTAATTTAATGTAGGTATGTTCACCGATTTCTCCACCAATTTTCATTTTTCAAAATTCTTTTTTTGTTCGAAAGAGTACTCCAGAGGTGGTCCCATATAATGATTCAGCGCTTTTATAAAAATCAACAAAAACAAAAAATACTACTAACCAGAACATCATATCTAAATAAATGAGTGACATTTTCGTTTGTGGTTATCTGCTAATAGGCATTGTAGTCTGCAACATTGTTTAGTACTATAAAAGCAATGTTGTAGTTACTCTCGTCGCCAATGTACCGTGAGTAAAACCATGTTATATTGTATTTTCCCTCAAAAACAGCACAAAATAATCTCAAAGGTCACAGCTAATGAATGACTTAAAAGCATATGTAAATTCGTTTTTCAGAGCAACTCACGAATGCTCGTAGTAATGTAATAATAAGAATAAATTCAGTAAAACGATCGCAATATTTTTAACTTTTCCAACATATTATTGGAACTTATTATTACTTATTTACAAAGCATTAATTGCTTCACAAACTAATGTAATAGGTTCCGATAAAATGTTGGAAAAAGATCGAAATGTTGCGTTCTTCTTACTCTACCCCGCCTTTCACTGTGCCCACCTTATCCCATTTATTTTGTTTGGTTTTGAACATAAAAAATTTTTATTAAAAAAAAAAGTTAAATCCAGCCTTCTTTTAGCATAAAATAACATCTTTGTAGCAAAACCTTCTAATCTATTATTTATTTACTCTGTGATGTATAGAGTCCACTCATTTGGTATACCTATTGATTGGTTGACCTATAGTGATAACTACGTCACTTTAGCAAAACTGTTTACCAAATTTGTTCCTTGAATTACGAGCTATCTGTTTTCTCAGAAATTTCTAGATAGGTATTTTAAATCTTATTTAATAAGCATTTCTTGAATATCTGTAATCTATATCTCAAATTAACATAAGTAGTTGAAATGTAATAATTACAATCATCGTCACTGCTGTGTCAGTCCACTGCTGGACATAGGCCTCTCGTATGGCACGCCACTGAGTTCGGTCTTCAGCTCTCCTCCTCCAACCACTGCCCGCTACCTTACGAATACCGTCACCTCACCTAGTACCAGGGCGCCCTACGCCACGTTTACTGATTAGCGGTCTCCAGTGTAGAACTCGTCTCCCCAAATGGCCATCGCTTCTACGACATACATGACCAGCCCACTGCCACTTCATCTTGCTGTTTCGCCGGGCTATGTCGGTGACTTTGGTTTCCTGGTGGATCATTCCGTTTCGAATCCGATCCCTCCTATCCCTCAAAATACATACATCGATCCCTCAAAAATACATCGAGCATAAGTACAACAGTGCTATGAAATCGTCCAGAAAATTATTCCTAAAGTTCATTGACTTCTTATGCACAAACAACCATCATAACATCACACATACGCATTAATTAACTCAAGTGAACAATAATGACTGCGCTATGCGTTCAGATAGATTAACTTAAATTAATCCTATTGCTATTAAGCTATTGCATGAAATGACATCAGACTACATCAATTTCTATAAAGTACTATACGTTTTGACTTTAAATAAGTTGGAGAAACTTTACAGGATGATTCTCAGCATAAAACTGAAAAACTTTTCCTAAGGAATGCAAAAAAAGCGACTTCTCATGCTATGACAATCAGTTGTATGGAGAATTTATTTAAAATATTTCTCGACCTAATATAATAGGTCTTTACCTATGAAATTGCCGTTCATACAATATTTTTGGGAAACTGAATTTTCCATACTAACGTTTTTGGATTTTTCTCGGGAATGCGAAATCCAAATTTAGCAAAATTGTGTGGGAAGATTTGGACAACATTAAGTTACTTTTCATCATACTTACTTTATTGAAAGTTGTAACTGTAACAACGGTACAGCAAAAAAAAGCAACGAAACGGGCAACGGATGAAACGAGCTATATTTGAGCTTCTTTTTCAGCAAATATATCTAAAGTAAATATGTATAAAATTGACTTAATATCTCCGTTATATGGCCAAAGTTTTAAATAAAAAACAATTTTAGTAATAGCTGTTCAATCAAATAAATTATGAATACAATAAAGCTTGAGAAAAAATCGGCAATTTCATAGGTAAAGACCTATTATGTACGATCCTTCTTGAAAGTTTTTCAGTTTACTGGGCTGCTGGATTCATATCCTTATTTCGCTTAGTGATTTGAAGTAACCCTATTATATCTTTTTCTTCTTAGCGCTTTGTCGCTGTACTATGTTTCTGTTTTGTTTGTTCTCGTTTAAGTACCACACACAGAAAAATTAAAGATAAATGAAAAATATTAAATTGAAATAACATCTCTTAATTTTTAAAGATTTTTAGAATTTTGAAGATTTTTTGCAATGAGTTATATTAATGTTACACATAGGTACTACTTTTACTCTGGAACATACTTTTCGCGTTAAACCAAAAGAAAACTACTGTATTTTATCAAAAACATGTAATAGTGTTATACCTATAATTTTCCACGTTAAAAACTTATGAGTCACTGACTTCAATCCCGACAACAGTTCGGACAAAGTAGATAACTAGTATTTTTTATGCTGACTACAATGCCTATTGGCAGATAGCCACAAACGAAACTGTCACTTATTTATTTAGATGATGTTCTGGTTTGTAGTATTTTTTTGTTTTTGTTTATTTTTTTTAAAGTAATGAATCATTTTCGATCAAACTTATATGGGACCACCTCTGGAGTCTACTCTTTTGTACAAAAAAAGAATTTTGAAAATCGACCCATAATTGGCGGAGAAATCGGTGAACATTCATAAAAAATAGTAGATTACCCAACAAGTGAAAAAAAAGTGAATTCTTTTCGAGGCATTGAGTTGTATCCTGAGAGGAGCGAAGGATTCTAAAGTTGAATCCCGAGCGTAGCGAGGGATTCTAGATTAGAATCCTGAGCGGATCAAGGGATACAAGAGCCGAGATGAATTTTTTTTTCACGTGTTTGGTACTCTACTTTTTACCATTGACTACGAGAAAAAGAAATAATTACTCTGTGACAGTAAATTATCAACGCGAAATGACTCTGGAACGAGAGGTTCACTTTCATCACTGGATGTCGAACTCATTTTATGATTTTGAGACAAAAACATTTTACAGAAACTTTTAATTGCATGAAAATTGCACAGAAAATTGGCTGAATTCCTTATTCTAAATTAAAAAATTTTAACCGAGCCATATTCAATACGTTTTTATAGCGAGAGTTTGCAACCTCCTTGCACATTTTCTTTTGTTTTCTTTCTAAAATCCGTATATTCGCGCATGTTCCAAATTCAAAATGTTTTATTCACTCAGTGAAATAAACAGCGTTTTATTCACTGTTTTTGAAGAATAACCGACCTTTTTTCGATGGGCAATGGTAAAAATACATTTTATTTATTTCAGGACATCCAGTGATAGTTACATTATTTTTTACATATTTTGAACATTACGCTATACTAAATGCACTGCCTAGTAGGTGCTACATACATTCGAACATAGAACCTAATCCTTTTTTGAAGTCGGTTAAAAAGTACTTAAATATACTCGTGCCTCTTACTTGCAAAATTTTAACGCGAACTACTTTTAAAATGTATATAGACAATTGTAATTTTAAATCGGCTGTTACTTGCCTATTCGTACCAAATAATGAGTATAATTACTTGAATTTAAAGTTAATTAAACTATTGGTCAAACGATTTGCATTAATTCCAATTATTTTACGAATTAGGTACTTTCTTGTTTGTGTATACCAATATTTGAATACGCACGCAACCATTAAGAATAGGGAAAATCAATCTGGAGTCATTTTTGGATGACCACATATTTTTTGACATTGAAAATGTTTGTTCGTTCGCTCCAGTATGGGCTCCGTTTTCATGAAAAAGTGCGATCCCCTTATATCTCGGAGAGTTGTGAAGATATGATTTTCAGAAATGCTCAAAAGACGCGTATTTACAAGAGGTGTAAGGTTCAAAAAGAATTTTTCGAGAAAGTCAAAAATAAAAAAAGTTATAGCCGAAATAGTAAAAAAAAAACATTTCTTTCCGAATTTGAATGATATCAAAAATTTAAGAAAAACTCCTCTGGACAATTTAGTCAGGTACAATTTGAGTTTAAAACAACTGTAGCCTAACCTTTTTAAAAAAAGTCAAAAAGTCAGAACGACATTTTTCACATTAATATTTTTTGGAATTCCGTCGAATTCAT
The DNA here is from genome assembly GCA_949987775.1 of Aproaerema taeniolella. Classification (NCBI taxonomy): domain Eukaryota; kingdom Metazoa; phylum Arthropoda; class Insecta; order Lepidoptera; family Gelechiidae; genus Aproaerema; species Aproaerema taeniolella. Next base: position 18,662,692 of record OX465250.1, read on the forward strand.
TTCTAATGTGCTCGATAGTCGTGTGAGGCACGAAATCTGTGTTTTTTTTTAATATTTGAGTAGTCAAAACCAAAAACATTATCTTAAACGTCATGTCGCGTGTTAGAAGTCTTACTATAAACAATTAAACATAGAATAGTAATATTAGGTCCATTAGTCAAATAGTCAGTTGCAGAAACATTCATCAGAGTTAAAGCTCCTTGAACGCTGTCCATACTCACGACAACAAGGAAAGTAACACTATGATGTTTAAAGTGCCATTAACTTTAATGAACATGTCTGAAACTCTGCTTTAACTCACCTGTCTGAACTCATGTGACAAGGTACCCTTATGTATTTATTTATTTTACTTACACAATATACAAAAAAAGAAACATACAAAGAGAGAGACGATACAACAGGCACTGCTTATTTCTACCATTTTATTATATATATATATTATATATATTCTTTATTGCACTTAGATAACATAGGATACAAAATAAAAGAAAAAAGTTTACAAAGGCGGACATATCACTAATAGTGATCTCTTCCAGCCAGCCTGGTGCAGTAAGAAATATTGTTTTAAAAACGCGGGACAAAAGTGCATATTTGATATAAAACAACTCTAAATAACCAAAAAAATAACTACACTAACCAAACCAAATCCTCCTCTTTGAAGTCCAGGAGTAAGAGTTTGATAACATACGCTCATGCCTAAAATCCCTTTCGGGGTAGGCGGAGCATCAGTGGTTTTAAAACCACTTGATGCCACGTTTGACATAAATTCCGAGGTTATAAGATGAAATATGATATAAGTGGTGAGAGGTTGTCAGTTTTTCGCCTACAATACAGCAAAACCCTCGCCTCTCACTTACTGAATTTTATAGCATGCCTGGGATCAGTAGGCAGTAGGCATGTTTTTCTTTTACTCCCAGTCCAGCACGAAAGTTTTATCCATACTAATACCTATTGTAATAAAAAGGAAAAATTGTATTGTTTGTTTGCATTGAAAAGGACCGATTTGAAAAATTCTTTCACCATTAGAATCTTACATTATCTGTGATGGACATAGGGTACATGATTTTTCCGAATTCCCACGGCAACGAAGTCCCGGGCGGAAAGCTAGTAAGTTATTATAACAATCTTCTAATCTTAAATATATAAAAGGAGAAACTGACTGACTGACTGACATATCAACGCACAGCCTAAACGGCTAAACGTAGGCACTTGAAATTTGGAAGGGACGTAGCTTAGGTACCGTAGAGGTGCACCTTAGGTGCACTAAGAAAGGAATACCCGAAATTCCCACGGGAACGGGAATTAGGGATCATTCAACAATTACGTGATCACCGGAAGTTTCTTTAGCTAAATTCTTGTTAGCTAAAGAAACTTGTTAGCTAAAGAAATTTTCTAAAAAATTTAAAAAAAAGGTGTCGTGGAAGCTAGAAATACTTTTAATTAGAAAAGTAATAAAATTACTTTAGTCATCCACCTGAGAACATTATTGTAAAGTCAATTTAAACAAGCAGGCGCCGCTACTGATGAGCATGGAGTACCGAATACAGCTTCCCACCACGACTGGGTTGTGTCTCGCCACAAGCTTACTCCTAGGTCATTTATTAGGACCCAATAATAAACAGCAAACATTACATTTTAAGCACGGACGAAGATTACGTAATCAAGGCGAGGGGGGGGGGGGTTAAAAACAAAAGATTACGCTGTGATTACATAGGAGGGGGGGGGGTTAAAAAACGGAAAAAATGATCACGTAATTGTTGAACGATCCCTTAGCGGGAAAATCCTTTTGTATGAAAAATCTAAACCGCTTAAGTTAGACGCTTGAAATTTGGCATGCAGGTACCTTAGTAAACTTAAAGCTTAGTTGCAACAGGATATTGCAAAATTGCCACGGGAACGGGAGTTAGCAGGAAAAAACTTTTGTATGTAAAAATCTAAATCACGTAAGATAGATGTTTTCAATCTGTGTACTCCGTACAAAAAAAAAAAATAACACGCAAACGAAGTTGCGGGCATCAGCTAGTAAGAATATATGGAGTGAATTTAAACTAGCTAGCAAGACTTTAGAGGGTGGTTCTACCGTGAAACGGAACACCTTTCCTCAAGACATTTACTTCCGATATTTACGTTTATGTTGTATGGAGAGACAACAATCTTTACTATACAGTGCTTTAGGTATCTCTCTTTCAACCTCTCGGGTGGTTAATCAATCCATGAAACTGAACAATTTTCTAACGGAACATAGGTGAAAATACGAAAAAAAAATTTTGAGTTCCCATACAAACTTCATCAGCATATAGCGCATTTTGTATGGGAGATCAATTTTTTTTTTCCTTGGGAAAGTTGTTTAGTTTCATTGACTGATTAACCATCCGAGAGGTTGAAAGAGAGTTACCTAAAGCCCTGTATTTATATAGCCTTACTTCCTTACTTAATATTATAAATGCGAAAGTAACTCTGTCTGTGTCTGTCTGTCCGTCTTTCACGCCAAAACTACTGAACCGATTTTAATGAAATTTGGTACAGAAATAGATAAGTGCTTATGAAAGGACACAGGCTACATTTTATTCCACAGTTGGGCACGATATAACCTGTAATCCACGCGGGCGGAGACGCGAGCGGAACGCTAGTTTTTTTAAAATATTCCTTAGGAAAAGTTGTTCAGTTTAGCCGACTGATTCACATCCTTTTCCGCTAGCTTCTTCTTCTTCTTATCGTGTAGGTATAGTCAACTGTGTGGCGAACTTGGCTAATCCTGGTCTCAGAGCCGCACAATGGCCTCTGACTTGCTTTTAACGACTGTAGTCAATCTACAACAGCCGGGACCGACAGCTTAACGTGCCCTCCGAAACACGGAAACGCTCGTGATAAATTGCCACTTTGGTCACCCATCAGGTTCCCTGCCTCTGTGTACGTTGCTTAACCTCACTGATCGGTTGAGATCAGCGAGAGCCACTGGGCTACGAGTGCTTTTAATTTAAAAATGATCTAATATAATGTTGGCCCAAACTTAAATTTTTGGGAAGTTTGCTAAAATCAAAATGCTATAATTTGCAATAGATATGACCAATGCAGATTGTGAGGGACGGAAGTGCAGGAATGCATGTACTCGTATATCAGCAGGATAGCATCGGTCAATGACTCCCAATTTTGCAAACTTTTAATCCTTTGACATTTCGCCCTTTCTTTATCGACATTTTTGGTACTTCCGTTTCAATGCACACAGCTATGTTGTATGTAATTCCGCTTTTACACATAGCTATATTTCTTTTGTATTAGTCTGTAAGAGTTTGCAATAAAGAGTTTAGAGTTTTTTTTTCTGGATCTGAGGTGTCGTCTTATTGTCTCATGCGGTGTGGTAGGCTCTGTAAAGGGCCGTCTGGTTCGCGACCACCCTCCTACCGAAGTCCGACGCGAAACGGCTTGCTGTGTTCCGTCGGTGCGCGGGGGTACCAGTGCCTTTATAGGCATTTTCTGGGTTTAACTCGCTCCATCGTCAATCTCATCTTTGACCTTATGTTCAAGATTGAGGTCAAGAGTTAACCCATCTTATAATAAAAAAATAAAAATAAAAACATACATAAGTACATGCACTCTAAGCCAAACGCTAAAGCACGAAGCTTTGAAATCCATTGGTTTCAAAGTCTTAATAACTTTCCCCAAAAAATCCAAGTGATATTTGAAATTACTCTAAAATTAAAATGTTTGTATAACCACCGACATTCGATTGCTTATAACTTTTAAACTGCTGAACCGATTTTGATAAAGTAAAGCTAAGAACCATCTCGATCATGTCAGCTTTCAAACCAAAAACCGCATCGAAATTGGTCCATTCGTTTAGGAGCTAAGATACCACAGACAGACACACAGACATACACGTCAAACTAACAACACCCCTCTTTTTTTGTCGGAGGTTAAAAATTAAATAGATTTTCCAGAAAGACCATAAGACAGACGAATTTCATAATGTTCTTAAAGGAAACTTGTGTTTCATCTCATTTCCCAAGCATTTCCCTTAAGGAGACGTAAATAGAGAAAATATTTAGGTACAGTCAAGAGCAGGTAACGTTTTACAAGTTTAAGCTGAGCTCTGATTTATGCTGCGTGCCATACAATGCAGGGCCGGTCCAAAATCCAAAATGTCAAGCTTGACGTGCTCTTGAGTGTACCCAAAGTGACATATAATTAACCTTAGCATGCCTGAGTCTGCCTAATGACCTCAAATTGTCAGAAACTGTTAATGTAGCTTAATTCATAAACGATATTTCATCTAAATTAACACAACAATTAACACTCGTTAGAAATTTTAGGAACGCCTTATCAGCACGTAAGAGTCGGGACCTCAAGCGATACGACTAATGTTGAATGATATCACTATATCACTTGGGTTAGTGGCGTGTTTATGTAATGTTTCTATTATAAGCACTACATTGTTACACAAATATCTACATGTTGTGCCCATTGCGAAACACACAAATACAAAAATTAAATTACTTATTGCGAAACTATAATAAACGTTATAATAAACGTTACACACTCAAAGGCCCACATTAAGGTTTTCCCTTGTGTCGTGGGTCCCTCGAAACACACATAAAGACAAACACAAATACCCATGACCCGAGAACAAACATTTGCTTTTTACACAAATATTTGCCCCGACTGGGAATCGAACCCAGGACCCGTCGATCAAGAGGCAGCGCCACTACCACTAGACCAAACTTGTCGTCAAAAACTATAGGGACTGGGTATTAAATGTTTCTAAGTCAAAATATGAATGGGTCACAGTCTCAGTGACAAAATGTACAAATTGCTTGTGCCAAGATGTCATTATGCCCAAAAATCGCTATCACAGAAAATATAAAGATCATAATGTCCAAACGATTTACGGTAAGAATGACAAAGACGAGAGATTTCAATTTTCAAGCACGTTCCAAGTACTCGTCCACTATCGAATTTTTATAACCATCCCTTAGGGGGCGTCCATTAATTACGTGAGGTGTTTTTGGCGATTTTTCGACCCCCCCACCCCCTCTGGTGAGATGTCGTGAGATTTGGCTCGACACTCCCCCTCCCCCTTTTATCTCACGTGAGTTTTATGAAAATGCTTAGTTTTAGTGTAAATACGTTAATTGGTAATTCATTTAGAAAACTTACACGATTTGCCTAATTATTTTTTAACTTTTAATAATCGAACGATAAAAAACAGCTATGATTTACCAATTTAAATTCGAAAAAAAAATATTGTTCTAATTCAGTCCACGGGAACTCAGAGTGGCTACTGGAAGAACATGGTTTTTCCCACAATTTAACACTATTTCTTTTGGGGAAAATATTACGTGATATTTGTAGAGACCCCCCCTCTCCCCCACGTGAGATTGAGTGAGATCCGGCCCGACCCCCTCCCCCCCCAAAACGCCTCACGTAATTAATGGACTGCCTACGGAACTGCATACACTGAATAGAAAGGAGTATTTGAACCAGTACTTGTTTCTCAATGTATTAATGTTTCTTTTACAGGTAAATAACTACGGAGTACTATCCTTCAGAGCAGATATCTCGTCCTTCTTAAACTCGGAGTTCCCTCTTCCATATCCATCAATTGCTGCATTCTACACAAACGTTGACACATCTAACTCTGGAGAAGTTTACTACAGAGAAACAAACGAACCACACGTTCTTTCGAAAGCAGAAGAAAGCGTACAAAACAACTTCCATGAGTACTACGATTACAAACCCACAAGCGTATTCATAGCCACATGGGTCGATGTAACATACCCTGACCGTCCTGACAAAAAGAACAGCTTCCAAATAGCCATCATCAGCAATGGAAACGAAAGTTTTGCAGAGTTCCTTTACCCTGAAAGAGAAATCCAGTGGATTCAGAGAGAACCTCAGTTATCTAGCTTGCCTGATGCGAAGGCTCAAGCCGGTTTTGTGGCCGAAGATGGTCGCATCTTTACTCTAAGAGGGTCCGGTAGTCACCAGATCAGAAATATTTTTGCGTAAGTAAAAGTTTACTTCTTTTTTAGTTATTTAATTACTTTTAATTCCTATATAAATTTTAAAGACCTATGTAAGAAAGAACACTGTTTCGTAGCACAATATTCATTTCTTTATTTAATAAGTTTCCGCTTTGTAGTCACAAATAATAACTTACTTCTTTTTAATTTTTCAGATGGTCGAACGTTCACGAACCTGGAAAATACGTATTCCGCATTGGAAACATCCCTATGGATGGTAACATTATGGTCCCAGATCAGTATGATCAAAATGAAGTGGAAGTTGAAGAAGAGTCCAAAACTTGTGCCCAAAGTGGGCCCAGTGTATGTCACATGCAAGCTAGATGTGTCGACTACCAAGCCGGCATTTGTTGTCTGTGCAACGATGGTTTTTATGGCAACGGAAAATCCTGCATCAAAAATGATGTTCCGATAAGAGTACACGGAAAACTGAATGGAGTCATCAATGATGTATCATTGAACGACGTCGATATACAAGCATACGTTGTGGTAGCAGACGGTCGCTCATACACAGCTCTCTCACAAGCACCAGCCGCACTCGGCAGTAGTCTCCAACTCCTTAATACCTTAGGGGGAGTTATTGGCTGGCTGTTCGCAAAACCTTCGGGAACAGCCAAAAACGGTTATCAACTAACAGGAGCCGTATTCAATCACTCAGCTGATATTTTCTTCCCTTCCACTGGCGATAGAGTCACGGTCAACCAAGAATTTTTAGGTCACGATGTATTTGATCAGATAGCTCTAGAAAGTGACGTCAGAGGAACGATTCCAGCTATTCTAACTGGAACAAAACTAGAGATATCTGAGTACGATGAACAATATACTCAAGTTGAAGCTGGACTAATACGTGCAGAATCATCGCGCACATTCACTAACAAAATTACTGGGGAGACGTATTCGCAAAGAGTTTCACAAACATTTACATTCTATCCTTGCCGGTTTGCTCCTCCATCAGAAGAAGACTCAATTCCTGGAACGTTGAAAGTGATAAAGAACTATTTGGGTTACGAAACTAATCAAAATATTGTAAGATATGGTATGAGCAACAGAATCGTTCCTCTGGGACAAGAGGATCCTTGCATTGAGGGTCGCAGGACATGTCAAACTCACAGTACCTGCGTAGTAAAAGGAGATTCTTTCGCATGCGTCTGTGATAAAGGTTACGAAGAAAAATATGATACAAACGGCAGATTAATCTGCTCTGATATCGACGAATGTCTTCATAATACACATAACTGTGATTACAACGCGGAGTGTTCCAATGAAGTTGGTGGATTCTCATGCAGATGTCTTCCAGGTTATGAAGGAAATGGCATCAGTTGTAGAGCTTTATCTCTTTGTAGCAACATAAACTGTGACCCTAATGCTCGTTGTGTAGAAGCTCATGGAGGAGCATCTTGTATTTGCAACCCAGGCTTCGCTGGTGATGGACAAAGCTGTGCGGAAATACCGCAGTCGAACCCTTGTGACAAGTGTTCACCGTACGCGTACTGTGGTTTTGATAAACGAAGCAATGCACATAGATGTCAATGTAGAGAAGGATATTATGGTGACGGACTATACTGCACTGAGGATGTTCGGAGTCCTGCACCGTATAGCACACAGCAACCACCCACGGCTTCCTCAGCGTACCCAACATATCCACCACAAAACAATTATAATCCAACACCAAATTATTATGATCCAACAACAAATAATTACAATCCGACGTATCCAAGTTCAATCTCAACCACCAATCAACCCAGCACAAGCGAAGCGGATTATAATGAAACCTTCGTTCTACCACTATGTGACATATATGGTTGTGTATGTCCACCAGGATATTCCAGCTACAAAGATGAAAGAAATAACGACTTGTGCAGAATTGATTCCTATGAAGAGCCATCGAACCCTGAAGAAGGATATAACAAACCAACTAATCCCGATTACACTAACGGCAATGACTCTTCAAGTAAGTTATTTTAATGGCTCATATTCACTGAAATCAAAATTAAGAAGTCCAAAAGTTAAATGGATATACTTACTGCAAAAATATTTTAGTCAACTACGAACCTTTTTAGTTGTGCCAGTCCGTATGTCCATCAGTCTGTGGATTTGCTAAGAGACCCTGGTACAACAATGCTAGAACTTGATATGGTCAAACATAGTAAGGACCCCGACAGAGTAAAGTGAAATCTTGAAAAAAGGAATTTTTGTAATTGTAAGGATTTATGAAGAACGTTTTAGAAATATTTTTGCGAAATATTAAGCTTTAAAGTGAAAATTTTTGTTACACTCAAGAGTATTTCCCCCTCTTCAGATAAAACGTTGTTTAAAATTGTGGGCATGTGGGAAATTTCACGGTGGTAGCGTGGTAGCATTGTAACTTTAAAAGGAAAAATATACTATCACAGATAAATTGGCTTCGCATGTTAACGAGTATTATTCGATCAAAATAATGAAATGTATTTTAGCAACTATGAAACCGTACAATGCTCGCGCGTGGCGCGATACGCTCTTGGCCGAGTTTTTTATGTACCTTTCGCTCGTGTCATCAAGCCACAAATGATACAAGGATAGGCAGCTATTTTCACCAAATAACAGGCAAGCAGCGTTGGTCTTAAGTTTTTGATAAACTTGAATAACCTTGTTATCTTCTGTTACAGTAAATTGCGACACTGATTCAGACTGTCCACCAAATGCGGTTTGCTACTATTCACAGCTCAATCCATTTGGAACTGGTCACTGTATGTGCCCCGAAGGATACGAGGGAGACGCGTACGAATGCATAGAACGAACCGGATCCTGCTCATGTGGACCTAACGCTCACTGTATTGACAATGCGGCCGGCGAACAAATGTGTGTCTGCGCTTCAGGTTACCATGGCGACGGCTACAATTGCAAGCCGAATTTCATATGTACAAACGACTCAGACTGCGAGTACCATGCGGAATGCCGACCAGACGCCAGTGGTACCGAATATGTTTGCCAATGCATAGAAGGATACGTTAAAGATGAAAACGATGCCTGCATTCCTGACGGGCAATTATGCAACGGGGCTGTGTGCGCTGAACACGCATCGTGTCTCTACGATTCCAATATTGGTGTAAGCTACTGTCACTGCGATACTGGATATGAAGGCGAAGGAATCACGCAATGTGTACCTCAAGGAAGTACCTGTGATGTAACCAATGACTGCCATCAATTTGCCACGTGCACACCTTACCTGGAAACATTCCAGTGTACGTGCAACGAGGGATATACAGGTGACGGTTACCACTGCACTCCTGAAGCGACTTGTCGAAGCAATTCATACCTGTGTGACGCTCACGCGTCGTGTTTGAAACGGAATGAGGCGTATGTATGCGAATGTAACATTGGTTACAGCGGGAACGGCAGTTATTGTGTATTGAACCCCAGGCAAGCTGGAAACTTTTTAATAGCCAGTGACGGAGCTTCAGTTTACAAGGTGCCGTTTAGAGTCAATCTGAGGAGCTTCGCTACGCCAATCAATAGTGCCATCTATCAAATAGCTGTCGGAGTAGACGTGGACTGTGAAACAGGGAGGATCTACTGGGGTGATGTTGTTGGTAATTCGATAAAAAGAGCAGCCTATGACGGTTCCGCATTTGACAGCTTCTTATCTATTGGTAAGTTCTTAAAATTTACATCGACCTTCAACTTTGATGGTTAATACACGGGAGTAACACTAATTTGTGAATTAATAATAATAATAAATAAACGCTACACACTCAAAGGCCCACACTAAGGTTTTCCCTTGTGCCGTGGGTCCCTCAGAACACACATAAAGACAAACACAAACACCCATGACCCGAGAACAAACATCTGCTTTTCACACAAATGTTTGCCCCGACTGGGGATCGAACCCAGGACCCGCCGATCAAGAGGCAGCGTCACTACCACTCGACCAAACCAGCCGTCTGGTCATATAACTTATTGGTCATATAAATTGTTGTATAACTTATTCGGGATTCCAGATGTAAAGTCTCCTGAAGGCGTGTCAATCGATTGGTCAGCGCGGAATATATTCTGGACGGACTCGAAAAAGCTCACCATTGAAGTTGCCAACTTAGACACAAAGATCAGAAAAGTTCTCTTCTCTAGAGATCAAATCTACAACCCGAGAGGCATTGTTGTTCATCCTCAGAGAGGGTAGGTACTTAGAATGTTATTTCAAAATATGCCATATATCTATCTTTAAACCTTCGCGCAATTCTTTTTTTTCATCGTACGCGCCGTAAACAAGCGCCCGACGGATTTAAAGCAACATGTGCCTTCAAGCAGTATTTTATATTTTCAAACGTTTCTGCCTTTCCATTCCACCTTTAACACGACGATCTCGCTTACGGATAGGCCATGTAGTTCAAATGCTCCTGTTTGACGCTGATGATCACGAAATGCCTATCTTCACCTCTAAGATAACAGTGTTACCGAGTACCAAGGCTTCCCATGCCACAATTAACAATGTTATTATAAATGCAACAATTTATAATAGCAGAATTAAGGTCCGTATTACAGAACGCGACTCAGACTCTGATCTATACTTCAGTATTGATTGTCTCTTTCTCTCACTACCAAAATGACAGCAGCCATCTGCTACTTCAATATGGATCACATTCTGAGCCGTGTTATGTAAAACGGACCTATGATTTCTTCATATTTCAGAAAAATCTTCTGGTCGGACTGGAACCGAAACGCTCCCAAGATAGAATGGGCAAACATGGACGGCTCACAACGAGGAGTATTCCTCGACACTTCGGACGTTCAGCTTCCCAACTCCCTGGCCATTGATTGGGCAAGAGACCGTCTTTGCTACGCCGACGCTGGATTACATCAAATCAAATGTGTAGGAATTGATACTCTTCAAAAAGAAGTTATCGCTGATGGCTGCTCTTATCCCTTCGGATTAGCCATCAATGGAAACACCTTCTATTGGTCCGATTGGAAAACGTGAGTATTCTATTCTTCTTTTATGCTTCTTAGAAACTCTTGTCTTTTGACTGTGTACTAGGGTGTTTGGTGCATCGTGTGCCAAATTGAATGAGATGATTGAGAGGGTCTTTGGCTACCTCTTCAGCCCCTAAAAAATTCTTGGTCCAACTGAATTTTTTATGCGGATTTAATTATTTTTTTTGGTGAAAAGCAAAGTCTACATTTAAATTTTAATAAAAATAACTGATAAGTCTAGCTTTATTTTATTATTATTTTTTTTTGTAATGTACGCTTGTATAGAAACCAAAATTACTTTTACAAATTTTCACCCAAAAAAAATTTAAATCCGCATAAAAAATTCAGTTGGACCATGATTTTTCATGGGGGCTGAAGAGGTAGCCAAAGATCCCTCCAATCACCTCATTCAATTTGGCACACGATGCACCTACACTCTGTCCATGCTCTGTATTATAGTGGAGGGCTAGCAACTACGATAACTATTTCATAGAGAGATGTGGCGGAACATAGTTGTGTTATCAGTGATAACCTGTAAATGACTTTCTAGCGCTATTTCTGTTATACTTGAATAAAAATAATAACATCAGGCAACTTTAGCCCATTGATGCTTTTACTTTAACTCGGTTCTTAAATCTATAGGTTTTACAAACGTTACACTAGTGGTTCTATTAGTAAGACTTTGCGGGTCAACATTTTTCGAAATGGCTGATGTATGATCTTTTTTAACTCCCATGACTAAGCCATTTTGAAAAAACTTCAAAAGTGAATCGATAAAAAGTCTATACAATTATCGAACCTGCTCACGAAATCCCACGTGAATCGGTGGAGAAAAACGACCTATAGAGAACAGCCGGACATCTGGATATATGAAAGCATTTTTGGCCAAGCTGATTACGGAGAAGCTTCGCACTTGCTCGGGCAATAAGTTATTAGAATTAGTGCCCCATCATCGGCAATATTAGCATTGATACAAAAAAGGAGTTGAAAGAATCAAAGAAGCCTTTTCCCAGAAGTGGAATTAGGCAGACAATCTTACACATATAACAAAGAGTAAAATCATTATACCAAAAGGACATATAACATAACATGTCGTCCACACCGTATCCGGTGACGGCGACTCCTATAAATTATAAAATTATAGTCTGGAATAGCACACAGGCTACATAATTTTCCCAAATTCCCACGGAAACGCAGTCCCGGGCGGAAAGCTAGTACAGCATAAAAATTAGCACTCAAACGATTCAACTATCTACATTTATCTTCATTGTCCTTGCTTGTTACCAAAAAAGACTTATGTTTATGGCTGATGGGTAACCAAAGTGACAATTTATCACGAGCTTTTCCGTACTTCGGAGGGCACGTTAAGCAGCTGTTGGTCAAAGCCGTTTTCGATTGAATAGTCGTTAAAACCAAGCCAGTTTATTGTGCGGTTTGAAAACTCTGACATCAGGGTTAGCCAAGTTGGCTACACGCTTCTCTATACCTACACGATAAGAAGTCTTTCTCCATTAATCAAATTACGCTTGTTTCTTTTCAGGCTGAAAATCGAGAGCATAGACACAGTTTCCCAGCAAAAGGGGCAGGTGCCAATATCGACGGCATCAAGACGACTGTACGGAGTCACAGTTGCCCCAGACCAATGTCCAGCTTCGATGAACATCTGCCAATACCGGAACGGGAACTGCGAGAGGGACCAAATATGTTTACCGGACGGGAACGGGGGCAGGACTTGTGCTAATGGCGAACCTGGGTTCTAATAGTTTACAGGGAGGTTGGGGTGACCTTATATTACTTAAAATAACGAAATTTTAGGGGTTATTCGACCCATTAAACCGAGCAACTTTCCCCAAGGAATCTATATGAAACTTTCTTTTCGCCCGGGACTTCGTTCTTATGGAATTTTTTGAAAATGATGGAGCCTATGTGTTATTCTGATGTATAAGTTATATTATTGTTAAGTTTCATTAAAATACATTCAGTAGTTTTACGTGAAAACGTAACAAACATCCATACATCCAAACTTACGCTTTTATAATTTATGTAAGGAATGTCAAAAAAAAATTCGCATTCCCATACTAACTAAGGCAAATCAGCTGATCGCACAAGTTATACAGGGCTTGTATACAAAGCCCTGTATACAATTGTTATAAAGCCCTGTATACTTAGACCATACACTCTATAGACGGAGTACTTATGACGTCACAGCACTTTTGAAAGAGATGCAAACATGTGAGTTTCTACAAGATAGTAAGAGATAGGTTACTTTAACGCCATCTCTTTCTGCGTAACCCATTTTTTGATGTCACGAATTTCAATTCGTGACAAATAAAGCGTTTGATCTGCAGCTTCTGTCAGTCATTACGGTTTTTAAGGTTTTGTGCATAAAGTTTATTCGTTTTTGTGGTGAATTTGTGAGAAAAGAGACTCCATTAGTTAAGTTGTAGTACAGCTTTTGTACAGTGAAGTATGGTTGGGTGCAGGGAAGGGGTAAACTATTGCTATCTAAAAGGGGCACGCTCCTGGCTCCGTCTATAGAGTGTATGGTCTAAGCCTGTATACAATTATTTTTTTTCATATTTCAACCTGTATTTCTTGGGAGAAGTTATTCAGTTTCATGCGCTGATTCACATCCTTAATTTTCACTAACCAACTGAAAGTCACCCTTAGTGAAAGGCATGATTAAGAATTGATCAGATAAATAAAACTTTTTTTTAAGAATCTACAATTTAAGTTAAAATTAGACTGATTCTTAGGTGCGTATTACAGAACGCGACTCAGACTCTGATCCATACTGCAGTCGTCTTTGTCATTTTGATAGTGAGAGAAAGAGACAACCAATACTTAAGTATAGATCAAGACTTGAGTTTCCTTCTGTAATAAACCTTAGTCATTCCTGATTTGATGTCTAATTTTTGCAACATCGTGTATTCTATTCCAAGCGTACTGTCTTATGGTTACACTCAAAAACATATCAAGCTGGATACAACTTTGTACAGTTCTTATAGCATACGCATAAGACGGAAAATTAGAAGTCTAGCTTATGCTTATGCTACTCTTCAATGTCAAAGTTGCACAACTTTACATACTTAGAAACATAGCTTATTACATTATTGTTTTATACATTATTGTTTTCCCAAACTTGATACATATTGCGATTGATTTGACCGGATTCATAAGCAATACACATTTGAGATGGAATACAAGATGTCCACAAGAGAAAATTTCGACTTTTTGAACTCCTCCCCCTCTATGTCACGCTTTTTTGGTATCCCTTTAACATGTACTGTCACATTCGGTATGACCCCCCCCCCTCCCCCATACGCTGTGACGTAATATGTGGATAACCCCTTATACAACTTGTGCAATCAGCTGATTTGCCTTCGTATGGGAAGTCAGTTTTTTTAAAATTGAATATAGGTTCCTTAATGAAAGATATTCAGTATCATAGAAAGAATCACCTCCAAAAGTGAACTAATCTAATTTAAAGTCATCCATATGGTAAGGCCTAGCTAGAAAATGACCATTAAAGTTAATGCCACTTTAAATATTATACCTTCACTGTCCGTCTTTTTGACGTAAACAAAGATGGCAATACATTTATGGTCAGTTCATTGCCACACAAAATTGAATTTTATTTATTACATGAAAAAATTGTGAGAATTTATCGCATCTCGAGGCGCAACTCTGCGTGGTGCAACGTATCCTAAATTCTCACAATGAAATGTTTATCTTCATCATCATCATCATATCAGCCTATTGCAGTCCACTGCTGAACATAGGCCTCCCCCAAGGTGCGCCACTTTGCACGATCCTCCGCTGTTTTCATCCAGCCACTACCCGCTATCTTCTTTAGGTCATCTGACCATCTGGCTGGGGGGCGTCCTACACTACGTTTGCCAAGACGTGGTCTCCATTCGAGAACCTGTCTACTCCAACGCTCGTCGGTTCTGCGACAGACATGGCCAGCCCACTGCCACTTCAGCTTGCTACACTTTTGGATAATATCCATCACTCCGGTTTTCTGTCGGATGACCTCGTTTCGGATTCTATCCCTTAGCGAGATCCCGAGCATGGAGCGTTCCATTGCTCGCTGAGCGACGTGCAATCGGTGGGCCAACCTCACTGTCATGTTCCACGTTTCGGCTCCGTAGGTCATGACTGGTAGGACGCATTGATTGAAGACCTTGGTCTTTAGACACTGCGGGAGTGGCGACGAAAAGATATGACGCAGCTTCCCAAATGCTGCCCAGCCATGCTGCACTCTTCTGGTGATTTCCCGCTCGAAGTTGTCTCTACCTAACTGCAACGCTTGCCCGAGGTATATGTATGTTTATGTTTATCTTTGCATGTAATAAATAAAATTCTATTTTGTGTGGCTCTATTTTTAAAAACGATAAACGATACACACTCAATAGCCCACACTAAGGTTTTCCCTTGTGTCGTGGGTAAAATGTGCGCGCAGCGTCGCGTCTCGGTTGAACTGACCCTTAGAGAAGCTTTAACTTTAATAAACATTTCTGCAACTGAGTGTGTGGTATAGCAACCCACGGCCTGTTTTGTAGCAACCCACGTCTTTAGTCTCTAAGTACAGACTTAGAGTAACCACGTTTTGGTGGTTAATTGTAAACTCTTTAAATATTTAAGTACATATTAAATGATAGACTTATTTTAAGTTACCATTTTTATTGTTTAAAATATAAATTCACGACAATGGGAATTCTTAAGATTCAATAAAATAATATTCCTATTTTTTTATACAGTCTCTATTTCATATGAGTTATTTTTTTTGTGACTACTACCATTTAAATTGGGACTTATAATTTTAAAATTTCAATTATTTGCTTAAAAAGTACAGTAACCGACAAAAGTGCAGAATTGTAATTGAAACAAGGTGTAACACCGAATGAATGTTGCATAAATTTCAAAATTTTATAATTGTCTTTTTTTTAATATAAGTCCCAATTTAAATACACTTTTGATCAAATTGTTAAATTTTATAGTTGACCTACATTTAAACCTAAAACCTCACAAAATATTTATATTTCAATGTTAAAATTTGCCAAAGTTACGTAGATTTTTAGTTAAGTATAAGCTACAAATTTTACTGTACTTTTGTGGTGTAACGATAATTTATTGAAACCAAAGCAATAAAGTTATTTATTAACAAATCTTGTTATTTACTTATCGGGATAAAGTCTGAAATAAGTTAAAAATATTTTTAAAAATAAAATCTGCATTTAGTAAAAACTCTATCGCCTAAACCTCTTAAGATGTATAATATAATAACCGAATAATATACAATAATCTATTGCAATTCGGTTACGAATGTGAAAAAGAAAACATAATGCAATTAAGGCCTCTATACAAACAACTAAACACAGATCAAATACTTTACAAATAAGTAAAGTACCCTTAATATAAAATAAGGATAGAGCGAAAGAAATGGTACGTTATATGCTTTTTAGATAAGTACTATTAAATACAACAATGCAATTTTATCCGTAAACAGATTCTTCATGAATTAAGTTTAGTTTGCTGCAATTTTTTGCTGGATCATGTCGGGTTACGGACAGTATTGATCTTATTTTTTAGCGATATAGCTGCGAGTATACTAAAGCTAAGAGGGTTTGAATTGAAGGCGCATCTTTTGCACTGATTGTAAAGTGATATTAATTAAATTGAATTAATTTAAAATAACATAAAGATTGTCCTAAACCCGGCTTACGATAGCAATTATATTCAAAGAAGTATGCAAGCATATTCAATTACAATTAAACGCTATTCTTTCAATTTATAGCAGAGGTGTAAGTGGTTTAATTCCAAAATATAAGTAAAAGTGAAAATAAAATAGTACAGTACTATTGTGTACGATAGTACACATTCACGCTGGACATTATTAAGTATAATACTTTCTCTATACTGTGATTTTATGGGAATCCTTACTGCTTTACGTTAAGATTTTAGATGCAAGAACGAAAGAAACTAATGACATCTTGTTGATTACACTTATGACACTTGATGACAAAAAAACAATAACTAGTAAATGTAGTAAGTTGGACTCGGGGTTTAATTGTTACTCCGAACAGAATTTCAAAGGTTTCGGATCTAACACACTGCGGAACCGCTCTTAGATTGAAGAAATCAATATTATTGTTTGATATTTTCTTCAAAAAGATTAAATTTGAGTTTAGGAAGAGGGTGAACGAAGATAGAAATGCTTTCAATAGCAACAGCCAGAGAACGCAGTGTAAGCTACATTAATAAAATATGGGACATGAAGATTACAACCGTTAACGAAAAAGACTAATAATATTTCAAAACTATGTACAGAGGCCAGCATGTTAATTCTATTAAATTTAATTTCTTCTGTAATGGCAGTTCTTTAAAGATTTCGTTAATGTCCTGTGTTAATTGCAGTTTTATTCTAATTATATTACACAAATGCAACGGAGCACTTGCGGCTGTCATTTTTAACGTGACAATGATCTTTTTTTTAGGTTCGAATTATTATTTTTTATAAAGTATAGGTTCGCTCTGGTCCACAATCTAGCACATGGGCGAAGATGTGGTCGAGGATGTAGCAAGCTCACCCAAAAGATGCCTATTCACTCGAACTTTAAAGAGATTCGCGTTATATGAGCCCGGAAATACAGACGCAGGCAGAGAATAGCGTGGATTAGCTATTTATCTATACTAAAATTATGAAAATAACATTATATGGAATGTGTTGTTCAATTTAAAATAATTTGACGGAGTGCTGGAGCAGTTTTGAAGAAGAATTACCCTGCAGCGCATCAGGTTACCCCCGAAAACCGCTCTTACCGCAATAGAACAGAGTGCAAGCATGTGGTAACATGATTAACTGGCCTCTCTACAATAGTAACTAACTACGCTCTTACCGTGAGGTAAAACATCTTGAAGAAACCAGCACAATGCAAATTCTGTGGACTTATTTTATTACTCAATAAATTCACAGAATGTGCATTTTTCTGATTTTCTTAACCATACCCATCCAATTATCATTTCATTTTTCATATTTTTTTGTGTCTTCTCTTTTCTTTTCTTTTTAAATCAACAATGACATTAGAACAACTCTAAACGACAGCTAGTTTTAAAAATAAACTAAAAAAACTACTACATGTCATTCTGATATCAATCAAATTCAAATAAAAGTAATTAATTTCTTAAATATTAACCGATTCAATTTACTTACAAGCCACGGAGAAGAGAAACCTACTAGGTACAGACTCATATAGTTACGATATCAAGTGATGAAGCACTGTCTACCCCCAAAGCTCCTCTGTGCGACCGAACTTGAATACTAGAGATGCCGCGAAGATGAAAGCGTTTTGTAAGAACAGACTCACTCCAGTCCATGTTTTGTGTTCATCTGAAATTAGAAAAAAATATTAAAATTAGAAATGTATTTATTATAAGCGACTCGCAACAAACAAACTTACTTTCGCATTTACATATAGTGGGAACTATACAGGGCTTTAGGTATCTCTCTTTCAACCTCTCGGGTGGTTAATCAATCCATGAAACTGAACAACTTCCCCAAGGAACATAGCATAGGACAAAATACAAAAAAAAAATTATATCCCATACAAAATGCGCTATATGCTGATGAAGTTTGTATAGGCACTCAAAATTTTTTTTTCGTATTTTGTCCTATGCCTAAGTTCCTTGGGAAAGTTGTTCAGTTTCATGGACTGATTAACCACCCGAGAGGTTGAAAGAGAGATACCTAAAGCCCTGTATATAAGAATAATACTAACCAACTCCAGGAGTCTTGGTGGTGGTGACAAAGTTAGCGAAGAGGATCCAGCAGGCAGCGATGAGGGAGGCGAATCCCACCACAAACCCCAGGAACAGCCACAACCGGGCCCCTCTTGGTCCCATGCAACCTCCTGTGTAGGTTTCGCCGCGCACCTGAAATATTGTGCCGTTTGGTTAGCGGTTGACAAAAACACAACCCACTTCTTTATATTTATTTCTTTTCTTCCACGCTGGACTAGAAGTGAAAGAAAAACTTAGAATGTACCAACTGCCGACTCTTACCAGGCATACTGAAAAAGTCAGTAAGTGGGACGCGAGGGTTTTGCTGCATTACGGGCGAAAGGTTGACGAACTCTTACTATTATAGAACATGTTTCATTTAATAACCCTAGGAATTTATGTCGAATTTGGCACCAAGTGGTTCTAGAACAGAGGTTCCCAAACTTTTTTTTCTCGTAGGTTTCAAAATTTTACTGGTTCCGGTTGACCCCCTGCAGCTTCATTTCTACCATATTCCCAAAACTCGCCAAAAAATGTGAAGATTAGATCTAACTACTTGCGTTGTGGCTGATGAGTTCCAACCACGAATTAACAGTTTCCGAAAAAAAAGTAAGAACTGATTGGTTAGATTGTTCTGTGAGTGGGTGTCAAAAAAATAAAGTTGACCGATCAAAAAAGTGATATCATCCAACTTTACTCTTTTGACATCTTCTCAGAGCACAAGGAACCAATCAATTCTCACTTATTTTGTTTAAAAAATAAATAATTTTAGTGCTTGACTATCGAAACCAGATACATTTTCGTGGATCCCCGCTTACGAATTGTGAACCCCCTTTATTTTGTCACGCGAACGTAGACCCCCGTCGAGTTTCCCGTGGACCCCTGGGGGTCCACCTGAACCACTTTGGGAATCAATGTTCTAGAACCACTGATGTTCTGCCTACTACGATAGGGATTATAGGCGTGAGCATATGTGTATATGTATTTATTTCCGTGGGTGTCGTGAGACCTGGCTCTTATAAATCCATCCTAGGCAACGACACCTCAATTTTTTTTTTAAATCTAAGAAGTAAAACTCATGGACTGCTGAATTGGGTGAAACAGTCCCAAATAAGTGGACTGATCACCCGTCTGTGCCTGGTGAGTGTCCCCTCTATAGATAGTGTTAAGGGGCCATCCATAAATTACGTCACACGAATTTCATTATTTTTTTACCCCCTCCCCCTCCTTGACACAGCTGGTCACATTTGTAAGACTCCCCCTTCCCTAACGTGACGTCACATTTGTTGCATATTTTCAATTTTTTGTAATTTTCTAATAAAAACAGTACTTAATAGAGTTGTAATTTTTTTTGGGAACTCAAAACTCATTGCCTCAACCAAAGTAAAAACGTAAATAAAAAGAGTGCTTGGGACTGAGGAGGTTAAGTTTGTCGTTAATACTTAGTTAACACGTTTTGATACTCATAACACATTTTAAAATGCGACGTCACGAAACCTATGACCCTTCCCACCCCCTCGTCACACAATGTCACACTTTGTCGACCTCCTCCCCTCCCCTTAACGTGTGACGTAATTTATGGATGGTCCCTAAGTTAAAACACCAAGTCATTTTAATTTGGTATTTAATAATTACAATGAACGCCCCCCCCCCCCCCCCAAATAGGCAGGAATGGGAAGAAGAGGAGGCCTTTGCCAAGCCACAAACAGAAAATGAAGAATAGTGAAATTAATTTAGTTTTATAAGAAATATTTATATGAAATTCTGAACAAAGGCTATAAATAAATAAATTAATTACAATTAACACTTATGTGGAGATTATTCTCCCATCTACACGAGAAAACGATCTGTCAAATGGGGCCGCTTAGTGTTGTTCCATACCGCATGAACTGGTAGTGTTGTACCACTTGTGTAGATCGATTTTCTCTTAACAACAGATAGATAGGAGTTACGTGATGAGTTTACCTGTGCATTTGAGACTGAATTAACCATGATGAGGGATAGTGTGGCCATGACTCCACAAACATGAGCTGCTTTAGGCAGGTCTCCGTTCACCGCTGATGAGTCAATGATGAACCACCAGCCCGTGAAGAACTGGAATGAAAACATTAATATTAGTAAAAGGGGGTTTTTTGTCAAGGATTATTTTGATCATTTATAAACAATGAACTACTGATGTATAAAAGTATCATAAAGCCCATATGGACATATGGAATCCAGCTCTGGGGTTCTGCAAGCAACTCTAACCTGGAGATCCTACATCGGTTTCGAAATTTTAAGCGTCATCTTTAAATTGTATATTTAAGCGTCATCTTTGAGAATGCTGTGTTCTCCTATAATTACTGGAGCATTCACAATTTTTATTTTGTGTAAGTTCTTTTAAGATGTAAAATGACTCCACTGTTGGAGATCCCTAAATAAATAAATAAATTATGTCTTGAGAACAGTAACATGCGCCCCATGGTTCACAAGAAATGCTGAAATCCATTATTATCTTGAAATACCTTCAGTAAAGGAGGTAGTTGCTAAGTATTGCATCATAAATAAAGAAAGGCTGAAAAATCACACTAATCAACTGGCTGGAGACTTGCTGAACGACAACACCACAAGACTCAAAAGAGGCAGATACTGCGACTGGACGAGAGACGCTAGGGAGCGTATTCTTTTAAATGTAGAGATGATGTTCAGTGGAACTTCTCTGTTAAAATTCATCAAATACGTACACCATCTGATTATAGCTTCGATAGCTAATTGCAGATCCAAACTAAGAAAAGAAAACCCCAGACAAAAAAAAGGGATGTTATAAGTTTCATGAGTGTATCTGTGTCTGTAGCTCCTAAACAAGTAGACTGATTTTGATCACCAATTTTATTGAAAGTAAAACAACCAATGATTGGATGTGTAAAGATGTTAACGACTAATTCATGTAAAAAATGGTATTGTGTATCAATTTTATGTTTTTTTGTATATATTACTAGCTTTTTTTTGTATACGTATTTGAAAAAAAAACAGCATATGTTTCTATTCTAAGGGATAATTTGCATTCTAATTATGAAAGAATTTTTGAAATGGGTTCAGCAGTTTTTGAGTTTATTCTTTACAAACATACAAAAATACATATATTTCCTCTTTTTAATAGTTTGGATAACAAAAAAAAGGATAACATGAAACTTGATAATAAAGAATAAGAATATGCAATTTATTAATAAAAAATGTATTACAAACAAATCCAAAGAATTATTGTTTTATTTGGGCAATGTCAAGATATGAAATCTGCAATAATTGGGTAAAAGTTTTACCGAGTAGGTACTAGTCATTGCATATAGTTTACTTATTGCAATATATGTTACTTTATTCATATCAGAATACCAAGAATATAATACCTGTTTACTTAATTAGGACATCATTAGGCATGCAAGAAAATCGAGGAAAAACTACATCACAATCAGTTCAAACTTTTTACTACATCACAATCAGTTCAAAGGATTGATTTTTTTTTGTTTGAAATTATTGATTTATTAAATATATTACTAACTATTGCCATTATCAAGTCTTAAACTATGTTTAACTACGCGACATCGATCTTAAATAGTAAGCAAAATAACAATATGTGTTGTAAAGTGTCAACAAAAAGTTGTACATATTTCAAAAGCTTTTTCTTCAAACAACATTGAAAACTGAGTTGGAGACCAACATAATATACTCTAACAGTTCTCCTAAGTGTGTTAATAAGCAGAATTATATCAAGTGTATAAAGTGAATCATCAAAGAAAGTGTAAGTAGGTACGAACCAGTAAACCTGAGAATATGGACGCAAGAATATTCCGTTTTTCGCCACTTTCGAACCACACACAGCTCGGCAAAGACATATTCTCGAAACAATTCATTATTATTTATTGTTTTAATCACAATATTGCGCTAATTCCCCTCAGATTTTCTGATAAAACAACAATTGATTGTAAATAAAAGTGACAAACCAAAATTTCCCAGTGACGTTTTGAATTTCGTGTTGTCATTTTCCTCAACTCAAATCCTACCAAAGAAATACTTTTTCGATTAAGTACTCACAAAAAGGATTTATACAGGGTGTAAAAGACAGCTTAGCAAAAACTGAAACCTTGGACTCAGACAATCGTCTTCAATTTTTTTTCATGGTTTATAATATTTTCTGCTTACATTTTTATGATTTAACTTAATCGAATACACTCCATTTTGCAATAAAAAACAATCATAACAACGTAAAACATAAAAACCAGAAATGTAATCGCACTCCGACTCCGATAGCAGCGCGGCGGGGGGGAGGGGGAGGGGGCGTGGTTTAACGATATGTTGCGTAGCGCCAAAGTAGGTAAATAATGAAAACTCCTTAATATGACGTTTCTGGGAAAAAAATAATTACTTGTAGCTGATGATAGTTATGGGTAGACCAGTTTAAAGAATCTTTATTTCTCATTACGACAATGTCACTTGTAGATTCCACCATTCAAGTATTTGCTAAGCTGTCCTTTACACCCTGTATAGGGTGACTTTAAGTTAGTAAGCCAAAATCAAGGATGTGAATCAGCCTATGAAACTGAACAAATTTCCTTAAATAACGTATTTCATAGTCGGGCAGAATTAGCCGATCACAGTGCTAAAATCTGGGAAATTGTAACCAGCAATTAAAATTGTTTTTTCTATAGATCTTTGCGTCAGTATAAACATATTCATTTTGTACAACTTTAGAGTTGCAGCACGGCCGGCTGTCAAAAAAAAATGTCCAAAACTGTCAAAACAGGTGTTTTGCGATTTACCGGTAAACTACGCATCTGGTGGTAAAAATGTTATGTAACAAAAAACCGCACAAAAAGACAAACAAAATGAGTTTTGTTGAGTCCCGATCGGTTTGGTAGTTTTTGCGCAATCCGCAAAAAACCGTGTTTTTTGGCCATTTTTTCGAAATTCAATAACTCTCGTTGTATATTATACAAAGAGTTGAAATTTGGACTGAAGGTAGATATTATAGCGTCTAACATCTATACCAAATTTTAGCTCGATCGCATTTAAACTTTTGCAAACCGCAGCAAAAACTGAAAAATGGTCCTCTCGTAAAATGGCCCTACAAAAGTTTGTAGATTACGTAGAGACTTTTGAAACCCCTCATTCTCTTTCTCTAATCCCTCTTTACAATATGTCAAAGTTTCATAAAGTTTGAGTGAGTGCAAGTCCCTAAAACGTTGATCACAAAGAGGACCATTTTCAGTTTTGCGGATTGCGCAAAAACTACCAAACCGATCGGGACTCAACAAAACCCATTTTGTTCATCTTTTAGTTGCGGTTTTTTGTTATATAATACTTTTTACCGCCAGACGCGTAATTTACCGGTAAATCGCAAATGTTTTGACAGTTTTGGACATATTTTTTTGACAGCCTCGCTGCAACTCTAAAGTACAAAATGAATATGTTTATACTAATGCAAAGATCTATAGAAAAAACATTTTTAATTGCTGGTTACAATTTCCTTGACGCAAAACCTAACTCTGCCCGATTATAATAATTCTATAAAAAATCAAGTTTCCATTCAAAATAAAATAAAAGTTGTACCTATGGAAAGGCAAACATTTTTTTTTTAAATTTCGACCTTAGTATGTTCCTTAGGGGAAGTTGTTCAGTTCACATCCTTGATTTTCGCTAACTAATTTTCATCCAACCCAATATGGTTAAAATAAAATGATACAATCCAAACTAGACACTATTTATTTTGTAAGTATTCTTAAAAGTATCCACATCCTCTTATTTGGTTTTCTACTTTTAAAACATTATTAAATGCTATTCCAATGCCATCAATTAAGGATGCTCCTGCACCTAAAGCATTTTCATTGACAATTCCAATATTTCCATTACCGCAGCTGTACACCGCATCTACTTGTCCAACATTGGGAATAATACCATCAACCACCACCGCTCCCAAAAACGGTAAAAATCCAGCAACGTCCAAGCAACCGTCAATAATTAAATTGTCGGCTGAAACAGAAACGCCCACAGGTCGTGGTGGATTTTGTAGCAGATTATTAGCGTATGGCGCTAAATTTGCAGCTCCAAAGCAATTTGGAGGACCAACACTGTCCCTAACCGTGAAATCACCACGGCTACAAGGGAGGCATTGTGAACATACAAACTGAAAGAAAAAAATGTAATTATTAAGGTAAACTTAAAACACCGATAATCTTATAACTTGACATTTCTAGTCTTTATGTTACAAAAAGGAAAAATCTTTTTTTTTACTTAGGCTCCAAAAATACTGACCCGATTTTAAATAATAGACTGTATGACTAGGGAGCACCACGAGCGATGCGAACGAGGGATTCAAAGTACATCGTCCGAGGTAAAAATAATTTGCTCTCGAGTCATATACTCTACTTTTCATCCCCTTTCTATGAGAAAATAAATTCATCTAATTAATGAATTAGGTTTTAATTACTTAATTCGCGCGTTTTTTTTTTAAATTAGCGCGGGGGCCGCCGCCGTGCAGCCAACACGTACCAGCCAGTATTCATACAATTTGCGTTCGATTTCTATGAATGACACAATGTGTTCTAAATTCAAATCTCATTTACGCCCGCTAAAAAGTTCTTAACAGAAAAGAGCTCTTTTCTGTTAAGAACTTTTATATGCTTATAGAGGAACAAAGTGACACTTTTAAAATAGAAGGGATGAAAAACCTTTTACCAGTAAGAAGTTTACTACTCAAGAAGTATGTGTATGTAACACGGGGTACAATTTTCTCCTAGTACGGGAGTAACGCAGGTGAAATCGCAGCGAACAACTAGTAAGTGTGAAAGAAAATCGATTCTGTTAGTGGCGCTCGACACTTTTTAAACATTTACCGAATACCAATTAAATGGTAGAGCCTTACCTGAACCAAAAGGCAGAAACCAAGAAAATTAAATAAAATGTTTTGTAACATATTTAGAAATAGTAGCTATTTTAAAGTACACAATACTTATAACCTGAAGAATTTTAAACGTTCTAATGACTTAATAACCTATTTATACTTACCCATATTCTAATCTTTTGACATAATTTCGCAGGATACAGTTATCAGCATGTTACCGCAACCCTATTGTTTGTATTCCTTACAACACAATGATATGATATATATTGAGCAACCTAAAGCATCACTCTATGGAACTAGTAAATACCTAATTTGGAGATACTTTTACCTTTGAGTAATTGTTAAAAAGAAATATAAAATAAACATCAGTTCTTACTAGTTAACACATATGCATATTAACATTCCAAAAATAGTCAGATTTTCGGAAAATGAAATATCCAAAATTTTCTGGCAGATTCGATTTCAACCCCTCACAATTTTTCTACAGTTCACAATTTTTTATAATAGCGTTTATACCTAGTTTCGTTTTACAGTGTTTTCGTTTTGCTAGAATAGTATCAAATTCGTCATAGTAATAGAAAGCATGTAATGTTACTGAATAAAACATTTTCTATTCTATTCTATTTTGTTTATTTTTATTGTAGTGTGATGAAATATAATATTTGCGACCACCCCTGCTCGTTCCGATCAATATACTCGTACAGCTGAGTAATCACTAAATAAAGACAACAGTGCGCGATGGTGAACTTTATATATCCGGTGCATCCAAGCAAATCCGCAAGAAACAGCTAACAATACATATATATATTTGAAATGTACTAATGAAGCCCTTTCATTTGATATCCTGCAAAGCCCCATCAAAAACAGTGTATTTTTTATTTTGTGACTTAATGTCTTCTAGAGGGCGCCCTAATCATTTTAATGTGACGTCTTATAGCCTATAACCAGCGGACAATGAAAACGCGTCCAACGATACCTGATTTGTCAATTTGAGACGAATAGTTTAGAAGTTATGATGGAACAGATGAACATACATACATACACACATACATAAATACATACATAGCGGTCAACCACATCACCCTTCTTTTTGCTCCGCCGTAGTCGAGTAAAAAATAGAGGTGTCGGTCGTTGCCTAGTGTGGATTGTTAGGAGGCAGGTCTCATTCGAAATTAGCCATCGTAACTCTGCCATAATTATGATTTTTTTATAAGACAACATGAATAACAATTAAAAATAAAACACCATAAATAAGTAAAATAATTGTATTTCTATTTCAGTAAAAATTAGTACAAAATATTTACCTATTTCCGAAAGAAAACATTTGTGGAAATCCAAGTACGTAAATTAAAAAACAACACTAATTGAAAACAAAAGGTTTTGTTTTCAATTTTGAAAACAATTGTGTGAAACTTTGAACCGTGATTAAATAGATACTACAAAAGCTGAAGTACCTATTTAATCACGTTTCAAAATCACAGATCAGTGGGATAAGTTTCTCCGAAGATTCTTTACTACAAATTGCGAATCACAATTGTGTATTTTCTGAGGATTCCGCATTTTATTTTAGCAGTCTTAAGGCAAATAATTTTAATCTTGTACAAAATAGGCAATAAATCCCTGAAAACAAAATTTGAGACGTAAGTAGGTATTTTTATACGATACCCTAATGTTTCACATTCCTAAAAATAACTATAAACTATTATACAAAATCACAATGGATCACCATCAACACCACAAACTTGATCACCCTAATAGCTAGAGACAAAACAAATATAATGATCAGTTTTAAACTTATAGTAAGTAAAAGCTGATATTCCAGCTTTGAAGTGGTAGGTATAATTATTAATTAATGATTACTTAATTTGTAAAACATTCACAACATGTTCCCGATTCACTACTATACAAGCGTAAAATAGTTATTTATTTTATCAAAATAATTGTTAGTTTAAACGGTCTGATTCTAAGAAACTACTTGTTTTAATTATATTCGCATTGCATTGTCCCTCGTTTTGGTAGCACCATGACGGTTGAAGCGCTTCTGCTTGGATTCCCATACGTACTAAACGTTCCCTGAAAATAGTAAACAAATATTAACTAATACAAGAACCTTTTAAACCCTTAAAGTATCACATTTTATTAACGTTAAGTACCTACACCTTACTCATATACCTCACTAACCGCGGTGCGTAAAGGATTATTTTAATCGCTTTCTTAGACTCTCTCAAACTCAAGGTTTTGTTATACGGGAGATTTTTGCCAGCCTTACCGCTTTGTGCGTTGTCGATGCCAGTTCTATTCTATAGGTGCTTTAGAGTTGACATATTTTCTATTTTAGTCGTTTTACATATCCCCAAATCCAACGAACGTGCATGGTAAAACAACTTGACGAGGAAATAAAAGAGGTTTTTCCGATTATACCAAGTGGTAATCTATGCGATTGCCGATGAATTAAGAAGGTGATCCCTTTTCACCTGAGATACAAGTATTAAGTTAACCTACTTCAGGCACCTATATTATTTTCTCTCTAATTTAAAAATGCTTAGCCTTGAGTTTTACTTATAAACAATAATTACAAATAAATAATCTGTTTATTATAATGGGAGACCACAGATTGGGAAGCATGAGAATATCGGAAGATTTCAAAAGAAAAAAATATTTTACACAATTATGAAACATCAGTTCATAGTACTAGAATTTCATTAGATAGACGGACGTGCTACTTACTTTACTACCTATATTACTTTCCTTTCGAGTTCTCTTACCTCATACTGAGCAACCTCATTTCTGCATCCAGCCAAGAAGATTTCGGTTCTGACCACAATCGTTCGCCCAAGGCTGCTGCTCTAGGCCACAGTCTATCATCTAACGCCGACTCATCAACTTGTTCTGACCAAAGAGCAGCTTCAGCACCTGTGATGTGAAGTAAAGATTAGAACCGTAAAACTGAATCACTATTTTTTATAAATGCTCTGCTGAATAAAGTCAAGAATGACTTTACAGTGAATAGCGATCCACTCAAACGTAATAGTAGATTGTTAATCGAAGGTGGAAAGAATCTTGGTACAGAGGTAGATAAGAGCTTGGGAAAGGACATAGGCTACATTTTATCTCACAGCTGGGCACGATATAACCTGTAGTCCACGCGGGCGGAGCCAATTAGGTCTTTTCTAAGTTATAATTCGATAATTACTATTGAAATCAAACTTATAAAACAAAAATTATAAGTACTATCAACGGCAGTATTTTGTAGTGTTCAAAGTTGCCTACACGATAATAATAATTGGGGCTTACCTAAGATTTGGTTTGGATGATCACTTGCAAGTTTGAACATACTGCTTCCGTAAACTTTTTGCCATCCAATGTAAGGTGAACACCAGTTGTTGCCTGTAATTAAATTAAAATACACTGCCTATAAGTAAATCATTGATTTATTTTATAAGTAGTTTTTCTTTTATTCAGATAATCAACAGTTTATAGTATAGATATCTGAAACAATTTTGTGTTTTTAAAAAAAGTTGAAACAATATTCTTAATAAATTTATATGTCGCTAAGCCAGTAACAGATATATAAATTTATATGTCGCTAACCCAAGTTGCATTTGAGCATAATAAGTGATGTTATACCTACATAATATAATTTTAAAAAGACAATGGAAAACTAAAATTTTAAAAAAGAAAAACCACTTTATTCTAGCATTTAAAACTCTTTCTTTCTCTCGCTTTCCGTAATATTATAATAGTACCTACTTAGTTGGTTGCTTTTAGTTGAACCTTTATTGATATTTTATGAGTTCATTAAAAAGCTTACCCGCTCCTATCCAGGCGCCAAATCCACAGTCGAAGTACATGGTATCGTAATTTGACAAAATTAACTTATAACCTTTACTTAGCAAGCCTATAATTTGAGGGTCGCTAGATGGGGTCCACACCTGTTGGAAATTATTAGATTTTATCACGTGAAAGAGAAGTTATTAGTTAAAATAAAGCAAGATTACATTTCATAGAACTTAATGACGAGTTGTTAATTTGGAATCAAAATTCACATAAAGTACCTACTTACAAGATGAATCAGGGTCAAAAATTAAACATATTTCAAGGAATCTATTTGTTTCGCTTACCTGGATGATATAATCGTCTTTATTTACGAACTCTTCAATGTGGCTGTAGTCAGTGAGAGTACTGGTCCATAGTATTAATGGTAATTTCTTTCCAAATGCCTGAAACAGACTTGACTTTTTTAGTAAATCTACTTTAAAACCTATAAAGATATTTGCTATGTTACCAATTCGTATAATTTAACCTAAATTACGTACACATTATAAAAGGGATCATTACATCGATAGACTACCACTTCAGTCCTTCAAATAAAATCACATGATGTAGATATAATATTTAAGTGGTTTTAAGAACTCTCGTACCTATACACAAGGGCGTCGTCAGCCCTTGGCCCAGGTGGGGGCAAGTTAATATTATGGAGGATTAAAAAAATAAAAATTGTAGATAAATTCAAGAGCATGAAGTTTTACACTTGGAGCGCGAGTCTTTGCCTCTAAGGAGAATTGGCGATTGTAATAAGAACGGTTCCAACTTTTGTAGCTTTGCTGTTGGATACATTTTTCTAATCTGTAAGGGGGGGCAGCTGCCCCTCCCTGCCCCCCTCTTGGCGACGCCCTTGCCTATTCAAATACCTAAGCGCTTATTACTATAACATTTCTCATTTTACCTTGTAAGCCCTATCTTGCGCCTTCTTTTGAAACTGGTCCCAAAGTTTCAAGAAGCTTATTTTTTCCAAATCCCATTTTTGTTTCTTCATGTACTCCTGAATCTCAGAAGACGAGTTCCAACACTTTTCGCTGACTTCATCTCCTCCCATGTGAAATAAATCAGGCCTAAATGCATCTGCAAAAATGAGTGTTTGATTAAAAATTCAACTACACAATTTTTTTCAGAGAATATTCGTATCACCAGATACTCAGTAAGTTAAGAAAATTATATGTGCTATGGACATGCTGGAAGGTATACCTTATAGCACGACCACAGCATGTCATAGGCCTAAAGGATATTAAGTCTCAAACTGGCGGTATAAAATGGTATAAAGTCGGGGTAAAGTATAAACACCGTGTCAGGGACCCTTCATTGCACCTTGGTCGTCCTGGGAAGTATGACACTGTTTTTACAGACTTTTACATTAGGTAAGGTAGGTACATAATAGGTAACCCATGCATGTATTCTGTGCTGTTGCATTAAAAACGGGTTTTCAATGAATTGGGGTAACCTGGTGGATAGGCCTTTGTACTGTGCTCTCTTGTTGCATAAAGCATAATGAAAACTTACCATCCATATCTCTGTAAATATCTTCCAAATAGTCATAGAGTTCTTCTTTAATGGGATTAAATTGTCCACATGGAGGTTCCACGCAATATTTCTGCCATGGTTGGGCCTAGGACAAAAAAGTTTTTTTAATCTTTCCGCCTGGGATTTTATTCCCGTGGGAATTCGGGAAAATTATGTAACTATTAATGTCACTCAGAGATAATGTGGCATTACAATAGTGATTTTTTAAAATTAGTCCAGTAGTTTTGAATTTATTCGTTTATCTTTCCTCTTTATACTTGATATTATACACTGGGCGTCAAAAATAAGTAGTACACTTTTCAAATTGCAATTACTCCTAAACTATAGTAGTTACACTTATGAAATAAAAAGCAGTTTATAGTAAACTTAACGAAGTTTATTAAAGTTATATTTTATTTGGCATGAATAAAGTTTCAAACTTAAAATTAAGATAAATACTAAAAAGTATCAATTTTTAACGATATGTCAACCACTTAATTTTCACGTTTTGGAACTTTTTCACAATTTAATAACTTGTGTTGCCGCCTCGGGCTCTAATTACAGCTTGGATCCGGTTTGGCATGCTGAACACTAAGTTTCGGAGGCGGTGTTGGGGAATATTTTCCCATTCTTCTATCAGCGCATGTTTTAGAGCCCTGAGTGTGGCAGGAGGTGGACTGCGCCTTCTGACTAGCCTCCCAAGCTCATCCCAGGCGTGTTCAATCGGGTTGAGATCTGGGCTTCTCGATGGCCAAGCCATCAAGTTGATGCCAACCTCCTGAATGTACTCTTGTACGTGGTGAGCAGTGTGTGGCCGGGCGTTATCATGCATTAGGATGGCTCCATCACCCATATTTATTAAATATGGCCCTGCATACTCGTTGAGGATCTCCGAGGCATATCTTTCACCAGTCAAAGTCCCATTTTCTATTACCACAAGCTCTGTGCGACTCTCTGAAGAGATACCAGCCCATACGTGTACAGAGCCCCCGCCATATTGGACTCTTTCCGAGATACAAGCTTGAATGTATCGCTCACCGGGTCGTCTGTAGACTCTCCGCCGTCCATCTGAAGTGTATAAAGAGAATCGAGACTCATCTGTGAATAAAACTCTAGCCCATTCTTCTTCGCCCCATTGTACGTGTTGACGGGCGTAGCGTAGTCTTGCTACGCGATGCTCTGTCTCAAGTTTGGGGCCATTTGCTGGTCTTAGAGGCTTCAGGTTAGCTTCAGCAAGTCTTCTTCTCACTGTACTCTCACTGATGTAGTCTGTTCGGGTCCGAAGAAGCTGTTGCTGAACCTCAACTGCATTAAGGTGTCGATTTCTTAACACAGTGGAAACAATAAAGCGATCTTCTCGGGTACTTGTGCACCTGGGTCTGCCATTACCTCGTCTCCTTAGATGGTTTCCAGTCTCTTCGTACCTTTGCTTTACTCGCTGAACCGTTCTTAAAGTTACACCCACCCTCCTTGCAGTACGACGCATACTGATGCCCACTTCGAGAAAAGCTAAGATTCTTGCACATTCTTCTGGTGAAAGAGGCATGATTAGTCAAATTTACTCTCTGAAGATACCTATGCTTTTCAATTACAATTGCTTTATCAGCAGCGAATGTGTCAAACACAAAAATCCTAAGTAAGACAACACCTTTCAACAGTTTAAAAAAAGTGTTTTTATTTATTCGTTTTTTTTAAAGTCAAGCATTATAAGTTCTTATAATGCATGAAGTTTTTATTGAATAAGATTAAATTTTCTTTTTAACCTTTTTTGTTTCAAAGGTCTAAGTTTTATAGTTTGGGAGAAATCGCAATTTTAAAACTGTACTACTTATTTTTGACGCCCAGTGTAGTTAAGATGTAGGTGTAGATTAGTGAAGAAAAAGTATACTTACGTAAAATTCACCAGCAAAATTGATTTTACCCTTTTTACAAATTGTGCATGATAAAAATCCCATTTAAAATCGGTTTCAAAACTTTATGTACCCTATTTAAAAAAGTTATACTTAAGTTCCACAACTCTGTGAAATACCAATTACAATAATTACGATGATTTTATTTTAGTAAAACTTTTTATTTTCAAAAAAACAAAATTAAAATTCGTGGGTTTTACTTGAAATTAAAAAGAAGCATGATCAGTTTTAGTTTCGAAAGTTGACGTAGAAGTTTTTTTTTCACTTTATAAAACTTTGCGGGTCAGAAAAAAAAACTAGATGTTGCTGGCGAGAAATTTTAGTTTTTATAGAAGTGTACAACGTTACAGATTAAAGATTTAATAAAAAATAAGCTAGACTTAACAGTTTTTTTATTAAAATTTAAATGTAAACTTTTACAAAATTTCACCCAAAAATATTTAATATCCGCATAAAAAATTCAGTTGGACCAAGATTTTTTATGGGGGCTGAAGAGGTAGCCAAAGACCCCTCCAATCGCCCTATCCAATTTGGCACACGATGCACCAAACATCCTGTATATTCTAACCGCCATTCTAGGACAGTTTTTGTCATATAAGGAGCTTTTTCCGCTTGGTAACACCAGTTTATTTGGATACCTAGAGTTGAATTTATTGACCTGCATTTTAGTTTTGAATTATTTGAATAGATGCGTAAGTATGTCTCTTTACAAAGCAGGCCACTTCAAATATGTATAAAGAAGGTAAGGGTAGAATTCTTAGTTTACGAAAAAGTGGGCGACAGGAATCAAGAGGTGCAGCACTGCAAAGTGCCCGTATAAATCGTGAGTATCACAAATTCATCATTGTGATACTCACGATTTATACGGGCACTTTGCATTTCTGTGGTATTTCCCCACAGCACCAAACCATACCTTAAGATAGATGCAACATAGCCGTGAAAAGCCATAAGGGCTATGTCAACATCTGTAGTGCAGGGAATTCTGTGCAAGGCATATACGAACCTACTTATTCGGTTTCACACATTTACAATACGAGAGGCCAAAGTACAGTGCTCACACAGAGTTATACCGAGGAAAATAGCCTTTGAGACATCCACTAGATCATGACCGCAACATTTAACGTTAAGACACAATTTCTTTATTTTTCAATTTAGAAATATTGTTTATTTCGTTTTACTAATATTAACCTGTAAATTATTAAATTGTAGCCAATCGTAGATTAAATCAATAGAATTATTAATTTCTGTTTCAAAAGTAGCTTTGCTATTAGGAATAATGAGCGAAACATCGTCTGCAATTAATACCAATCTATAATTTGTTATTTCTGGTAGGTCATTTATATACAAGAGAAACAGAAGGGGCCTAAGGATGCTTCCTTGAGGCACACCATGACTATTGACTTTAAAACTGATATTTCAACATTTTGTAATCTGTTAGAGAGATAGGAAGAAAGTCACTTATTAGTGACACCTCTTACACACCAAATCGTTTACATTTACTCAGAAGTAATTTATGATTCATATAATCAAAAGCCTAATCAAAAGCCGTTTGTGGTTATCTGCTAATAGGCATTGTAGTCTGCAACAAATACTAGCTATCTACTTCGTGCGAACTGTTATTGGGATTGAAGTCGGTTACTCATACGCTTTTAACGTGGTTTATCTACTTTTCGAAAAATGTACACCACTTTGACTCATGAATGACAGCGTGATTTTACAGAGTTGTTTAAACTACTATACTTTTAACGTGCAATCATAAAACATGACTAATCTAGAATATTTTATAAACTAATACACACCTTAAAACAGACAGTAAAATCTGTGTCCTGCCATCCTTCTCCAACGTGAGCTGGGGCATCAAACTCAGGCAAGACGCGTACACCTCTAATCAGGCCAAATCTCACAATCTCTTGAATTGCTTCTTTCGTGTAAACCTAGAAAGTCAAACATCGTACATAAGTTCTTCCTTTCTTATTAGGTATATAATCAAGTATATGGTGAGCGGGACTAAACCTGGTATCAGAGTTTTTAAAGCGCCAAATGGCATCTGACTTGGTTTAATTAGTGTTATCAATCGACAAAAGCCGCGGGACCTTCGTGATCCGAAGCACGGAAACGGTCGTGATAAAACCTTATTGTTCTCTTCAGATTAGCGAACTTCACTGGGCTACGAATGATTAGTAAGAATCTTGTTCTTATTTTAGAATAGAATAGAATAGAATAGAATATATTTATTGCTAGAAAACAGTATAAATACAGGATGTTCACATAATACAAGTGCAGTGTTTTCAGCTTATATCGAAGCGTGCAAAATATAAGGAAAATTAAATTAAAATTATGTCAATCAATACAATACAATGTCCAATAGAAAAAATCAAAATATGCAATTCAATTAAAATTATGCTAGTCAATACAATGTCCAATAGAAGATAAATGAAATAAAATGTAAATAGTAAAAGTAATAACAATGTCAAGCATGGTCAGTTAGCAAATCATTAATGTCTAAATTCAAGATATTCCTTAGTACTATAGAAGCAATGTTTAAGTAACCATGTTGTCAAATTAAGTCTAAGGGAGTCTGCGGTCATCATTTTGAAATTGTCAGGTAGTTTATTAAATAGTACAGTGCTTAAGTGAAATATATTATTTTTATATATGTACTTGCGGGCGGGAGGCTGATATAGTAGGTTAATTATGTTTTTTCTAGTTGGCCGTGCCCTGACCTCACCTCGAGTCCTCCAATACTTCGGATTTGATGCCACAAAAACACAAACTTCCCTTATGTACATACAGGGTAGAGGTAGTATGTTTAACTTCTGGAAAAGGGGTTTGCAGCTGTCATCAAACTTAGCATTGCAGATTGCACGAATGCACTTTTTTTGAAGCACAAATACTCTATTAATATCGACTGAGTTCCCCCAGAGTAACAGACCATAGGAAAGTACGGACGACACGTACCCATGATACGCCACTAATGCGGCTTCGATTGAAACAATCTGTCTTAATCTTTTTAAGGCGAAAACGAAACGACTTAACTTCCCACATACAAATTCTACATGCTGTTTCCAATTCAAATGACTGTCGATTATCAAGCCTAAAAACTTAAACTGAGCCACTTCGTTTACGATCTCGTTACCGTGACTAACATGAATTAACTTGGGATTTGAGTTATATGAACGAAATTGTATATAATTAGTTTTTCCAATATTAATTTGCAGGTTATTCCTGTTTAGCCAATTGACTACATCCCTCAGAGCATTGTTTGCATCTATTTCAAAATTAACATTTGGTTTGCACTCCAATAAAATAGTTGTGTCATCGGCAAACTGCAAGCACTTATGAGTTGTGGATTCGGCAAGGTCATTGACGTAGAGAATAAAAAGCAGAGGACCAAGGACACTACCCTGTGGCACACCTTTATTGTTGATTCTAAAATTTGATCTGTACGCTTGTTTTAAAACACAATTCCCAAATTCACTAATTTTGGTAATCTCTGTGCACTGTTGTCTATTTTCGAGAAAGCTTTGCAGCCAGTCAAGGGCTTTTCCACGGATGCCATACAGATTTAGTCTTTTCGAGAGAAGCGAATGATCCACAAAATCAAAAGCTTTTGACATGTCCAGAAATAATGCTGCTGTAGGTATTTTATTGTTGAGATTTTGAGTAACTATCCTGACTAGATCAAAACAAGCATGTACAGTCGATAATCCCTTACGAAAACCATATTGTTGGGGTCGAAGGATTTTGTACTGAGCCAGGAAGTCATTTAGCCTGGACTGCATTGCTCTCTCGAAAACTTTTGACAAAACCGGAACTAAAGAAATGGGTCTATAATTCGACGGATCTAAACGGTCGCCTTTTTTAAAAAGGGGCTTGACAACACTAATCTTAAGTTTCTCTGGAAAGATTCCTTCGGAAAAAGATAAATTTATAATGTGGCAAAGAGGAAAGCAAATGTGTGATGCGCACGCTTTGAGTACCTCAGTGATAATGCTGTCATATCCACATGCTCTACTATTTTTTAGTGACATGATGATGTTATAAATTTCAGTTTCCGTTACTGGTCTTAAGAACATTGTGCATTTATTAGTTATTGAAGAATTTGAATTAAAAGTCGTATTAATATTATTTAAATTACATGTCAGGTCTATAAAATAATCATTAAAAGTATTGCAAATGTCACGGGGATTGGATAATTCTACATTATTGTATCTAATTTTATCTATAGTATTTTTGGTCAATTCATTAGAAAGAGTCGATGAGATAGTATTCCATGTGGCTTTACATTTATTTATATGTGTTTTTATGTAATTAGTGTGTTTTATTCTTTGGGCTAATTTTATACAAGTTTTGAAAATTTTGTCATAGTTTTTAAATATCATTTTATTTGAACGTTTATTTGAATTAAACTTTCGATATTTTAAATATAAGCAACGTTTAGTTCGACTTGATTTTTTTAAACCCTTAGTTATCCAGCTTAACTTATGGGCTCGATTTGTTACCTTGACCTTAACTATCGGGAAACATAAGTTATAAAATAAACACAACAAACCATAGAAACCATCAAAAGCTTCAACAGTACTGTCGCAACCTAACACCTCGGAGAAAGAAAGAGCTGATACAGATTCAATAAATTTGGTTTTGTTCTGGGCACAATAGTCCCTTTTGTATTCAAACCAGCAGCTAAAGGCTTTCTTCTTGACTACGGTAAAAGTCAATATTTGTGCTGTTTCATGGTCAGAAAGACCCAAATTCATTACCTCTGACTTGGCATGCTTTACATTGCTAGCAATTTGGTCAATACACGCCTTTTTTCTCGTAGGTGTTAAAATATGGGGTTCAAAATTGTGGTTAAACAAGATACACTTTAATTCACTGGAACAATTATCTTGTTTCAATAAATCAATGTTCCAGTCACCACATAAAACTATTTTTTTATTCTTGAACCTGAAAGTTAACTTTTCTAATAATGTTTCTAGTTTAAACAAAAATATTTTAAAGTGTGACTTAATACGCTTAGGTACTCTATATATGTTTATAATAATCACACCAATACCAACAATTTCAACTCCACAACACTCGAAATAGAAATTGTTTGCAAGTTCTGTAAGAAAATCTAACTTTTTATAATCAAAATTTTGTTTTATTAAGATAGCAACCCCGCCCCTACTTTTTTTTCGGCAGTAAGACGAAGCTAATTTATACCCATTTAGATTTATATTTGATTCTGCACCTTGTTTAACAAATGTTTCACTAAGACATACTATATCAACCTCCTTTCCCGAGTCCTGAAGCTCCTGAAGTGTTATTTCCAGTAAATCAATTTTATTACAAATACCAGCTATATTTTGGTTAAAAATTATTAGTTTATCATCCACCCCAAGCCCCGACTGCAAGGTATTGTTTTTTCGTACAGATTTATTATTTACACATTTTGATAGTTTAGTACTTAAAAAACATGTTTTCTTTTTTACATTATCGAAAAAACTTATTGAAGTCAGTTAAATAATCAATTTCACTATCAATCCTTGAAACGAGAGAATTGAGGGTAGATGACAAACGGCCAGTTGAACGGTTATTACATAGAACATTAATTAATTTGCAGTTTTTGTAGTTGTTTACAAACTTATTCATTTCATCCTTAAAAACATATGAGTTCAAAAATCTATAAAAATGAACATTCAATAACAATATATTACGATCAGAGAAAGTATACAAAACGTTACATAGGTTAGTAAATAAAGCGTACGGGTCCCTATCATTACACCCAACAGACAGTATTATTATGTCATCTTTTGTGATCTGGTGTTTTAAACTATTCAGTTCATTGAAAATGTGTTTACTTTGCGCGTAAGGCTTAATCGATGACGACACTTTATAAAAGTCATTTTGTTTGCCATATCTTTTACGTATCAGTCTGGTTGATAATCCGCGAGCATTTTGGTCGCCGAAAATGTAGATGGTGGGCTTTTTTGGCGAAGATTCTTTTAGGACAGGGGATGTGGAACTATTTCTTGACATATTTACGATCGGTGTTGTATTCGGAGTACTTATGTATTTTGGCCTCGAGCGTGTTCGAGTGTGATTGGACCGGGTGGTAACTATATTGTTACTTTGAGCTGTATTTTCTAGGTTGATAACACTTTGGTTAGATCTTTGTTTACTCATTATGTCGCGTGTTTGCTTGCTCATATTTTTTGATGGTGTGGTTCGACTTATGACAGTTAATTGACAGACTTTCGTTTTATAGCGTTTTATTTCTTCTTTAAGGGTCTCATTTTCTGTTATCTGGTTTATAATTTCTTGCTCGGCTGAGGCTAATCTATCCTGCAAATCTAATATAACTTTTTCTAGTTCCTCACATTTCGCATAGATATTAGTTTTTTCTGGACAGCTTCTATTACATGGAGTATCACCTAAGCTCGTCAAAAAGCTATCATCGTTGTCATTATTCTCGTCGTCAATAAGTAAACTTGACAAAGCCTCAAAGGAATTTGCCGTTGAGACAATAGTTCTATAATTACGGCGTGTGATGTTATCAGGGGAATTTGGTTTTCGCAAACAAAGGTTACACTTCCAAGCAGATTTATCTTTTATAAGTTGATAAAATTTGAACGACACTGAGCAGCAATCGAGATGGAAAACCTTCTTACAGGATGAGCATATCAGGAAATGTTTCTCGACTATCGATATATTGCATTTATCACAGTGTAGTGCCATTCTATTTAGTTTTCGAAAAAAGATCGCAGATACATTCATACAATGTTTTATTACTTATCTTTGTGTCTCTTTAAATGTACCGGATTGTCCAAATAACGGCCGAAGAGGGAGACAGTAGATGTAAGATCCAGTGAACGAGAGCGAGATACACTGATTGCACTGCAGCGGTCATTCACCTCGCCGGACCGGTTGTCCTTGAACACAGCTGTAGTTGTAGGTCAAAGCAAATATTCACATATTCACAACCGAATTTTAGGATTTTAATTTCACAATATCACAAAATTCACTTAAAAAATCGCACCAAATTGCAGTTTTATGGATAAATTAGAGTTTTGAATGAACTTTAGTGGTATTTTGGACACGAAATATCCACTTTTTTCTATTAAAACTTAAGGAGCACATAGGAACGCAGTTAACTATGCGCCGACCACCGACTAACCCTAAATATTAACCGACTAAATATTTAAAATTACAGGTCCTGATTCAACGCCCAGCCCAAACTCTTAAACCTAGAAAGCTGAAATTTGGCAAAAAAGTGTCTTTTATGACGTAAGCAAGCACTAAGAAAGGATTTTTCTAAATTCAACCCCTAAGGGGGCGAAATGAGGGTTCCAAGTTTGTATGGAGAAAACATTTTTTTTTTGGCACTGCACTGGTTTCGGCTAGGATTCCCTGCGTTCTGGAGCCCCCGGGCCTAAGTCGCTCAGATGGCAAAAGGCCTGATGGCCTTACTTTATTGCCATGGCAGAGGGGTAAGAGCTTGCTGTAGGATACAACCTGCGTCAGCACATTTGCAGCGTCTCACGCACCGTCCGAGCGGCAGGAGCAGCGGGTGAGCAGGCTGCCCTAAGGAAGAAAGAAAAGTACTCAGTGCTCGCGCGCTAGTACTTGTTCGTTCCTGTTGCGGCTGAAACGACCCTGGGGCTCTGAGGCAATCAAATTCATTCGGAAAATCGGCCATGGATTGCGGGAAAAAGGCAGTGACCCTCGCTCCGGGTCGTTCTTGATGCAAAGGCTATCCATCGCTATCCAGCGCGGAAATG
This sequence comes from Aproaerema taeniolella, assembly GCA_949987775.1. Lineage (NCBI taxonomy): Eukaryota > Metazoa > Arthropoda > Insecta > Lepidoptera > Gelechiidae > Aproaerema > Aproaerema taeniolella. The sequence continues at coordinate 18,703,325 of OX465250.1, forward strand.
CCGCAAGTGTGATGGGTACTTTTGCACCGGGGATGACTCGGGGTGATTTTTAAATTGACATTTTATATACCAGTTTTTTTACTATTGACGATGTTATTTTATTTAATGAATTGTTATGTTATTGTACTGGACTAAGATGAATTTTTTTGGCCATTTTGAATCGAAACTTCGTTAAAATATACCTTGAAGAAAATAAACGAAAATCATCCCCTAAGGGGCCAAGAATAGGGTGACTAAAAGAGTTCTTTGCTCTTCGAAGCCGCGGGAAAAAGATAGTAATTTTATAAGAAAGTTTGACTGATGTCTCAAGTGACACGGAATTTGAAAATGCTCACCTTATTTTTAGAATAGGCTCCTAAGGTATGCAATTCAGGTCTTCTCTCAGATTTAAATGGAAAGCTATGGCTGTCAGTAATATGCCAGTGGAACGTGTTTAGTTTCACTGAGGCCATACCATCTGTAAACATGGAAACAAAATGTTAAATGATGGAAATTTAGATCTCATGGCTGCTATAATGAGTGTAACTATGAATAGGCCTATAGGTAAATTTATACCTACAGATGATAATAGGGCTTTGATCAAATAAAGATACGTGAGTTTTGTCGTATTAAGAGTTTAAAGTTTGAAGTGGTTGCAGATAGTAAACTAATAGTGATTGACACTTCTCAATGAGTTACATGCCTACAAAGAGTAATAGAAAAATATACTTGCCTATGACAGACTTCAGCGATTCAATAGAGAAATAGTTTCTAGATGTATCCAATAGGAGCCCTCTGTATGAGTAAACTGGTTCATCTGTGATGTTTACATCCCTTACCATCTAAAACATATAGTAAAATATCCTGAAATCAGTAAAAGCGAACAAAAGCAAAGTTGTGGTCCTACCTAACACATTTACTAGACTCAAGTTCATCGGTGTAAGTTCTGTATAATGTAAGTGCCAAAATTTAGGAAAATAACCAGATTCAGACCCACATTCTAAACGTCGCAAGGTCTTTTCCTATAAACAATTTAAGTCATTTTATGAATAAATTTGAATGAATGAATTTGTTTGTCTCTCATATAGCCGGGTAGCGGACACCCTCGACTAACACATAGGCTTCATTTTTCCCGATTCCTACGTGTACGAATTACCGGGCGGAGAGCTATCAATATCAATGATTTCATTTTATTTTGATTTGATAGGTACTATACAGTGAGCAATAGAAAGTTTGTATAAACCCCTATGAATATCAGTTAATCCTGTCTTCACTCGACAAGGTTATCGAACCCCGACCGGTTGTCAAAGCTACATTAACATAATAATAAGCCAATACGATACGCCTACTCGGCAAATAACACCAGAATGTTAAAAAAACATCTGGATCAATGAACTTCTCTTGTCAAACCAAATCAGAAATAGCTTTATTTCATCGAAAATAATGTAGGATTGCAATATTCTGTAATGAAATCTAATTTAAGGGTTTGCTATCAGAAAAATAATAAAGCGCAAATCAAAATAAAAGCAGTACACATCTTTTTAAATGACGTAACCATCATTAATATTTGAGAAGATATGAAAGCAAAAATAAGAGATGGAGTTAAGTTGCCAGAAGCCATGTTGATTAACATTTTTGTAAATTAGTTCAAGTTTTTAGTACAAAAGCCATGAAAACAAAATTTCATGGCCACAACACAAACATTCAACCTTGGCTCCTAAATTCATCTTTCATTGCAATAGTCGGTGATATTTGTGACTTATTGAGTACTTTTTGTGTTAGTATTGTAATATTTGTTGAATATTTATTTCTTACCACTAAATGATCAATTATGTCATCATAAATAATTAATTGAGAGAGCGTTTCGAGGGCATGCCGAACTCCGAAGAAGTTTTTGGCGTTGATCGTGGCTTTTATCTTGTCACTGCCTACTGAGTGCACCTTCATAGCGTAACTCTCATCCATATGGAGAGAAAACTCTGTAACAAGATTTGTCATGTGTTAGTAAGCATCAATAGCTTTAACATCATGACCACATCGCCGAAAAGTGATCCTTGAGTTGGATTGTAACCGTCGGAATAATCTTTTTTTTTTCTATTCAAATTCCGTCTATATAATTCTCGTTTTCATCAACGTATTTCAGCATCAAAATATTCTATAATATTCTTTTTTAGTTATAGAAAGAGGTCAATTTATCAGTTGTTTGAGGAAAAACCTATGGACCATGGAATTAATAAGATACTAACCTTGTACATGAGGATTTTCATTGAGTATATAAACGTCCAGACCTTTTCCTGTTGCTTGAGGTTTTACAGTGGCAGGAATATTAACATGGACCAGTCTTTGAAATCTCTGAAAAATATATTAGATTAGTTTCGCTGCCCGTAGTATTAATGTCAGAAATTCTATGCCAAAAAGATGAACATGCAATTAAGGTAATATTGTACTTATATCAAGGGAGCATGCATGGGATTCCTTTTGAAATAAATTTCCGAAGCATATACCTCTCCAGCCAACTCCACTAATTGATCGGATGCTCCGGAGTTCTGATTGCTGATTGTAATTTTATTTATGTTTATCTTTGACAGAAAGTTTCCAAGGCTCACTTCGCCTGTTGGTTTCGGCCACAAGAGACCTAAAAAAATATTAAAATATTAGGAGAAACTGGAGAAAGCAACAAAATTATTTAGGAACTTAGCTAGGTAGGCAACGATGTGATATCTAGTTTATTTTGAAAACTAAACTTGTAAATACAAGTTTAACAAACATTCACAAAATGTTTTGATTCAGTATTCTAATTTATTTATGACAGATACCCAATTGTTAAGAAAAGATATCATTGTTATTGCGTTCTTCATAAGTGTTTTGTTTCGTTTCATAATAGATATAAACTAATTATATTTACGTACATAAATGTATTATAAAAAAGAAATAAGTACGTTTTATTTTTTGCTGTCAATTGTCTAGAGTAGTGCAAATAATATATTACTTATATCGTCATCTGTTAGAGATCAAATAATTACTATTTAAATCTAACATATTAAAACGATCTTATTGCCCAATGGCTAAAAGAACTACAGGTTAAAGTTTAAAATAAATATTGCTTAGAGGTTCCAGGTATTTTCTGAAAGAGAGAAAATCCGTGCCTAGAGTTAATGAAAAATAAAAGAGGCTTTTGCCATACAGTAGACAGTGAGACTAAGAGATTAATATGATAGCTTGCTTGCACGTACCGTATTCGTTGCAAAACATCTTACACGCCTCTAAACTCAGCGCTGGCTCTGTACTATTAGGCAGGATTCGAGTTTTTTGACATTTTCCGTCTTCGCAGACCCATTTCCAAACGGCTGAGTTTCCGCTCGATTTTAAATCCTCTGCATTGATAAGGCTAAAAAATCATTTAACTAATTATCTGCATATCTTAGTACCTTAACATAACAATAACCGATATTCTTTACTTAGTTTTATAAAAGGTCTCAATAAAAGGGGGGTTCTCAGATAATTGCGCTCTTGCATAATAAGAATCATCATTGAGTCTACAAGTTCATCTACGGAAATAAATCGATCGGAGAGTATGATTTTTCGTAACTTTAACTTATCTATGTTTCTAATGTATCGTAGATCAACTCAACTCAATGTGAATTATTCAATAACGTAAGTATAAATACATACGTAATGTCACTTTCAGAGGCATAATAAATATGTTTTATTCCATTTCATAATAACATGTATAATTTTAGCCTCGAATTCAGCTAGATTTTTGTTGCGCGATTGAATCAGCAACAGTCCAACGTCGTCATTAATTTTGTAATTTTACATTGATTGAAACTAGTTTTCACACCCTAGAACTTCTTTGAATACATTGATCAAACTCTTTATAAAAATCCTAAAAACTATCAAAATAGAGCAAATAATCGTAGGCTGGATATTTGCCGTTATGGGGACCGTGTTATGCGCAACTTCTTTGACTGATTTTAATATAAATATGCGTTTAGTTGCTCATAAACAAATATTGTATGAACGCGAACCCATTCTCTATAAAAAAATAATTCAATAAACATAAATTAAATTAAATTCAATATTTTTTAAAGAATGTCATTAAGCTTCTTTAGGAAAAGTTGTTCAGTTTCGTGGGAGAATCACCCCCTAAAGTTTCGTTAATCAATTGAAAGTCCCAATATAGTGGATATAAAAGAAATGAGCTGTTTTTTTTTCCAAAACTGATGTTTAGTTGAGGCTAAAAGATGAAAACTAGACGTGTTGGTGTTGGCTAAGTACTTTAGATAGAAAATTAATCTATCAACACTGCGACATCTTTGATTACCTTCAAATATCCAGTGGAAGCTTGGCCAGCAATAGGCTACGAAAACCTATTATTACCCTAGAGAAATATATGCATATTGACAGTAGTGAGTGGATGAAAAACGTTAAAGGACCTTAGAAAAGTTAGAACATAGTATTAAATCGTTTAACTAGTAACTCGCTCGATCGACCAGTTCAATTGTCTAATGACAAAAATACCATTATTAACTCATCAATGCAGCGATCGATGTACCGATTCCAATAATGTAAGTGGATAGATATCTTATCTGCATGTTATTGTAAATTATAATATCTTATCTGCACATCAGTTGTAAGTAGGAATATTTTGGGTGACTTTGAAATTGGTGAGCGAAAATTAAAGGATGTGACACAACCCACGCAACTAAACAACTGATGTCCCCAAGGAAAATAGGTCGAAATGTGAAAATTTTTTTTCGTCTCTCAATACAACTTGTGCGATCAGCTATTTGCAATGAAAGAATTTCATTTAGATTCCTTACTATATAGATATATTTTTATTCCAGATTCTTTCCACTATTCTCACCCCTCATGATCATTGAATCACTTACCAATTTCCTAAAATAACTAGTTGGCCAATTAGTATAGAAATTCTGTTGGACAGCATAGTCGAGACCTGCGAACAAAAAAACGATAGTGCTTATTAAAAAAAATGATATTACACCTTTTTTTTCTTCTTTAAAGAAATTACAGACTTCTTTTTTAGGGAAATTCCTTGTAGTGAACCATTATAGTTTCGCTATCTTTGTCTAATTGTCAGTCTCCGGTATTTATTAGATACCTTTGATACTAAAAAGCTGAAATTTGGCACGGACATATACATATAAATCACGTTGACAGAAGAATTTAATAAAATATTTGAAACCCCCTCCTCTACCAGCTAAATCGTTGTTTAAAAAATTAAAAAGTCGATAGTGGAAGTTTAAAATAAAACGAAATTAAAAGGAAAATTATAACAACTAAGTTGACTTTCCAAGTTACCGACTAACGGTCAATCAAGTAATATAGTTTTTCAACTACAGAACCCAACACTGTGCGTTGCCCGACATGCTCCTGGCCGGTTTAAAAAAAAAACTAAGGCAATGACGGCTGGCTGTGTCTCTCTACTCCACAACAATATTCATATTTTATGACATACATTTTCCTCAAAATACAATACCTACCTATTTATTGTAGAAAATATAATGTCATATGAAACACTTCGCCTATAAATAGGAAATCTTATTTTTGGTCGTCCTTTTTTACTGTTCGGAAAGTAGTTTTAGTAGTAAAACAAAACTCGAGTTAGAAAGAAACGTGAATGTACGTGTAACGTATGTGTAACTGAAAGTTAATTAATATGTAGGTGCAGCGATTTTTTTATTCAAATGCAAAACTACTTTGTGATCAAGGGATTTTATTTTCTCTACATTAAATAGGTACGTATCTTGAGAGAAATCTATGCCTTAAAACAACATAAGCACCTAACGTTAATTAAAAGAAACTTGTTGTCAACACTACTTATAAACTTGTACAAGGATAGTTTATTTATAACTTCGGAACCGTTTTGTCTTTATTCCGTTTCATGCGTAGTTACAATATTAAAAATATGAAATAATATTTCATCTCTCGAACAAAGATTCTAATTTATAGTAAAAAGTTTTAAAAAAAATAGCAAAAAAAAACTGAGCACATACATACCTTTCCAAGCGCGAGTGCACGCTTTCCCGACTCAAGATAAATACCGTGTGGATGGAAGTGATATTAGTATACTACTCTCTTTGCAATACGGCAAACAACTTGAGCCATGCACGTTCGAAAGAGACGACACATCTATATCTAGGGCTGGTATGTACTGGTAAAGTTAACATTTGCCTGTGTATGGATTAATTTAGAGCAAATCAAACCGTATGGAGCAACTATGGGTGAAGAACGGGTGTTACAAGTACGGGAAGGGCACAAACCACTAACTTCAGAAATAACATGAAATTTCCGGGCTAACAACATTTTAAAAACAATAAGTCCGCATGATTGAAGTTTTAGTGATACATTTTGTTAATAGATAATATATTTACCTGACAAATTATTGTTAGTATTGTTCTATTAATTAACCTGTGGAGCTCTTCCCAATGAAGCCACAATGGACAGTCCTATCGCTCTACGAATACTTTCAGGAGACTGTTGGAGGTGCCTGTGAGCCTGTATAATTTTTCGACAGGACACAGTAAGTAAAAAAGGTGTAAGAACGTTTTAACTGAAGGAAACTTCTTTTCCGACAGCCCTAACATACCGCATATCTTGTTCAAACCTGAGATCCAAACTCGTTTCGCGGTCGTTGTCATCGACAAATTATAATTTAAATCTTGCTTAGAGGTTGTTAACAATTCGTTCTACTAAGTAGATACATATTGCATCTAGGCAACGTATTATGTAAGCCTGTAAGGTAAGACCGATAAGTTACGAACTACGATTAACAGCCGATAAACAAAATGGAATAAACGCATACTTGTACTGTAACGTAGGCATTTCACAATCTGTTTTAACGTTTAACGTGACCGCCAGTGTCAACCTTATAAAAAAGGTTCAGTTTATTTGGTAATTCCACTAGGACCTGGGACTTTTACAGGTTCAATCCATATAGGATGCAACAGTGAAATTGTGTAGTGTAAGGTATATTTGTAGAGCGTCATTTTTAGTTTCAATCGAACAGACTCATCATGACGCAGAAAGTACTGTGGTCAATTAAGTTTTATTTGAAAATATATAAGTAACAACAATAGTAACATGAGGGTTAAACAACTAAGGCTACATTTTAATGGCTAAGTTTTGTTTTATTAGGCTAAGGTAGCCTCTAAAAACATTTACATTTGTAAATTATCTATTTATTAACATGTGAATACTTACATAACGAAGTCAACATTAAACATTATCCATAAGTTTTTATTATCTATAACAGTCATATGTGTCAGAAAATTGTAAGCTTAAGAAAGATTCTACAAAATTGTAAAATGCATGTGATGTAGATGATCCTTAAGAAATAAATAAATAAATAAAGTATATTATGCACATTAATCACTGTAGCACATTTTTAGAAAATCCAGATCTGGATATACAGGGTGTTTAGTGCATCGTTTGCCAAATTGAATAGGGTGATTGGAGGGGTCTTTTGGCTACCTCTCAGCCCCCATAAAAAAATCTTGGTCCAACTGAATTTTTATGCGGATTTTAAATATTTTTGGGAAAATTTTGTAAAAGTCTACATTTAAATTTTAATTTAAAAAACTGTTAAGTCTAGCTTATTTATTTTTTTCAATCTTTAATTTATAACGTTGTATACTTCTATAGAAACCAAAATTACTCGCCAGCAATATTAAGTTTTTTTTACTGACCCGCAAAGTTTTTTAAAGTAAAAAAAAACTTGAATGTCAACATTAATTTAAAATTTAAAAAACTGATAAGGCTCTTCTGATTTTTTAAAAACATCCCTGGACTGTCCCCTTTCTAATGGTATGGGATATCCAGGGATGTTTTTAAAAAATCAAAAGAGCATGATCACTTTTAGTTTTTTTTTTTTATTGGAATCGAAAGTTGACGTTAAAGTTTATTTTTTACTTTAAAAAACTTTGCGGGTCAGTAAGAAAAAACTTAATGTTGCTGGCGAGTAATTTAGGTTTCTATAGAAGCATACAACGTAAAAAATTAAAGATTGAAAAAAAAAGTAGACTTAAATTTTTTTTGTTATTAAAGTTTAAATGTAGACTTTTACAGCAATACAGCACATTTTGTTTGGGAGATCAAACATTTTTTTTTTCGTATTTTGACCTATGTTCCTTGCGGAAAATTGTTCAGTTTCATGGAATGATTTAGCACGCGAGAGGTTGAAAGAAATTTACCTAAAGCCATATAACCATATTAAATTTTGCTTCCATGCTGGACTGGGATTGAAAGAAAACTTAGAATGTGCCAGACACCTGCTCTTCCCAGATATACAGTAAAATTCTGTAAGAGGGATACGAGGGTTTTACTGTATAATGGGCGAAAAGCTGACCACTTCTCACCATTATGCAACTTGTTCCATCTGATAACCCTAAAAATTTGTGTCAAACGTGGCATCTAGTGATTCTAGAACTGCTGATGCTCTGTCTAACCCGTTAGGCACTATAGGCGTGAGCGTATGTATGTTAATTTAAGTAAATGCGTATAGAAAAAGAAGGTGAATTAAGTAGAGTACAGGATAATGTCGGGGTTTCGGAATGCCTGTGTAATTATAATTATCCTGGGAGTTTAGGGGCTTGACCCCTTATTTCTCTCTTCTAAGCTCGTTATAGAATACTAGCATCCCGCTTGGAACTTTGTTCCCGGGGGAATTCGGGAAAATTATGTAACCTATGTTACGCAGGGATAATGTAGCATCCTAATGTGAAAGAATTTTTGAAATCGGTCCAGTAGTTTGGGAGCCTATTTGTTACATACAAAAATACAAATATTTCCTCTTTATAATATTAGTATAGATTTATGATGCTTAACCAACTATTATACAACTGCTTCATAGGGCCATAGACACTTGATGTGCTTTCCCTAATAAAAATGACTCTCTCTAAAAATGAATCTCTACCTGTGATTTCTGCCTTCCTCAATGGGACAAAGGCGTGAGTTTATGTACTAAATTAAGTACATAATAACTCGTTATAAATAACGCGTAAGTCCATGTTAGTGAAAGGATATTGCAACAAACATATAACGTCAATGAAGTGACAATAGCATGCAGTTGTAGAGCATCCTGTCTTTTTATCTAAGAAGACATTACAACAAAGAGCGACTCTTAAGTGACCCTGTAGTCTTGGACAATATGCTCTAGGTACAAACATTTTTCTACTACACTGGGCGTCAAAAATAAGTAGTACAGTTTTAAAATTGCGATTTCTCCCAAACTATAAAACTTAGACCTTTGAAACAAAAAAGGTTAAAAAGAAAATTTAATCTTATTCAATAAAAACTTCATGCATTATAAGAACTTATAATGCTTGACTTTAAAAAAAACGAATAAATAAAAACACTTTTTTTAAACTGTTGAAAGGTGTTGTCTTACTTAGGATTTTTGTGTTTGACACATTCGCTGCTGATAAAGCAATTGTAATTGAAAAGCATAGGTATCTTCAGAGAGTAAATTTGACTAATCATGCCTCTTTCACCAGAAGAATGTGCAAGAATCTTAGCTTTTCTCGAAGTGGGCATCAGTATGCGTCGTACTGCAAGGAGGGTGGGTGTAACTTTAAGAACGGTTCAGCGAGTAAAGCAAAGGTACGAAGAGACTGGAAACCATCTAAGGAGACGAGGTAATGGCAGACCCAGGTGCACAAGTACCCGAGAAGATCGCTTTATTGTTTCCACTGTGTTAAGAAATCGACACCTTAATGCAGTTGAGGTTCAGCAACAGCTTCTTCGGACCCGAACAGACTACATCAGTGAGAGTACAGTGAGAAGAAGACTTGCTGAAGCTAACCTGAAGCCTCTAAGACCAGCAAATGGCCCCAAACTTGAGACAGAGCATCGCGTAGCAAGACTACGCTACGCCCGTCAACACGTACAATGGGGCGAAGAAGAATGGGCTAGAGTTTTATTCACAGATGAGTCTCGATTCTCTTTATACACTTCAGATGGACGGCGGAGAGTCTACAGACGACCCGGTGAGCGATACATTCAAGCTTGTATCTCGGAAAGAGTCCAATATGGCGGGGGCTCTGTACACGTATGGGCTGGTATCTCTTCAGAGAGTCGCACAGAGCTTGTGGTAATAGAAAATGGGACTTTGACTGGTGAAAGATATGCCTCGGAGATCCTCAACGAGTATGCAGGGCCATATTTAATAAATATGGGTGATGGAGCCATCCTAATGCATGATAACGCCCGGCCACACACTGCTCACCACGTACAAGAGTACATTCAGGAGGTTGGCATCAACTTGATGGCTTGGCCATCGAGAAGCCCAGATCTCAACCCGATTGAACACGCCTGGGATGAGCTTGGGAGGCTAGTCAGAAGGCGCAGTCCACCTCCTGCCACACTCAGGGCTCTAAAACATGCGCTGATAGAAGAATGGGAAAATATTCCCCAACACCGCCTCCGAAACTTAGTGTTCAGCATGCCAAACCGGATCCAAGCTGTAATTAGAGCCCGAGGCGGCAACACAAGTTATTAAATTGTGAAAAAGTTCCAAAACGTGAAAATTAAGTGGTTGACATATCGTTAAAAATTGATACTTTTTAGTATTTATCTTAATTTTAAGTTTGAAACTTTATTCATGCCAAATAAAATATAACTTTAATAAACTTCGTTAAGTTTACTATAAACTGCTTTTTATTTCATAAGTGTAACTACTATAGTTTAGGAGTAATTGCAATTTGAAAAGTGTACTACTTATTTTTGACGCCCAGTGTAGTTATAACAACAATCATTCAACTACTCAAAATTTAAATTTTCTATTCTTTCCTTAATAATATTATAAACGCGAAAGTTTGTTTTGATGTATGGATGTTTGTTAGTTGTTACTCTTTTACGCTCAAGCGGCTGGACCAATTTCGCTATGGTATGGAGGTAGCTGACACTCTGAATTAACACATAGGCTAAGTAGACTAATCTTCCCAAATTCCCACGGGAACGAAGTCTGGGCGGAAAGCTAGTGTAGACAAACAACAGCACATCATCCGTATTCCGTTTATAGAAAGAACGATTTTGGTAATGCAACCCTACATCTCCTAATATTTTTGTGTGTACCTATTGAGAAGATAAATTAAAACAAATACTACATAGTTTATTTTGTACCTGCTGGGAAAATGCAGAACGCCGAGCCTTTGTTGAACTTTTTGTATTGCAAAATGAGCACTTAAATAAAAAATTAAACAGTCGTGTAGGCATCAAAATTATTGTTTCCACTTTTTAATTAATTATTGAATTAATAATTAAATACTACTTTATTTTGCTTTAAATATTTAATTAACTGATGTTTTTAATGACATGAATGCCCGCCTGCTGTTGCTGCTAATCAATAGAATATGATCTAATCATAAGTAATAATTAATAATAATACAGTGCTGGATTAAGGCTACAAAAGCAGCTATTGATGGCGGCGATGGCGGCAATGAGAATATATGTCCATAGAATAACTTGTAAAATAATCATGGAGTACAATGTCAGACGCGACACACTTTAAACCCGATAGGGTTTCGGTTTCATTTTATATAGTTGTATAATTATTATTGTTAAAAATGTTTTTGAGAAATAAAAAATTGAACGGTCAGTGCAACTGACAGTGGCAGCAAATATTGCTTAATAAGGCGGTTGGCAAACTTTATAAGCCAGCCTTCTAACCTTTTGAGATCGTATGAACGTTTAATCTGATATCTTTAAAAAAATTTAAAGACACACATGACTATCGAGCACATTGGAAATGAATCTACGGGTTAAGGAAATGTGAAAAATGACGTTCTGACTTTTTGAATTTTTTCAAAAAGGTTAGGCTACAGGGCAAACCCTTAACCAGATCGTCTTTATTTTAGACTCAAATTGTAGCTGACTACATTTTGTCAGGCAGTTTTTCTCAAATTGACATCATTTTCGTTTCCAAAATATCGAGCGCCAAAATAAAAAACTTGGATTTTTTTTTTCATCATTTCGGTCATAACTAATGGAACCTCACATTATGTATTATAGTATGATTTCTAAGAAAAACTTTCAATAGATGATACTTAGGTAAGTAATCAATTATATTCTATATTTCCGAGTAAAAATAAGGAAATTTGTATGATTGACTTAAAAATAATGACCCTCGGAGTTTCTTGCCTGCTTCTACTGAGGAAGACTACACCTTTGCGAATAGGCGCAAAGTTAAAAATGCTAATGTAATTCACTATTTTGACGTATTTTAAGCAACATTCTGTATGTTCTATGAAATAAAGCTTATTGCGATAGAGTGATATCGATTTAATTGGCAGTAATTGCTTCAGAAGTATTTTGCTTAGGTACAATATCTCCAGATAGAAAAGAACCACTTTGTTCAGAAGCTATGTGTGACGCAACAATTTTTTTAAATTTAATATGAATATATTTTAATTGCATTAATTAAGTACTTTTATTTCAGCCAGCCTAAACATAGAAACAACATAGAATAAGACATTCCTACTTACACTATGTGGAATGTTGCACCAATATACTCTACCATATGCTAAAGTAGCCTTGTAGGATCCGGCACTGTAGTATACGGAGAGAATATCAAACTATAAATGAAAACAAATTCATTGTTGAATATTGTGTGCTTAGGTAAGTAAATTAACCTTAGAGTGCTCGCGCTATGAGCATTTTGCAGTCCGTTTCAAAATAAAACGGGCAAGTGCGAGTCAGACTCGCGCACGAAGGGTTCCGTTCCGTACTATTAGGTACCTATAAAACCAGCCAAGTGCGAGTCGGACTCTATAAAAACCATTACCTTTATAGAGCAAAAAAATCACGCCGCCGCTCGACGTTCTTTAGCCGATCGTACTGTCAAGAGCAAGTCAAGCTTCACACTAACAGTTTAAGCTGAGCTCCGATATACAGGACCGTTTCAAAGTTCAAAGTGTCAAGCTTAGCGTGTTCTGGACTGTACCTACCTAAACATGATAATGAAAGTAAAAAAATGCGTTTCCAGGCTAAAACGAGTACTATAGAGTTATCTAACGTTGTAATGGTAGAGTCAGTAAGCGGGAAAAAATGAGTTGAGTTTCGGAAATTGGATTAAAGCAAACCACTTGGCATGATTGTTCCTTAGGTTAAAATAAGCCGATAAAGATCGGTAGCCCTCGAAAATATCCCCTCTGAACCGGGAGGGGGAGGGTCAAAGAGGTGCTCCGCCCGGTGTTACTTCAAAAAATATTGCCGAGTGGCATATGTGCAATGGTTTTTTTAAATAATCGCAAAAATATAAAATTGTAATCACAAAAAAAAACCTTTCGCAGCCTATATTTTTTTATTTTAAGAGATATATAAGTGTTAAAAAAATATTCAAATGTAGCCTGTTTAATTTAAATTTATAAAAATATAACTTAAGTAGGGGTTTTCATATAGAATTATGACAAAAAAAAATTTAGGATCCGACGCGGCGGACGGATTATTTGAGAGAAGTAACCTTTTTTTATTTGAATCGTATAATAATTTTATAATCTGGTCCTTTTTATGATACCGAAGCGTTTACTTGCTTTCTAATCTATTTATTTATTTTAATTTTTCGGGTGTTTCCAATGTCAAAGACCAGTAGTGGAGTGCCGTAAGACCAAAAAACGTCAAAGCCTCGGAGCCCGGTTTTACTGAAAGGGTTTTCGTGAAACATTTTTTATTACATTGTTTGAGGTATAAATAAAAAAGTTTAACCCTCTTTTGCCGATCTGATTTTTATCTGGTATTGGGGAATTCCCATACAAAAGAAGATTTTTTCGGTAGGTAAAAAAATCCGATTTTCAAAGATTTCCATACAAAATCAAAACTATTGATGCTGTAAGTTTGAAATTTTGCATAAATGATGTTCAGATATTGTGAAAACTTACCTAAATGAGGTTACACGGAGTTCCCATGGGAACGAATTGTAGAGCGTCCGCTAATTGATATGTACGTTTGGTGTTAAAGTAGCAGTCTTCTATCTTTCAAACTATTATAGACAGTATGTCCAAATTTTTAGGAAATATGTATTTTGATAGTAACTGTCGTAAAATATAATAAATAACATTAAAAACCTAAATCACAATGGAGTTCCCATACGACAAACGTCCAAAATTTCGCATTTCCTTTACAACTTTTGTTACTGCTCTATTTCAAAAACGATGTAATGCATACACCTTAAACTTCGTTCACATTTAAAACATACTTTACATTAGTTAAAAAATATATGAATAACAGTCAAGAGTGAATCGGACTAAATCTAAATATACTTAAACAAACTCTCATTCGAACTGTATTTGTGACATTTACCTTGTTATTTTTCATGGAATTACTGTTATTATTTATATTATGACTCGGAAACTTTAATACCCGTGCCTTTGATGTATGTGTCTTCGTTTTATTAAACATTTTTGCCTCATATCATACTACAAACGCCAATTCCATAGTAAATAACCAAAAATCGTGAAAAAAACTGTTTTTATTTACATTGACTTCAAAATTTTATTGCTTGAGTTTGGCTCATATCTGGCCAGTTTTAATATATTTTTTAAATAATGTAAGGTATGTTTTCAATGTGTACTAATTTTGAAGGATATACATTGTATGGTTTTTGAAATAGATCAGTAACAATTATTTTTTCTAAAATTCGGTATTTTGGACGTTTGTCGTATGAGAACCCCACTGTAGTTTAGGTTTTTAATTTTATTTATCATATCTTACGATAGTTACTATCAAAATACGTATTTCTTGAAAATTTGGACACGCTGTCTATAATAGTTTGAAAGATAGAGGGCTGCAACTGAAACACCAAATGTACATATCAATTAAATGGACGCCCTATAATTCTTTCCCATGGGAACTCTGTGTCACCTCATTTAGGTAAGTTTCCAAAATATCTGAAGATCATCTATGCAAAATTTTAAACTAACAGCTTCAATAGTTTTGATTTTGCGTGGAAATCTTTAAAAATCGTATTTTTCACCCACTCAAAAAAATAAAAAAAACACAAAATATCAAAATAAAAAAATATATTAAAAAGCAAATAAATGCTTCGGTATCATAAAAATGACCAGATCATAAAATTATTATATGATTCAAATAAAAAAAGTTTCCTTCTCTCAAATAATCAGTCCGCCGGCGCCGCGTCGGATTCTACATTTATTCGTGTCATAATTCTATATGAAAACCCCTACTTAGGTTATGTTTTTATAAATTAACATTAAACAGGCTACATTTGGATATTTTTTTAACACTTATATGTCTCTTAAATAAAAAAATATAGGCTGCGAAAGGTTTTTTTTATTTATTACAATTTTATATTTTTGCGATTATTTAAAAAACCAGTGCAAATATGTGTAAAATAAATACCAGAAATGAATTCCTCGTTATTGATTTATACGAAAACCATACAAAACTCTACCTGGTAGCTACAAATGAGTGGTAATATTTTTTGAAATAACGCCGCCGGGCGGAGCACCTCTTTGACCCGCCCCCTCCCGGTTCAGAGGGGATATTTTCGAGGGCTACCGATCTTTATCGGCTTATTTTAACCTAAAGAACAATCATACCAAGTGGCTTGCTTTAATCCAGTAGAAAAATGTGAATCTGCTTGATGACTCTACTTAGTACCAAAGTAGTTAAAAAAATTACATTTCCAGGAAAAAATATTGACTTGTAGTTTGTAGCCGATCACAAGTATGTTCGACAGTTTAAGTTTACGCTAAACTGTCTTACATACGGTATAATAACGAATAGGATTTATCCTGTATAAAATCTTGCATTTGCAATAGAATACGTAGTTTGAAGCAATATTGATTTCAGTTATATTCAGAGTTTATTCCAATAAAAAGTGATATTCTAATATGCTGGCTTTTAATGCTCGCGGGTGTAAAATAGAGGATTTTGTTGAGTTCGCATAATTACTACCTCTTGGTAGACATTATTTTTACTGTTAACCCTGAACCAAGTATTGCGTTTAGTTTTCAAATTGATTTCTTTTGTATTTTCTAAATAAATAAACTTTGAATTAATGCAATAGGTATTTAAAGAAATAATTAAAAAATAAATCAAAACTTATCAGTGCATTATTTTCCTTTTACTTTTTAGAAAAATGTATACACAAATAAAACGTAACAACGACACTGACAATGACAAGTTAATTGTTGACAATTTATTTTACCGTGATTTTTCTTCTGATTCTATTGGTGTTCTATTGTGCCTCCATTATTTAAACTATAGGTAACTCAGGAAACATTAGTTATTTACTTACTTCTAGATTTCTACTGCGATAGCCAAAATGGATCCAGCCTTGCTACGGGAACGGGAGGCGTTTAAGAAAAAGGCACTTGCTACACCGAGGTACGCATTCTCAATCACCGATGCGAACGCGAATTGTTTGACAACTTTAAGCAGACCTCATCAAGTCTGACGTTGCCCCTCCTCAGCTTCAGAGCGCAGGGCAAAGCGGTAGAGGCAAGAAGAGAGGGGAACGGTTTGGAGGTCTCTATTTATACTTGTTTATTCATACGTGACAACGTACCTACTTTCTCTTTAGTTTCCTCCTATGACCAATTCGATTAGACCTTGTTTTAGGACTTCAATGTCGCGCTTATGTAGTCAGAAGTGAACATTTACATTATATGCAAATTATTTTTGAGAGTGTAATGCATAGATCCAGTATCTATTCTTGTCCAGTGAGATGTACAACCCTACTTGTACTAAGACATTTAGCTAATAGATTTTTTAAGAGGAAACCTGTGACATGACCCTCTGACTGTAATAAAGTTTTACAGAAAAAATACTAGCTTCCCCCGCGGGACTTCGTTCCCGTGGGAATTTGGGAAAATTATGTAGCCTATGTTACTCAGGGATAATGTAGCATCCTAATGGTGAAAGAATTTTTGAAATCGGTCCTGTAGTTTCGGAGCCTATTCGTTACATACAAAACTACAAACATACAAAAATACTAATCTTTCCTCTTTATAATATTTTATTTATTTATTAAGCCTAAATACAAAGTTGAGAGATTTTACAAAACTTGTTTTACTTAAGTTCCTACATGAATTATTTTCTAAACCTCATTCTTTTACTTAAATTACTAAAACTGATTACTTTCTTTGCTGAGTACTCTGTGTGTACTGGACACAAGGGTCCTGCACACTCAAGAATGTCATCCAGCCATCTTCTTTATAATATTACTATAGATTTCAATACATTTACACCAGGAACTTCAGAAGAAAAATGGGCAACATTTCGGAAAAATTCCAACCAAGCTGAAAATTTGTGTTTTAGCTTCCTGAATAACCTCTGAAAAGTCCCACGACTCCAGGGGTGGGCATAACTTTTGACAGCAAAAAAACAAATTATAAATGAATACTTTATTGCACAAAACAAACAAAACCAAAAATAGTTATTAACTTTCTTTTGTGTGCATTAATTTTTTACATTGGTTTTTTACATTTTTGACTTTATAATTGTTACATATTTTGTTCTTCATGTATTTAATGTATCTGATAACTAGAAGTGATCTCTTTTAGAGAGTGATATGATCATAATTGTTTCAATTTCAGCATTGAAAAAAAGAAGAAAGATGACTCACAATACAAAGATGACAGCAAGAAGAAATCTAAATCGTCAAGTTCATCCAGTTCTGGACCAAAACTGGACACCGGTTCGTAAGTATCCGATTTTATACCACTCTTAGGCCCATATGTATGTACATGTATATCCTTTATTGGAAGTACGTATAGCAGCACATCAGGTTACCCATTTGCGCAACGAAAGCCGGCGCTATTAAGTGCGATATAAGGGCGATGTTAAGGTTAACATGTGTAGCCTGATGTGCTGCTGTGTGTACAATAAATATTCTTACAGGAACAAAATATGTAAGTGATTCTGGTTCTGAATTTTTAATATAGCTAGGAGGTTTTTTATCAGCCTGTATACTAAAGACATTTAAACTAATTACTCACTGAGACCTTTTCGCAAAAAGCAGCTAATACTACCCACTTCTAGGCTAAAATTACATTCATCCGGACCGTTAGCTATGTCAGCTAAAATATATAACAAATTACCAGAGAATATAAAAAACGAAACATAAGATAAGAAATTTTAAATATCACTAAAAGAACTTTTAATTAAAAAATGCTATACTACACTATTAATGAATACATGATTGATAAATTCCTACAATGAAAAGTATACAAGTGATTAAAAGTGATTAATATATAGGTATAAATAAATATGTTTTTGTATTAAAATTTGAAAAATATTTCCTGTGCCTGCGCAGGGTTTCATATTTGAAACTTGTATAATATTAGTAAGACCTTGTACACAATATGGAAATGCAAATAAAGGATTGAATATTGACGTAATTTATGGATGGCCCCCAAGTAAAATTTTTGAAGTGAAAACTTCTTTAGCGGCGTTGTGCACTTTGAAGTATGGGTAAAAAATTTTAAACTCGCGTAAATCGAAAATCCGTAACGCGGAGGGTGTTTGATAAATATAGAAAATTAAAACTGCAAAAGTCAAGATGTCATCCGGTGTCAGCATAGAAAAAATTAAGTTAAATATTAATGCACAACGTTAATGTTCAAGTTTTCACTTCTGCCGGCACTCCCGGAGTGCAACCCGTTGTTTTTTTTGAGAATTTCATTTTGGATCCTGCGTGGGGAAATTTGTTCAGTTTCACTGGAAGAATCGCCCTCTTAAGTTTCGCGAACTAATTTAGTCGCCCCATATTTTTTGTAATGTTTCATGAGTTAGTTAAGTAATTTTTTTTTCAGTAAGTATAGTAATTACAGCTGAAAATTGCACCACCAGTGCACCTCTCTAAGGTTATTCTTGTCAATTATAATTATTGAGGTGTTGTTGCAATTTACAAATGCATGGGAGACAAGCTAAATTCAACTTTAAATATTTACTGTTAAAGGTTACCTCATTTGCATATGAAATGTAATAGCTACTTATATTAGTGACGATAACAAAAACCAATTTCTTATATTCTCAGATAAGACTGTTAATGCAGGGGCTAGTGCAGAACAACAGTATTCACTATTTACACCATACACGAGCACATTGATTAGTTGAGCTCGAATTTCCAACGAAATTATTGATTGAAAATTGCAGGATACAGGAAAAACAGAATCCCAGATATTTCTGAAAAGTGTAGGTTTGTGGAAATATCATTTCGTTTACTATGCTGCTGTGGTAGGAAAATTTAGACAATTGATATTTTTTTTAAAGAAAATCAAGCAAGAATAACCAAGCAGTAACATGAGAGAGCTTTTCTGTCTTAACTAATTCATGTTAGGTAGTTTTCCTGTTAAATAGTCAGATAAGAGCCCAATAGTTTATTGTTTATTGCAGATATACAAAAACCAGAATGTTTATTAGGTACCTTAGTTGGTAGCTTCTCTGCAAAAATCAAACTTTTTTAATACGTTGACTATATATCTTAATTACATTTTGTGACTTTAAATTTCTGTAAACTAAAGCAATCAGCTGATCGCTTTAGTTTTATGGAGAGACTAAACTATGTTTTCATATTTCTCGTGACTAATGTAATGAATGTAAAGTCATATAATTTATTTATTTATTCACTTAATACTTACTTAGCAACTGTCATATATTTCTTATAGCTAACTTATTTATTGCACATTACATATAATATTGTATACATCGCAGCTTTTTGAAACTCGCTCAGTGAACAAATAATAGTAGATTGTATTATAAGGGAGCAAAATAATATTTTTACGGCGAGGGCGCTTTTTTGCATCCAGGGATTCTTTAGTAGAATCCTGAACGTAGCGAAGGATTCAAAGTACGTCGCCCGAGCCAAAAATATATTTTGCGCCCGAGTGATACACTCTACTTTTCATCACCCACTATGAGAAAATAAAAGGCGCCTCATATGTTGTTGTAATATTATTATTTAATAAATCATAAGAGTAATAACTAAATTAAAATTAAATAGTAGGTATCTAATAATTAAACAACTAAAACTTTATATTTGAGGATTAAAACTCATTACTGCCCGCTAAAAGTTTCTTATAGAAAACACCACCTTTGGGTGCACTTAAAGGCGAACCAAGTCGTCCTTTTCGAAAAGATGGGATGAAAAGATTTTTTCTCTATCAGCCACCTCATTGAGTATGTATTGTATAGAACTTAGATGCGTATAATAATTTTTCAGGTATAAAACGATGACGGGTAGTTCAGCGTATAGGTTCGGCGTACTAGCTCGGATCGTGCGACACATGCGCGCCAGACATCAGGACGGCGACGACCACCCGCTCAGCCTGGATGAAGTGCTGGACGAAACCAACCAACTGGACGTTGGCACTAAAGTAAAACAGGTAAAATTCTAATTACACAAAATAAAACTAGGATATCATAGATGGGGTGCTGAACAAAACCAATCAGCTGGACGACAGGTTAAACGGAGCCATCTTGTGTCGATTTGTGGAACTATTTTATTATTTTTCTTTTAAAATGCATGAGATTGCGATTTTTTGGAAGTAAATGTATGGTAAATTGTCTTTTTGACCCAAAAACTCGTAACTGAATTACATCAAAATCGTCAGAGAAACACTGATAAAATTGCTCCTTGTGGAATGAAAAAAAACTAGCAATGCTCATTAATTTTTTATTATTTTATTTCAGTGGCTACAAACAGAAGCTCTTCAGAATAATCCCAAAATAGAATGTACAATGGACGGCAAATATATCTTTAAGCCTGTCTACAAAATAAAAGACAAGAAATCATTACTCAAGTACGTACAGTATTTTTGCCTACTTCCTTCCTCGTTGTGATGTGAAAGTACAATCAAATATGTGGCAAGCTTCCTTTCGTTCGTACTAGTGCTCTGTAGTACTATCACCCGGGATTTTTTTGTCCTAGATGTCTGAAGGCATGCCAGACGAGACTAGTCTTCTTATCGTGTAGGTATAGACAAGTGTGTCGCGAACTTGGCTAACCCTTTTGTCAGAGTTTTCAAACCGCACAATGGCCTCTGACTTTGTTTTAACGACTGCAGCCGACAACAGCCGGGACCGACTGCTTAATTTGCGCTCCGAAGCACGGAAACGCTCTCGTTATAAATTGTTACTGGTCACCCATCAGGTTCCCTATCCCAGTTTACGTTGCTTTACCTCATTGATTGAATCTGAATAACGAGCGATACATGGCATATGCGCTCTTTCCAACTTATTGTAAATGTTTCGATTTTGCAACTTTTCGACGCCCCACTTTTTGGTTATGCAACTTTTGCAACTTTTCGGTGATACGTGGAGTTTGACTGACAAACCAACAGTACAACAGGTGTGAGCTAATGTTTATGTGTATGTACTGTATATGCACTCCAGTCAATAATTAATCGTTATCGTCATGGGTTCCCACCAAAGGGCCATAACTGAATAATTTTTTATATTTTTATTTATTATAAGATGGGTTAACTCTTGACCTCAATCTTGACCATAAATAAATAAATTCAATTATTATTTTCAGATTATTAAAGCAACAAGATCTAAAAGGCCTTGGAGGCATTCTTCTAGAAGATGTACAGGAATCTCTACCACACTGCGAAAAAGCATTGAAGAATTTAGCACAAGAAATACTGTACATAACGCGAACCACTGACAAAAAGAAAATACTCTTCTATAACGATAGGACTGCTACTTTAGATGTAAGTATATGTCAGTAGCTGCCTCTTGATCAACGGGTCCCGGGTTCGATCCCCAGTCGGGGCAAATATTTGTGTAAAAAGCAGATGTTTGTTCTTGGGTCATGGGTGGTTGTGTTTGTCTTAATGTGTGTTCCGAGGGATCCACAACACAAGGGAAAACCTTAGTGTGGGCCTTTGAGTGTGTAGCGTTTATTCCAGTCCAAGTGTCCAATGAATACAAGGTTATTTGCGGACTTACTGGTTCCGCATATAGTTTTACATTGAATAGGCCGCTTGGTGTTTAATTACAATCATGGCACCCAAGGACGTAGCTATAGCTTTCAGATGGGGGGTCCCATCTTAGGTAGGGTCGAGAGGTTATACAAAAAAATGTACCTATACAAACATTAAACAACACTTGACTTGAAGCAACGAATATCAATAATCTACAGAGCCAGAGCAAAATTTTAACGGGAATATTAAGAAAAGTGAATGCCGGCCGTATCGAGCAAAAACGGCTCGCACGGGGAATTCCCCCGTGACGAAAGACGAAAGTGTTGCTAGAGTTGAATTAAATTTTGACAGACTGACGCAATAGACATCAAGGCTTCGTTATTTTTGACGCCCCCTTATATACGTTCTTGACGGCGCCTAGTAATAAAATCACAAAAAAGCTCATGTCTAGTGCACTGTTATTTATCGAGACGATTTTTTTTCGCGCTGACCCGATGTCTAGTTGGTGTATTGTTGGTCGAAGATCCGTTGCGTACGGCTAAGGGTGCTGTAGCATAGCTCACAAAAAAGACAAATAATTTATTGAGGAGCTTGACTCGCGCTGAAGGCACGGGAGGTAGAACCTCCACAGTACCCAACCTAGTTCCACTTCAGTCTAATTGTTCAGGAATTGTCAATTTAAAATTTCCACGCTGGACTGGGAGCATAAGAAAATCTTAGAATTAGCCAGCTATCAACTCTTCCCAAGCATACTATAGGAGTCGATAATTGGGACTTGATGGTTTTCTCTCATATCATGTGTGAAAGGCTGACAACCTCTTACTAAATATACATCATGTACTATCTAATAACCCTTAAAATTGATGTCAAACGTGGCATCAAGCGGTTCCAGACCACAAGATGCTCTGCCTACCCCGTCAGGGATCATAGGCGTAAGTGTCAATTAAAAAAAAACCCCCTTTCAGGTTGACGAAGAGTTCGTGAAGCTATGGCGAGCAACAGCAGTTGACGCGATGGACGACGCAAAAATCGAAGAGTACCTCGAAAAGCAAGGCATCAAGTCCATGCAGGACCACGGGCCCAGGAAACCCGTAGTCCCGAAACGGAAGAAAGTATCACAAAAACGGAGACAGTTCAAGAAACCCAGAGATAATGAGCATTTAGCCGATGTGCTTGAGACCTACGAGGATAACACTCTCACGCAGAAAGGTGTTGCTATTAAATAAAGACTGATGTAAAACTTGTTTTTTTTTAGTCTGGCTACACTATGGCGAATAGTTTCCATTTGTTCCATAGATCTGACGTCTCAGCAGCACAAAAATATTATTTTCCCATTTCTTTTCCCAATACGTACAATACAAGCTTATTTGAGAATTTCGTTTGTCTACTTGTCCCACTGATATCAGATATACATAAATTAGCTCACGCCTTTGTTCCATTGGGGTAGGCAGAAATCACTGACATTAACCTTCTCACAAAGTCCGATATATCAGACGTTTAAGTTTCGTGCCCTCGCCGCCTAAGTCTGTTATATCAGACAAATAAAATTACCAATTTAACTGTTTTTTTTTCTAATTATTAATGTCGTGGCGTGTGGTGAACGTTTTTGATGAAAACTCTTAGCGCTAAAAAGGTTAATTGGGAACCACTTAAGTTAGCTTACGTCTCCACTATAAGTTATGGTCGTCCGGTTTATGCGACCAATTGTACTTTACGGCGACATACAGCATTTAAAAAAAAAATCGGTTCTTGAGATTTAAATTCGATTTAATGTCTTGCACGCTTTCGCGCTGTGGTCCGCTGGAGAAACTTATTTTTCATAGACTGGCGCAAAAATATATTTCTTTGGCATCAATTGGCATGTTCTTGTATTTAAAATCTTAATGTAAAGCCATAAGGTCTATTTTTCATTGGTTAGATTTTAGTCTGCAAACAAATATTCCAACGCGGTTTATAATATAACGTGAACGGTTTTCCAATGAAAATGACAATGGGATGGGACCACCTCTGGAGTATACTCTTTTGAAAAAAAAAAGAAATTTGAAAATCGATCCACAAATGGCGGGAAAAAAGATTATTACAGTCGAACATAGAACCTCCTCCTTTTTGGAAGTCGGTTAAAGTAATCTGATGCGGACGGTGCGTGAAAGAGACGGAACATGTCGCAAGCCTGCTTGAGGACAACGCGTGCGAGCGAGAAGTTTGATAATGACGTCAGCAGATTATTATTCAGCGCTACAGCCTCGCCGCTGTAGCAAATGCTGAGCCAGCGCCTTTTTGGTTGGCACTGTTATGATTGTTGGGTTTAATTTTAAGTTAGATTTAGGAAAAACGCCTGTGTCTCCCAAATAAAGTTTCATTCATTCATTTAAAAGTATTAAACAAATTAAACAACAATTTTGTACTGATTTTTCAATTTATTCATGTACTTTATTTAATTACTTATACATTTTTTTACTCTCATTCCATTACGTTCAATTAGCATCAGGGGGGCTACCACCTAAGCGAAGTTGATGCTGATTGAACGAATGGAATGATGTACATTGCTGTGTTTGGTTCATATAATTAATTAAGGTCTCCTTATAAAGAAGCAATCGTCAACATTCCATTCGTTCACCCAGCGTGAGCTTCGCCTAGATGGTAGCCCCCCAGCTCCACTTAGGTGGTAGCCCGAGCACAACCAACGAGTCGCGCCACTTGCATTTAGATGTTGGCATATTATTAAGTACTATTATACTCGGATGGACCTAACTAATATTACTATTAAGGCGCAGACCCACCGCTGCGCACGCTGTGCACGGACACGCGCATTCTAGCTACGTGGATTAGATCAACATCTAATTTGAGCCTTAATGTCATACTCACTGAGTACGGTATTCATTCGTAGCGTGTTCGTGACAACCCACGAACACGCTGTACCCAATGCGACAAACGTCAGGTGATTATTTCCGTGAGTATGACATTAAGGCTCAAATTAGATGTTGATCTAATCCACGTAGCTAAAACTCGCGTGTCCGTGCACAGAGCGTGCGCAGCGGTGGGTCTGCTAAGCATACGACAGGTAAACAAGGATTTTCGAGCCAAAATTTTTAATCAATGGCATTTTTTAGACTGGCAAGATGAGAACGACAGCCTCCGTTGTTATTATCTCTCTCAGCACAAGGCGTAATGGAAAATATACTTTAAGTCGTTTGTGTTACAGTTAATTTTCCTATATAAAGTCAATTTTTTATATTTATAGGTCCTTGTTTACTATACTATCAATCAATTTCTTGTTTATGGCTCTTCTTCTTTTGATTTGGCCAATGACGAGTGAGTATAGATATTCTGAATGCTAGACTTTACTATACTAGGTCCATGGATTTCGGTAATCGAACGTGAATCGCTGTCTATACTTAAGGCGATTAGAGTCGTCAATGACCTTGACGTTTGAGCCCTCTGCCCCGCGCGCCACAACCCGCACCCCGCAAGAAAACACCGGTCAAAGAATACACAGGCGTAGAATGTACAGAAGCGCACTCCATACATTACTGCCTATCACTTGAGTTTGTATTGATGAATCTAACTAGGTACTTCTAATAACAAAAGATGTCGGTGTATGTAAGTAATTATACTTAATCTAAGTTGAATTATTTTGATTGCCGCAATCGACGTAATGCTATTATTCGACAATTCTGGCATTCTCACCGGTCGCATATATACAGGGTGGAATTTTTTAACGTCTCCTGGAGGGAAAGTACTCTAAATAAATATAATAAATATATATAAATCTTAATAAATATATATTTGTGATATATTTTTAGTGCATAAATAGTCAACTTATTTATAATTATTATTTAATTAATATTTGCGCCTTTCCCGCATTTCAATCATAACTCCTATACCATAAGGTTGCCTGGAAGAAATTGCTGTTAGGCAATAAGGCCGCCTATTTGTATACATTATTTCAAATTCGCTGTATAAACATATTCTGTAATCCTATGTGTGCAATAAAGAATATTGTATTGTATTGTGTATTGTAAATACTATAGATCAGTCTTTCCCAACGTGGGCGATAACGCCCCCTTGTGGGCGCTGCAGGCCTAAAGGGGGGCGGTAAGAGACCCAGAAAAAAAAAGGGGGCGTTGTGTAGGGCTTTGGGGTCGATTTATAATTTCATCTACATAGCTAGGAAGACTCTTAGATACCGACTGAGCTCTCGACTCTCGACTACATCTTGTGAACATCAACTAATATTAATTAAGATATAGCTCAAACTCGGTTCGATATAATAGACCGTGGGCAATCATGTTTTAACAAGTTTTTGTTAAATAATCCGATTTGTACATTCCTGTATCAATCGGCTGGTTCTATAATACTTGTTCTTGCTTGTCGAGTACGATTGGGCGTCGAATGAGATAAACGAGTTTATGCACGTTTGTCTTATTCCTGTTGGTGCGTGCTGCTTATGCAATCCTATATAAACGACGTAAATTTATTTTATTTTCATTTGCGGTTTCGCGCATAATAGATAAGCAGTACTTCATTATACCACTTACGTATTTCTCAAAACAAAACAGACGAAGATGACGACGGACTTCGAGCTTCGTACAATATCCCTTTGTTA
Source organism: Aproaerema taeniolella (assembly GCA_949987775.1). NCBI lineage: Eukaryota > Metazoa > Arthropoda > Insecta > Lepidoptera > Gelechiidae > Aproaerema > Aproaerema taeniolella. The sequence goes on from OX465250.1 coordinate 18,729,818, forward strand.
ATTGCTCAAAAAGGCAAACCACACAACATCGGAGAAGAGTTAATTTTGCCAGCAATAAAGGAAGTAATAACTACTGTGCTTCATAAACCGGCCGCAGATATTATCCAAAAAATTCCTTTGAGTAATAATTCTGTGCAAAGACGAATTGATGAAATGGCTGAAAACATTGAAGAATCATTGTGCAATCATCTGAGGACTAGTCAATTCTCAATTCAGCTCGATGAGTCCACTTTACCAACTAATGAAGCGTTGTTGCTATCTTACGTGAGGTTTATTAAAGATGAGAAAATACGTGAAGAACTATTGTTTGCCAGAAATTTGGAGACAGATACAAAAGGCGAAACCATATTCAATACATTGGAAAAGTTTTGTGAAGAGAAAGAGATTCCTTTGAAAAATATTATACAAGTTGCTACGGATGGCGCTCCGGCTATGACAGGGCGCCATAAAGGCTTCATAGCGTACCTAAAAAATAAAATTCCAGATGTCCTTGCTATACATTGCGTTATTCATAGACAACATTTGGTTGCTAGAAACTTAAGTGAACGACTATTTCAATCACTGCAATATGTCATCAAAGCATTCAATAAAATCCGTAGCAGCTCTTTGAATGATAGATTATTTCATCAGCTTTGTGTTACTAATGACGAAGATTTCAACCGTTTGTTGCTTCATACTGAAGTTCGTTGGCTGTCAAGAGGCAATTGTCTGATTCGATTTTATAACCTGTTTGACTCTGTGATAGAGTTCTTGGAAACTAAAGATACAGAACTGCGCAACAAGCTCATAACATCAAAGAATGATATAGCTTACATGACAGACCTGTATAAATTGTTCAACGACGTGAACCTCCAACTGCAAGGCGATGAACTAAATTTAATTAAAACAAAAAATGTCGTTGCTGCTTTCGCAGCCAAACTGCTTCTGCACAAAAAAAATATGGGCAGACGTGAGTTTCACAATTTTCCGAATTTATCAGTATCCTGCAGTAACGACGACTTGTTTGCCTACTGCCAACATTTGGAAAACCTCCACATTGACTTCACCGAACGATACCAGGACATTTTAAACTTGGAAATACCAGACTGGGTGTTGGATCCATTTTCAAATGTCAACATAGCAATGTCACCTCAGCTGGAAGAAGAACTTATAGAATTGACAACAAACGAAGAAATAAAAATCAAGTTCAAAAATGGATATCAAGAATTTTGGCTACAAAAACCGATCCTGCAATTGTACCCTGGATTGTGGTCAATTGTTCAACGATTCTTGATAGCATTCCCATCGTCATATTTGTGTGAACGTGGATTTAGTGCTGTGGCAACGCTGCTTACTAAAAAGAGAAATCGTTTGCGTGTTACCGAACGTGGCGACTTGCGGCTGTTTTTGAGTAAATTGGAACCTGATATCAACAAACTTATTGAACAGCATCAGATTCAACCTTCACATTAGTTTTTATATAAGAATTGATTATGTTTGTTTTATTTTCAATAAAAGATACTCTGTCCGAATACTATAAAGTTGCGTTTCAATAATCAGTTATAAGTACTTAGCGGTTTTTAAGTATGTTTAAAAAGGGGGGCGTTAAAAAATAATTTATTCTTAAAGTGGGCAGTAGACAAAAAAAGGTTGGGAACCCCTGCTATAGATAGAAAATTTTACTCAAAGGAAACATTCCTTTATTTTTAATAATAGAGCGGGACCCAAGGAGAATAAAGTTCATTTCCGTGGGACTTACCTCCGGCATACGAACTACTGGTATGTACTTATTCGGCATATTTTCCTGAACACAAAAAGTGCGGTAGTCACTTTCTAAGAGTATGGAGGGGGTAGCTATGACGTGACGTATTTTATTCACGCTATATTTAGATAACTACTGGACAGATTTACTTAAATAGGGTCTCAAATGAAAGATAATTTAATGAACATTGTTTTATTCTAAAGATTCATTAGTGTAAACCGAGTAACAAAATAAATATTTTCAAAAAACGACATTATGTAAAATTAAACTTTTTTTACTGTGTGAAAAGAACAGAAACCGTTAGGATTACGGTAATTTAGCTCATTATAAAAAATAGCTACACTTATCAGCATTTTAATGAACCTAAAAACGTTTAAGTCGAGCTATAAACAACGGAACTGCAGTCGTCTAAGTGAGCGTGGGTAGCGCCGAACTGACTATGGTACTTAGATTTTGGTACGAATAATCTTGAAAATAACGTGAGAAAACGGGTAGAATCACAGCAAAATGAAAAAGTATTATGAACAGGCATCATTTTTTTTAACAGGCATCATTTTTTTTGTCAAAAAATTTTCTTCATTTTGTTACGAACCATTTTCAAAAATTCTCGTAACAAAAATAACGCTTCGTATCGTATCGAAATAAAACTCTTCATACTTGCACGTACTTGCGTTATATTTTAAAACAAAGGACTCAATGGTACTGGTCTGTACTGATGGACATGAGAGTGTAAACGTACGCACTCGGGGCAGAAGTAGGTCGCTGACGTGCGAGAGTGGACAGCCGCCATTATATTTTTTACATCGGCAACACTGAGATTCATTCCGAGGAATCCCTGCACCGTGCTGCGCCGAGAATTTTGGCACTTGTCGCTTCATTCATTTGAAATCATTTGGTCAGGCCTATGACACTGTTAGTACCAATAGCTGCGAAATGGCGCTGCTATCGCCTTCAATTCGCCATCTTGTGACGTCATGCTGTATGTCAAGATAACCTCAAACTGTCATGATGGCGTCTTGTCACTGAGTTAAGTGCACGCTAAGGTTACCAACTTTTTTTCATGAAATAAAGTATATTAAGGTGGGAGAAGGTAAAAAAAAGGTATTAGATAAAATAAAACAGCATTCGTTATTGTTTTACTTAAATACATGTTTTTTTGAACTTTTTGCATATTTTATTAACTTGTTGTCTTTTCAAAACTTTTATCTGCCTCGATACAGTCAAAATTATAATTGAACATATTAAGAGTTAATTTTTAATTAAATGTAACATGGCTTTGTTTCTGTCGTCTCTCCATTTAGTCTTAATGACTGAAAAAACTCTTTCGGAGAAAGCTGAAGTAGCAGGGACAGAATATAGGAATGAGATTTTTTTTAATTTACAAATTCTTGGTCAGTGTTTGTGTTTGACAATGATAACAAATGGCACCAATTTTGGTCGCTTCTCATTTCTATAAAATATTTTTCTTATAAAACTTTTTCAATTAATTTGAAGTTAATTAATTATGAATATAATGTATTCATATCAATAGTAAGTCTATGCAAATTTTTAAGTTGGGTCAAATGTGACCAAAGATTTTAATGACAAACAGCTTCTTAAACACAGCCAGTTGGTGTCTTTAAATCAAACCATTTGTGTAAAAAGCAGATGTTTGTTTTCGGGTCATGGGTGTTTGTCTTTGTGTGTATTCCAAGGGACCCACGACACAAGAGAAAACCTTAGTGTGGGCCTTTGAGTGTGTAGCGTAGCGTTTATTTTGACAAAACCCAATTCGATAAAGAAGGCAAGAGAATTCGCTTTTCTTACCCATGTCTCTTCACTGAATACGGAATTGCTCTGGGCGAACCACTGAGTAAAGTAGGGAAGTCCATAAAATCTGTTACGCATTATTCTTAATTGGACACACTGTACCTATTATTTAAATTTTCAAATTCAAAACTTTCCACCACAAAGAGCAGAGAGAGTAATGTGTAACCGTGTAATGACACTGGGGTTACCAAAAAAGATAACAATTCAATAATTATAGGAGTCTTTCAAGTTGTCTGACAGCCCCCGCCAAAAGGGTCAGACGTTGATAGCTATCAAATTTTTTTAATGATTATAGTCATTGAAAAAATTTATTTATTCTTTACTTTTCCATTGATTATCATTGAACCATTTTGAAAACATGAGAGTGTTAAAAGTGTCACCTGGGTGTAACTCAAAAAAGTTCTTATCCACATTTTTTTCACAAAATGGCTGATTACCATTTATTATAAAGTAAAGTGTTCTGCGCTACATGATATTGACGGAATTGTGGCAACACATGGGTCTATATTTGAGAATCTATCTATTCACTTTTATTTACTAGTTCTGGAAATTGGTTAAGCCTTTAGCGAAGTGCCTATTCACTTGTAAAACAACTCAACTATAAGTACCATAACCTTACCTCTCGTGAACTGACTAGATATCTTACCACTGCAATACAGATTTATTCCTAGTGCAGGGTGAGTCGGCTGACAGTCTGTCCCATGAAGAAACCCAATAGGCATATTTATTGCACACTGTACTTTAAAACTGTACCTACTGCTTTTAAATGAATAAAATGTTACTTATTACTACCTAGCAGCATGTCAGAGATTTATTTTCATTAATGTTCTGGTTTATTTAGTTATATCTAGATAATACCACAAACAACATAACAAAATATTCCCTGCGATTGGATATGTATCTATTATCTTATTTTATTATTTAATGAAACTATGTATTTAACAAATCAATCAGGGTCAAAACATTTGATTCGTGTAATGTAACTTTAACCATAGCATGTCATATTACATAATCTAGTTATCTGAAAAGGAGATGCTTAAAACAATTGCATTAGAATTTTTAACTATGTCTGTTTAATGTGCAATCATCCTCCAAGAACAGGCAAAAAATTAAACTTAGAGGGTACCAAACTAGTAGCTGTTTCGTAGCAACAACATAAAAGCAACAGTTACTCAAGAGTCTGTTTCGATTCATGTATGATTTATTAAAATGGGCCAAAGATTCAAATAAAAAAAGCTTTATTAATGCTTTTAAACTAGCAACATTTAGGGCTCCTCATGAAGCTAAAGAACTTTTTTATAGGAACCCATATCAAACATCAACTATTTTTTTTAGTTTTAAAAGGCGATAGCAGCCCAATTTCGCAGCTATTGGTACTAACAGTGTCATAGGCCTGACCAAATGATTTCAAATAAATGAAGCGACAAGTGCCAAAGTTCACGTCGCAGCACGGTGCAGGGATTCCTCCGAATGAATCTCAGTGTTGCCGATGTAAAAAATATAATGGCGGCTGTACACTCTCGCACGCCAGCGACCTGCCTCTGCCTCAAGTGCGTACGTTTACACTCTCATACCCATCAGTACAAACCAGTACCATTGAGTCCTTTGTTTTAAAATATAACGCAAGTACGTGCAAGTATGAAGAGTTTTATTTCGATACGAATAAAAAATAATAAGCGTTATTTTGGTTACGAGAATTTTTGAAAATAGTTCGTAACAAAATGAAGAAAATTTTTTGACAAAAAAAAAAGCCTGTTAATAAAAATTATGCCTGTTCATAATACTTTTTCATTTTGCTGTAATTCTACCCGTTTTCTCACGTTATTTTCAAGATTATTCGTACCAAATCTAAGTACCGTAGTCAGTTCGGCGCTACCCACGCTCACTTAGACGACTGAAGTTCCGTTGTTTATAGCTCGACTTAAACGTTTTTAGGTTCATTAGAATGCTGATAAGTGTAGCTATTTTTTTATAATGAGCTAAATTACCGTAATCCTAACGGTTTCTGTTCTTTTCACACAGTAAAAAAAGTTTAATTTTACATAATGTCGATTTTTGAAAATATTTATTTTGTTACTAGGTTTACACTAATGAATCTTTAGAATAAAACAATGTTCATTAAATTATCTTTCATTTGAGACCCTATTTAAGTAAATCTGTCCAGTAGTTATCTAAATATAGCGTAAATAAAATACATCACGTCATAGCTACCCCCTCCATAGCCTTAGAAAGTGACTACCGCACTTTTTGTGTTCAGGAAAATATGCCGAATAAGTACATACCAGTAGTTCGTATGGCGGAGGTAAGTCCCACGAAAATCGTTATTTGAAGACTTTTTTACGAATAGGTCCCGCTCTATAAGAAACAAAACAGCATTCAAGGATTTTCGAAATTTCGCTTGCCACACCCGGGAATCGAACCGGCTTAAATTCAAAAATATAACACCCTGTACTTTTATGGTATCGATCGATAGGGTCAATCGTAAAGATCAAATGTCTCTAATAAACATGGTAAATTAGATGAAAAGAGAACCATTAAACTACATAAAACCTAACGATGGGACCCTTGAGTAAAAGTGCTTTAACACGTCCCATCAAATTTTTAAGCTTAGATTTAATGGTCTTCCTTTCACTTAATTTACTATGTTTGTTAGGGAGATTTATCCTTACGATTGACCCTATCGATCAATACTATTAAAGTACAGGGTGCTTTTTTTGGATTTTAGCTGGTTCGATTCCGGGTGTGGCAAGCGAATTTTCGAAAATTGTTCAGTGTCATGGGCTGATTCACCACCTGAGAGGATAAGATCGAATTACTTAACACCCTATACATATAACGCAAATATTATTCAATCATATAGATTTAGATCCGCATAAGTACTTAATACAATTAAATTTCGTCAAACGTCTATAAGCGCAAAATAATCAAATATTACGACTAGATTACAAACTTATAATAGTAGGTACAATTAGCGTCCACGCGCGAGCTATACCGTAACACAATAATATCGTCTGACTGCACTACTCTCTAAGCACACTAATACATAAATATACTGTGTCAACGCACACAGGCAAACAGAAAATACGCTTTATCGCTCGTAAAAGTTTGGATACGAGTGACACAGCCGTCCCGTCGGAATGCCAGCGGCGGACTGCCGCCCGCGCCCGCGCAGACCACCCTCTGCAACTAAACGTTCGGATTTCCGTTTTTCGTAACTTTTGAATGAAAATATTGTTTTATTTACAAAATTTAAACGTTGTGTTTCAAGAAAAAGGGATTCTTAATTAATTAGTATAAGAATATTTCCATATATCATAGCCGTTTAGGAGCAGTAAGGAATTTAAGTCAAAAATCGATGTCTCGTGGTATTTTTTTAAAAATACAATACAAAGACGTAAAAAAAAAAAACTGACGTTCCACATGTAGTCCTTGAACAGATGTTTCACATTTTTTTTTTTCAACTTTCCCTGGCCAGTCATAAATGAGAAGTAAGCTTTACAAAATGCTCAATATTCGGAAATTGAGGGATCTAATCGCCTTAAGTGGCAGTCGTCTTTATCATTTTGATAGTGAGAGAAAGAAACAACCAATAGATCAAGACTTGAGTCGCTTCTTGTAATACGGACCTAAGTGAAGTCCACTGTCATCTTGAGTGGCGCGACTTACGAGTTGTGCTTGAAATATTAAATTGCTTAAAATTACTTATTGAAAAACATGAAACTATACTAACATCACTAATAAATTCACACAGGTAATTGTAAGAAATGATTTTCTCTATGTAGTCATGTCATTTAACATAAAACTGTGTTGTAACGTTTTACAACACCACCATGTTTTTATAAAAGTATTTCAAACACATATTGTGTAACAATAAGTTTTTTAATTTAAATTTTTAAAATTATAAATTTTACTTTTGAGAAGCTTTACAAATTATGTGAAACGGTTAGATTTAACTTTTCAGGTTTAGTTCTTAAAAATAAATTCTGTTTAGGTTAAAATATTTAAAATGGGATAAAAATGTAAATTATGGTGGGTACCATTTTAATATTCGTCCCCAAAAACAAGCTTAACCTTTGTTTATCGGGGGGGATACCACCTATGCGAAGTTGATGCTAATTGAACGAATGGAATGATGTACATTGCTGAGTTTGGTTCATGTCGTTAATCAAGGTCTCCGTATAAAGAAGCAATCGACAACATTCATTCGTTCACCCAGCATCAGCTCCGCTTAGGTGGTAGCCCCCCGGGCCTGAAAGTTATATGGGGTGACTTTTAAATTAGTTAGCGAAATTTTATGGGGTGATTCTTCCTACGAAACTGAAAAAAAATTTGTTCGGGATCCTACACTAAATCCTCGAAAAAAAATTTCAACTTCCCATTAGAAGACAAATCAGCTGATCACACAAGTTGTACTGAGACGCGAATTTTTTTAACCTGACCACATATGAATAAATAGGTACTAGGTGACCCAACTGCGTGACGCATGATGATTTTAACAGTCGGGACCCATCAAAAATGCAGCTTGCTAATAATAGGTCCCGATTGTTAAAATCGTTATGTTATTTAATAATATTCAATAACAAAAGTCTCGACCACTGGACTTACTTGTTTTTTTTTCAGTTTTTACTAAACATTTTTTATTTTTTGAATTATTTTTCAAATTTTGTCCTGTTCGTTGGAGAATGTTGTTCAGTTTCATGAGCTAATGCACACCCTTAATTTTCGCTTACTAATTTAGTCACTTTCCGCCTTGCTATCTGACATGGAGATCTCATACTGAAAGTTTTAATCCTTAACGTACTTCGGGTAATTTTTTAAAGTTTTGTCAAAGAAACCTTCAATGTATGGTAAAATCCTTTTAAGTTGCCATGGTAACCAAGTTTGGTAACCAGTTACGTATGAAGAAATTGTCCTCTTTCCTCGTAACCAGTTACAAAAGAAGACCATCTGCTTTCGTAACTTTTTCGAACTTTTATATGTCAATTTCAACTCAATGTCAAATGGTTATATTTATAAAAAGGTTTTACCCATTATCTATGTGAAGTGTGAAAAAAAAAAATACATACAGAAAACAATAGTCAACAAAAACCAATATGCATCGCAAGAAAACATCTCCCAGTACGGCCGGTCACCGCGGGAGAGATTGACCAAAACCCTACAAAGCTTAGTGCCAAAAAGAAAGCCCTAATATATATCTGTACCTTGAATGTGAAATCACTCTCAACAGAACCAAAACTTTTAGAATTAAAGGCAGCGTTGCAAAACATTAACCACGACATAGTGGGCCTATGTGAAGTTCGCCGACTGGGTGAAAAAATTACAGAAGACACCTGCTACATTATGTACTACCTAGGCCAAACGAAAGGACTCTATGGAGTGGGTTTTCTAATTAAGAAAAAACATAAGGAAAGCATCAAAAAATTCATAGGAGTTTCTGAGAGAATATGTGTCCTTGAAATTGAACTGGAAAAAACACTATTTGCAATTATACAGACATACGCGCCCACTGAAAGTTCCTCCCAAGAAGAAATCGACAATTTCTACAAAGACCTAGCGAAGGCCCACGACTCGACTACCTCAAATCACATTATCACAATGGGAGACTTCAACGCCCAAATAGGAATACCCAAGAAACATGAAAACTCAAACACCGGCAAATTCGGATACGGTAAAAGAAACAAGCGAGGCGAAAGACTCATCCAGTACGCACAAGAATATAACCTAAAAATTGTGAACACCATGTTTAAGCTAAAGCCAAAAAACAGATGGACGTGGAGATCCCCAGACAAAAACACGAAAAATGAGATAGACTTTATTCTGACCAATAAACCAAACTTAGTCTCTAACTATAAAGTATTAACATCCTTCCCTTTCGGTTCAGACCATAGAATGCTGAGAGCCACGTTACATATGAAACAGGCCAAGAAAAGCAGACGCAACTATTCCAACACATCAAGTAAACTAAAAGTAATGTACAATCAAGAGTCTTACCTAAAGAACCTTGACTACTATATACATAACTTAATAAAATCACACCATGAGTATAAGGCCGAAGAATACTGCCAGGAAATTGTGACCGCCATACAACAGAGCTTAAAAAACAAGAAAAGCACAGAAAAATGCAATATCCTGTCTGAAGACGCGCTAAAGCTCATGAAGGAAAGAAATAAACTTCAGAACAAGCCAAATTTAACAAAAATAGACAAAGAAAACCTAAAGAAACTCTATAAAAGCACAAACAAGGAAATAAGAAGATGCTACGATGCTTACAGAATTAACAACTTACATAGACATCTCGAAAATTCTAGATCAGCAAAAAAAGCCTATAAAGAACTGAACAGAACAAAAAGCTGGATTCCATCCTTACAGCCTGGCTCTACCAAGAACATGACAAGAACAGCAATTATAAATACAGCTACAGAGTTTTATTCCAAATTATACAGCCTACCAGAGTCACAAAAGCAGGAGCACATTGTCACCCATATGAAATATCCCCCAATTCAAGAGCTTTCTGAACCTGAAGTATTGAACCAAATAAAGAAACTTAAATCGGAGAGAAGCCCAGGACCAGACGGTGTTGCAAACGAACATATCAAGTATGCTAAAACCTTGCTATTGACTCCAATAACCCTTCTGTTTAACAAGATTATCAAAGAAGAAAAAGTGCCTGCATCATGGACGGAATCGGAAATTATACTGTTGTATAAAAAAGGCGATCCAGCAGACATAGGAAACTATCGCCCCATAAGTCTTATGTCATGTCTCTATAAACTATTTGCTGCCTGCTTACTAGAAAGAATATCTCCAACAATCGAAGCACAACAACCGATCGAGCAAGCCGGATTTAGAAGTGGTTTCAGCACCATCGACCACATTCAAGTAGTTGACCAAGTGATAGAGAAATATATGGAGTTTCAAAGGCCGCTGTACTTAGCTTTCATAGACTATAAAAAAGCTTTTGACTCCATACTACATGAGAGCATTTGGGAAGCCCTGAGAGCACTTAATGTTCACGAAAAATACATAAACATCTTAAGAAATATATATACCAGAAGCACGAGCAGAGTCAAGCTAGACAGAACTGGTGAAAAGATCAAAATACTAAGAGGAGTAAGGCAGGGCGACCCCATCTCTCCAAAAATCTTTATAGCGGTCCTCCAACACAAGATGGATAAACTACCATGGTCCACACAAGGCATACGCATCAATGGGAAACTCCTAAGTCACCTAAGATTCGCTGATGACATAATACTATTTTCCGAATCTGCACATAACCTCAACAAAATGATAAACGAGCTACACCAGTCAAGTTTGGAAGTTGGATTGGAAATGAACTTTGAGAAAACAAAAATCATGACAAATCAACATGCTTCACCTATCTACATCAAGGACAAACAATTAGAGTTTGTGGACAAGTACATCTACTTAGGTAAACAGTTTTCTTTTGGTAAGGAAAGAGGAGCAGAAGAAATTGAAAGAAGAATAGCAATTACATGGAAGAAGTACTGGGGTCATAAGGAAGTGTTCAAGTCTCAACTACCACTACACATCAAAAAAATTGTCATGGACTCAGAAATTCTACCATGCCTCACATACGGCTGCCAAACTTGGACATTTAATCTAAAAACTAGAAATAGGATCCAAACTACTCAAAGGAGTATGGAAAGAAGCTGCCTAAACATAAAACTAAAAGACAGAGTGAGAAACACAACAATAAGGAGGAAAACCAAAGTAACCGATGCATTAACTTTTGCTTTACAAAGGAAATGGAAATGGGCGGGACACGTGGCCAGGTATACTGACGACAGATGGACACAGAAAGCAACCAAATGGCAAGGCCCACTGGGCGCCAGAGCTCGAGGCAGACCAAATGCAAGATGGGCGGACGAACTGATGAAAGTGGCAGGCCAGCAATGGATGGAGGCTGCCAGAGAAAGGGACAAGTGGCTTAACTTGGAGGAGGCTTTTACCCGTAAGGGGTCCACAGAGGAAGAAAAGGAAGAATAAAAAAATAAAAAATGCATGAAATATTTATTATTATGAAATATTTATTATTACAAATTAAATGTTGTGTTTTGTAATTTCTAATTTAAATGAAAGTGACATTGTAATTTTAATTTTAATTGAATGCATGTGGAATAAATAAAGCTTTATTATTATTATTATTATGTGAAGTACTAATTGTCATTCGTTGAAGATAATTTTATCTGATTTACAGCTAGTTGGTTACCAATAAGTAATAAAAATTGAAACCGGACTCATGTCTCCCCTTGGGGAGCCATCAGGATTTTCTTAGTCCTTATGTCTCCCTCAGGTAGAGGAGACATCAGACCTTACTTTTTAATAATATGTTGAGTACTCGTGAATCCCCGTATTCGGATTTAAGAAAGTCTATTTATTGGCGGAAGAATTAAAAAAATATTTTGTCCAGTTAAAATTTTTCTTTGTTTGTAACTGGTTACGAGGAAAGAGGACAAATTTTTCACAGGCAACTGTTACCAAACTCAGTTACTATGGTGGCCAATAGGAAAAAAATCTGACTCAATCCTCACATACGTTTGTAGTATTTCACTCTGCGTCCGTGGTTGTATCGCCGTCTTTGGATTGGCCTAAGCTTTTCCTTTTGCTGACGAATTTCTCCGCTTCGTGAACTGCCGAGTAAATCATGTTGTCTCGGACCTTCTTCAGGATCCTCTTGTCGTGGAACGGATGGGTGTGCGCGCCAATTCTGGAACAGTTCATTTGTTTTATTTTTAACTAGCTTCCCGCCCGGGTCTTCGTTCCCGTGGGGATTTCGGGAATGGATTACACACGTAAACCTTCCACTTGAGTCGCTTCATCCATTAGTGAAAACCGCATGAAAATCCATTCAGTGTTTTTGAGTTTATCGCGTTCAGATTCACACAGAGGCGGCGGCGGGGGACTTTGTTAATATAGTATGATTTACACAACTTTTAACTTATTAAATGAATTGTTCCTTTCATTGTTAGTCATTCTTTTTTGAATACGAGCCATTAAGGCGACTACAGCACCTAAATTACGATTTTATGATGCGTAGATAAGCATGACGCACTGCATTAAATCGAAGAAAAAAATACTACGGTAATATTCCGGACATAAACTAGATAAGTAGTTTGCTGAAAACATGATTCTGCACTTTTGGTTCGATAGAAAAGCTCACAAAGTCACCTCTAAATACCCAATATTGTGTATCTTTTAAGCTGTAAAAACTATAGTAAAATGCACACAGGAACTTGAATTTGCTATCAAAATGTTCGTGATTGAACACTCTCGATAAGTAGTTAACGCATTTTTCGATTTAAGCTGTTACCTTTCCATAAATCTCATTTTTCTAACTTTCGAACATGTTTTTACGCACGCACGCTTTCATAGTCCGTAAACTTCGTGTATCGACACTGTTCGCACTGCCGGCCCAGGCCTGTTGAGAGACGGAGATGGCACTATTCCTATGTGTGCTGCCTTTATCGGGTGCTGTAGTCGCCTTAAGCCATTTTTTTCGTGTAACTTGTTGGTGATTTATTAAATTAAATAAATAATACGAAGGAAACGAGAAACGTTTGGTCGGAAAAGTTACACATATCCGACCGGCATGGCTTACCTTTTGACGACGACATCGTCTCTCGTCATGACAGTGGCGGGGCACTTCAGTTTCTTACTGTAGTCCACGCAGCGCCACTGTCGGTGGCCGTTCGACCCCTTACGACTGGTGTAGCGCAGGTTGTAGATGAATCTGTTCAGGATTATTTGAAGGGAGCCTTGAATCGATGTCGTGTATTGTATTTGGGAATCTGTAACAAAGCTTTTATTATTTTTTCATCCTCCATACTCAGGAAAGACTTCTTACCTCCCCAAAAACAGGGATGTAAGTAGACTATAACACACCTGTAAATCAAAACAGGGATGTAAGGAAATTTGAAATTTTCTATTCTATTCCATTCTATTCTATCTGCCTATACAAATAGTTGAAATAAAATCTTCATGCTGAATAATTAAGATTTTAAATGTCGCTTTCATGTTTCGATTTTAAAAATAGAACGGCGGGTTTTGACTAATTTGCAATAATTAAATTAATAGAACTTATTTTTCCTAAGTTACAATTGTTTTATTTACCTCGCATAGAGGATGAAAAGCAGAGTGTTTACCTCGGGTGGAAGTATCAATAACACCCTCGAACTACGAGTATATGCGCTCGAGCGAAGCAAGCGAAGCGTGGTAAGAATCCGTCATAATATGTTTAAAGAAAATAACCGCGAGAATCTTAAAAAAAAGTTTTTATTTTATATTTAACTCATTCCGCCTGCCCCTTTCTTCTATTTTCTTTCTTCTACATATAAAAAACATAGTGGTTCTAGAACCACTACATATGCGTGAGCGTATGTATGTGTACAGTGAATATTTACCCATTGGTTTTGTAGTAGGTTCTTCTTCCCTAGCTTTCACACTAACTATTTCTGTTTCGTCATTATTGTCCATTGAGTCATCATTCTCGCCGAAATGTGTGTCCTGATAACTATGGTCTTCTGTGTTTGATTGGTTCGGTAATACAGAAACTCTGAAAATATTATTTTAGTCTATACATATTATACAGAGGAAAGATTTGATTGTTTGTTTGCATTGAATAGTCTCCGAAACTACTGGACCAATTTGAAAAATTCTTTCACCATTAGAAAGCGACATTATCCTTGATGGCATGGGCTATATAATTTTCCAGAATTCCCACGGGAACGAAGTCCCGGGCGAAATGCTAGTGTTAAATACATGGACGTCATGCGCACTGTAGATGAGATGCTATTTGTTATACAGCCCCCCATCGCGTTATGTTTGAACGTGTTTACCAAAGCTAAACCTCTCACGTTTCCTTGTATTCAGCCCAATAGAAACGTGAGCGATTTAGCTTTGGTATCCATGTTCAAACTTACCGCGATCGGGGAGCAGATGGTCTTTAGTTAGAAAAACAATTGTATGGTTAAGAAAAATGGGTGCGTGTACTTATGTACGCGCGTGAGAAGTTATACTTCTTTGAGCGGTTAAGCAGACAGCTTCATACTGTTAATTTTGTGTCACAGATGCGCGCGCATCTTAAAATTTCACTCTCATCATTTTTTCATAACGCGCCTAAAGAAGTATAACTTCAAAAAATAATTTAATACTAAAACGGGTCTAAATAAGATATGTGGCTGTGAAAATGGAAAGGTACTACTTTCGTGATAGTTGATAAGAAAAGAATAGAAAAAAAAACTTTATTTTATAGGACATTCAGAATGCCATTTAAAACAAGTCAAGATTACATGAAATACATACAAACATACATTAAAGGATTTAAATACATACATACGCATTCGTTCTGTTGACCCTACTGACTAAGGTTCACAATTAGTGTGATGAGCTATTGCAAATAGCTCTTATTGACTACCACGAAAGTTGTACCTTTTAATAAACACAGTCACATATTATTTATTTACTTTTGTTCCCGACCGCTCCGATGACAGCAACCGCGTCGAAACAAAGTTACCCCTTGTCTGTGAGCGCCACCGGTATACAATTATGGTATGGTGTCGGGTTACAATTTATTGTGTAAACAAGTGGTTTGAATGTATGGGCATGTTTGATATCGTTGTTTTGTTTAACCGAACAGTCTAATTAAATAAAATAGAGCATTATAAACGATTTAGAGGTTTTTTTTCTATAAGAAAAACCAAAATAGGGTTATTATCGTGAAGGTTAGTTTTTTATAACCTCATTATTTAGCTGTATTTGAATATAATACAAAAAAAAATGATAAAACATATATAATAGTTAGTTCTGTTTAATATTATAATCACTTATATGCATAATTCTAATTCAAATCAAAGTAATTCCAATTTGAATGAAAATTCCAATCAGAATACCCCTGTCTGCAGAGCGACCGGCTCCCGGTTGCCACAGATGAGGGGGGGGAAGGGCTTAATGACATCACAGAAAAGAGGATAAAGACACATAATAGGGTCTAAGGTTCAGGTCAACAAAAACTAAAACCCTGAAGTCAGATCATCATTCTAAATGTTTTCCAGAGGAATTTTTATTAGAATTTTTTTAAAATGTTTTTTAATATTTTCTGCTGTAAAACTAAATAATTATTATAATACATTCCATTTTCCAATAAAACACAATCACAACAGCGTAAAACACGAAAACCAGCAATGTATGTACAGGGTCAGCAGCACATTATGCTATCCAAAACTGACAAATTTCTTCGAACGATTTTCAAATTTATCTCCATGCATAGAGTTGGGGAAATTTGACAGTTTGTGGTAACCTCATGTGCTGTTGACTGTACATCGCGCGGTGCGGGGGGACCACGCGCGGGGCGCGGTTTCGCTGTACACTGCGTATCGCCAAAGTAGGTAAATAATGAAAACTCCTTAAGGCGACTACAGCACCTAAATTACGATTTTATGATGCGTAGATAAGCATGACGCACTGCATTAAATCGAAGAAAAAAATACTACGGTAATATTCAGGACATAAACTAGATAAGTAGTTTGCTGAAAACATGATTCAGCACTTTTGGTTCGATAGAAAAAGCTCACAAAGTCACCTCTAAATACCAATATTGTGTATCTTTTAAGCTGTAAAAACGATAGTAAAATGCACACAGGAACTTGAATTTGCTATCAAAATGTTCGTGATTAAACACTCTCGATAAGTAGTTAACGCATTTTTCGATTTAAGCTGTTACCTTTCCATAACTCTCATTTTTCTAACTTTCGAACATGTTTTTACGCACGCACGCTTTCATAGTCCGTAAACTTCGTGTATCGACACTGTTCGCACTGCCGGCCCAGGCCTGCTGAGAGACGGAGATGGCACTATTCCTATGTATGCTGCCTTTATCGGGTGCTGTAGTCGCCTGAACTTGTCGTTTCCGGGAAAAACTAATTACTTGTAGTCGATCGTAGTTATGGATAGATTCTACCATTTAAGTATTTGCTAAGCAAATAAAAAAAAAAAGCAAATAAAGGGTGTAAATGTCCGTTACACCCTGTATATGTGCAAAAGTTTAACATGTTTAAGTGACATAAGATTTAAAAACTTACTTCGCAGCTCCACCGCCGTTGCTAGAAACTTTAGTTATTTTGAACTGGGGTATTTCTTCATCTCCTTTGCTGCCTGTGGTTTGGATTTTGTCAAAGAATCCGGTCTCAGATAGTGGTTGGCCTTCATTGTTGATCGCGCGCATTGTTTGAGAAAGATGGGGGTGTTTCGAGAGCTCTAATTTCTGAAATAAAAGTGTGGTTTCATTAATTTCCGAATAAATCTATACATATTATCTATACATATTATAAAGAGGAAAGATTTGATTGTTTGTTTGTTTGTTTGCATCGAATAGGCTCCGAAACTACTGGACCAATTTGAAAAATTCTTTCACCATTAGAATCCTACATTATCCGGGATGGACAGGGTACATGATTTTCCCAAATTCCTACGGGAACGAAGTCCCGCTCGTGAAACTAGTTATAATATATACATATTATAAAGAGGAAAGATTTGATTGTTTGTTTGTTTGTTTGTTTGCATCGAATAGGCTCCGAAACTACTGGACCGATTTGAAAAATTCTTTCACCATTAGAATCCTACATTATCCGGGATGGACATAGGATACATGATTTTCCCGAATTCCCACGGGAACGAAGTCCCGGGCGGAATGCTAGTTGCTTATAACTCTAAAACGATGAAGATAATACTCATATTATCAATTCATCAGTCTTAGGACAAAAATTATGTTTTTTTAGGAGTTTAGAGACTATTATAGGATTTGAAAATGTCAATGTAACACTTAAAAAAATACTACAATATTCTGAGACTGTGTGAATCTATAAGGGTCATCATACTCAGCCCACATCAACCTACTGCTGGGTATAGGCCTCTTCTCTGTAGCGCCAATCGTCACGGTCCTGTGCTAACCTCATCCACAGAGGTCCCGTCAATTTGACAACATCGTCTGACCATCAGGCTGGTGGTCTGCCCACTGGCCTTGTCGCTCCCCTTGGCCACCATTCTGCGACTGCCTTGGTCCACCGTCCGTCGTCCCTCCTAGCCAAGTGTCCCGCCCATCTCCACCGTAATCCCGTTATCCGCTTCCCTACGTCTTCGACCCTAGTTTTCCGTCGAATTTCTACGTTTGGTACACGGACAACGAGAGAGATACCTAACATAGAACGCTCCATTGCTCTTTGTGCTACCTTTATCTTATGCATATTTTGCTTAGTGAGCGTCCATGTTTCGGCACCATAGGTGAGGATAGGTAAGACACATTGGTTAAACACCTTGGTTTTTAGGCATTGTGAGAGTTTAGAATTAAAAACCACATTCAGTTTTCCGAAGGCAGCCCACCCTAAACCGATGCGTCTTTCGATCTATAAGGGTACCTACGTATTAAAATCCGGAAATACAAAATACCGAGCGAGTGAAGCGAAGTGCCGCGGTGAACTTCGTAATTCAATCGTAGGTATTACGAATTTTCGGTATTCTGATACGAAACCCATAATTTATAACAATCTATTATTTATTTTTGTTTTTAGACATTTATTTTACTAACCATATCTTCCAGGCCCTTGATACGAAGTTCCTTGCCAGCTTCAATAAGTTCTGCAATATTCTCCTTGGCGATCAGAACTTCACCTGTGTACACATATTCCAATATGGCACACAAAGTTGGGTATGAAATTTTCTGAAATATGAATTTTTGATTATTTTTAAGGTTTTCCTAATAATCATATTGATCCGGCGGCACTCGCCAGGTATTTACAAACATGAATACTCACTACCGGGTAAAAAATACAACAGACTTTAATTGGCAATAAGTATCTAAGAAAATAAGTTTGTTTTTCAGTGTTTGACAAAGCATTTGTATTATTAACTTTATTATTAATAAATAAAACGACAACTACAAGTTGTAATATGTATTTTATAATTTTGATAATTATCATAACCTTATCATAAAAAATCAACAAGAAATGTACTTTTCCTTAGTAATCTTAGAAAATCATTTTTTTTTAATTTTTCTTTTAAGCTATGCAAAATTGATATCAATATCAAAAATATACTTCGTAAATGCAAAATATAATGATATATAGGATCATTGAGACGATCAACATTGAGAAAACAAACCAGGTATTTTTTACCCATTTTCACTGTACACGTCCGTCATCAACAATCGCCGCGTGCGAATAGACTGCCTCGCGCCGCGAGATACGGCTTGAAGGTACCTAGAATCTTTTGGGTTGCTAGAGTGCTCAGAAAGAAAAATACAGTAAAATTCAAATTCGTTCAACTGGATACAGGCTATAATCAGTTGTTTCAACTGCCTGCCTGTCTAAAATAATAATAAAATTAAAGTACTCTGTGGTATTTTTACCCAGTAGTGAGTGTCACCGGGTTAAATGTTATATATTTATTTATATAATAAATTAATGTACAATATATTAATATTACGTAATATAACAACAGAATCTGAAAAAAAATTTGGAATTGATAAAAAAATAAAACTTACAGCCTGTCAAACTCTTTTATTTGTCTCTTTCAAACAAACGAAATTTATTCTATAATTTACTAGCTTTACGCCCGGGACTGCGTCCCCGTGGAAATTTCGGAAAATTATGTAGCCTATGTGTTAATCCAGGGTATCAGCTACCTCCATACCAAATTTGATCAAAACAGGTCCAGCCGTTCTCGAGTTATAAGTGTTGTAACAAACACGACTTTCTTTTATATATATAGATATGGCGGTACTGAACTATGATGTCAATGTTTAGAATTTCCCTATCTAAACATTCACATCTTTTTTATTTTTAAAGACATTAAAGAACTGTTTATTTTTTGTATAAAGTAATAACATTTTTTTTCTGCAACTAATGGAACATAATATAGAATTAGGTGCTCACTTACAGTTAAGAATATAACCGGATGTGGACAATTAGCCCCAGCAATGATTTCCTTGATGTACGGACTGACGAGTGCCATCACCATTTGATGGACTTTCACGTGATGCCCGTCCGCAGCCAAGGTCATGTCCGTAAACTCTCCACTCTGATAAACAGTGATACAGAAAAAACAGGAAGTTATTTTTTTTAGGTAAACGTAATTTTTGCTTTCATTTAATGTTATTTTAATGTTATGCTAGTATGGGATTCCTATGTATTAAAAGCCTCTTCTAAAATTATCAGTCGATATACTGTAATATCACGCACAATGTCTCAATCAAGAGGCTAAGTGCGGAAAACAAGGAAAAACATAATCTATTGAGAAGTCCAATTGCAAGTGATTTCAGCAAAAAATTGTATACAGTATCTTTTTATGGTTGTAAACGGGAGGGAGGGGAAAACCCAAATAGAAGAGAGCAAGATATTGTGGTCCAATGTACGAAATGGGGAATAAACCACATAAACCTAGTCACATTTTTCCCTTGCCTTTTTTATTTTACCGAGCAAGAGGTTATAGACATCCTACTAAAAAAATAGTGCGAAATGAGTGCATTAAGTAAAACCGCCCCAGCCAACATTTCAAGTACCTAGATCCACAAATTGACATCCATTCACGGACCTAAATATTTATCGAACTAACGCAAAATATGAACTAACCTGCTGCAGCGCACTTAAGCCACCACAAATGTTCTGCCGATAGGCATCCCACGACAAAGAAAACTGCGCCATAGCGAACTATAGAATAATATACCAATTCTTTGCTGGATTTTGGTAAAAACACGGCTCTGAACAACCTATAAAAGCCTTTACAAAACGCTGTATTGACGCTGTAAACAAACAAACAGTGAAGGAAGTGAACAAGGATAAAAATTTAATTCTCGAATTAATTACATATGAGCGTAATAAATATGACAGTATACGTCCATTACTTTTTTTGCATCAGTACACTGAAGTCTTCTAACTTTGTCTACGCAATGTAAGATAAAAAAACACACAAATGATGACGAACGGTCTACAATTTCTTCTTCTATAGGTATGAGAATTGGTGATTAAACGTCTATTCGTTTCATTGGATTATAAGTAGAAACGATCAAATAATTTTTTTTAAACAGCAACATCGTAAAATGACAAACAAATCAAATGTCAACAAACAAGCTAAAAAAAAAACTGTGAGAGGCGTCTTATGCAAAGTATCAGATTTTTCGCTTTTTCTTGATTTCTTCCCGTGGAATAAACTTGTTTTTAACTTGCTTATGCTAGCCCCAAACGATAGGGCCTAAAATGACTCAGTCACAGTTTTGTTTATCATGGGGTGCTCACAAATCAAACATTTGTGCCGGACTAAGTTCCTTACAACAGGTAAACATAAGGTTTTAAAAACTTTTGTCATTCAAATCAGCTTTTAATAAGTATGTAAAATAGAGGTGCGCCAAAGCTAGTCAGTTGGTCTTCGCAGACACGTCTTTTGTTTAATTTATTTTTTGAGGTTATGTAAAGTAAAAACTTATAATCTATCTGGCTTTTATATATCCCTTCTAGTATTTATTCGACCTCTTAGGTCCGGTCTAAAATGTTAACCTTTACGGAGAAGCGAAGTGACACAATTAAAAAAAAATTAATGTTGAAACAAATGCTACAGAGAAAAGCTTAAAAGAGTACGCTTTAGTAAGAGTATCCAACCTTTTTGTTCAGTCGAGCGGTAGTTGCGCTGCCTCTTAGTCGACGGGTCCTGGGTTCGACTCCCAGTCGGGGCAAATATTTCTTTAAAAAGCATATGTTTATTCTCGGGTCATGGGTTTTCGTGTATGTTTTATGTATGTTCCAAAGGACCCACTACACAAGGGAAAACCTTAGTGTGATGTGAGCCTTTGAGTGTGTAGCATCTATTTTTTTCCTTGTCCAATGTTGTGCTATGAATTGAATCATATTTTTTGCTATACATATGTGTAGTGTAGGTACACATAACTCTGATGTAGTTGCTGACTAAGCAAGAGGTGTGTGATCTATTCATAACATTTTCAGAATGGTGAATTTGTGGACATGACGTTAGCTGCCGACGGCCACCATGTAAAGGTGCACCAAGTGATCATGGCCCTCTCAAGTCCTTACATCAAGGAACTCATTTCTAGTGCAAACTGTCCGCATCCCGTCATTTTATTGAATGTAAATTCCTAATTCATTTTCTTCTCTCTCTTTACGCTGTTTAACTTTAATACTGAAGACAACTAACACAAAGTATTGAGTTTTAATGCATAAATATTTAATGAGAATTATTAAAAAAACTTTATAATAAATTTATAAAAAAATCTTAATTTGTTTCGGAAGTAAGTACAGTCAGGTGTAAAAGTATTTATTATGGTTAAACTTGGGTCTGCCTACCCAAGTGGGACAAAGGCGTGAGCTTATGTATGTAAATTGGTATCTGTACTAGGGTTTATGCTCGAGCTTTCTCGAACTCGAGAAAACTCGAGAAATTTGGGTTCATTCGAGACGAGAAAAAAATTACCGGAACTCGAGAATTCTCGAATCAAGCCAGACGCGCCGCGCAATTTTTTTTCGCCACTTATCAGTGCCCGCGCTCCGTGCTCGTTCATTCATTTGTTCACTCACTGCCACACTTCGTTCGGCACGGCTCTAACAGTAAACTGAGATCCCAGGGCCGCAAGACATTATTCGATATGAGTAGTGCTAATATGTACTATTAACATATGAAAACCTGCTAGCTTGGGCCGACAACCAATTTTCAGCTACCAGGTTCTGAAGGTACTTCCAAAAATTACTCACTTAGTTGTCTTGAAGTCTGGATGCTGATGTCTTATAGAATATAATTAATTAAATATATAAGTAAATTATCTACACCGCTAGATACTATCAATCGGCTGTAATTTCTACCAGACACGCAAGTAAATTATGCGATTGTACCTACAATCTGAGCCGTGATTTTTTTATTTGATGTTCAGGGAACTATAACAATACTTTTTATAGCACCCAGACTTGTCCTGAAAGTGAGAAATTTTTGGAAGTACCTTCAGAACCTGGTAGCTGAAATCAGGCTAGCTGGTATTCATATTATTATTGTAAATAGTACTTATTAGCACTACTCTTTCCCACACTTTTGGGTAATGAGAAAATAAGTAAGGTCTGGCGGCCCTGGGATCTCAGTTTACTGGTAGAGTCATGCCAAGCGAAATGTGGTAGTGAGCGAACAAATGAATGAATGTCTCTTCTTCAGCCTAATGTCTTCTCGATACATAAAGATACATAGGTAAAGGTCGTCTAGATACAGTTTACCTTATGATAGAAAGATACATAGAAGATTC
The DNA here is from genome assembly GCA_949987775.1 of Aproaerema taeniolella. Lineage (NCBI taxonomy): Eukaryota > Metazoa > Arthropoda > Insecta > Lepidoptera > Gelechiidae > Aproaerema > Aproaerema taeniolella. The sequence continues at coordinate 18,752,671 of OX465250.1, forward strand.
AATTCTACTGTGGAAAAGGAAGACAACAGTTTTACCTGCCTTGTAGGTGTTATTATCACAAAAACTTGTTTTTATCCCATCTGTTGAATATTAATAAAATGCGACTAAGTACAGGAAATTAGCAAATTAGTGATGTTACTAAAAACTTTTCATAGCTTATTGCATACTATTAGAAAGCCGACAGTCCAAAAATTGGAAGAACGTGATTACTTTTAGTTTTTTTTTTTTATTCAAGTCTAAATTTAAGGTATCAGTTTATTTTTTTAACTTCAAAAAACTTTGCGGGGCTATAAGAAAAAAACTAGATGTGGCTGGCGAGTAATTTTGATTTCGTTAGAACCGCATATCAATATAAATTACAGATTTTAAAAAAATTTGACCAGTCCCAAACACTTTTTTTTTCAGTGAATTGTAAATGCGGACTTTTATAATTTTTCAAACCAAAATTAAAAAAATGGCATAAAAAGTTCCGTGAGGCCAAGAATTTTTATGGGGGTTGAGGAACTAGCAAAAGACCCCTCTTACGGCCCATTCAATTTGGCAAATGATGCACCAAACATCCTGTATTTCAGCAGATTTCAAAGGTTTTAATAAAAAAGCTCGAGACCCGAGAAAACTCGAGAATTTGACCTCGAGAATTCTCGAAACTCGAGAAATAAAAAAGGTCGAGAAATCAGAAACCCTAATCTGTACCAAAGCCTATTCAATAATTTTTTTAATTTTATGTGGAAAAATACTTTTTATAATATAGAAAATTTTATAATACAGAAAAATTATACATATCCAGTTTTAGATACCATTTTGATGTGTCACGTTTTCTTTAAGAACAGAAGCTTAAGAATTGTTAAGAAGATTAACAATTTGCATTTCCTTTTCAGAAAGTCTCATATGAAATATTATCTGCTATATTAGAGTATATCTACACAGGAGAAGTGCTGATTTCAATTGAAAATCTATCAGAACTGATCAGAGCTGGCAAAGAGTTACACATTAAAGGATTAGAGGACATGGTACAAACTTTCAAATCCTTAAAAACAAAGATGCAGTAGCAAATTAGACAATTTTTAAACTTTAAGAGTGGAGCATCAATAAGTGATTTAAATTTTATAATATTCTTGCAGAAATTCAACCCAACTGAATCAACAACTGTACATAAAATAGAATTTGAGAAAGAACAGTCACCACCAGTAACAACACCTGTCCAACCTGATGAAAGAGACGAGGCAATAACAGATGAATTTTGTTATTTTGAGATTTCATCCTCAAAAGATAATGATGAGAAATATGTCATATATGATAATACTGCAAATAATACCCAGTGAGTCGACTGTGTCTTATAACATGATATTAATTTATTGTCTGTAATTTTAATTTTCTTATTTTGAAGCTATGATTTTACTAAATACTCTAGGCAAGCAATCCCAATTATTTATTTTAGTCAAAACTTTATGGAGTTTTCTCGACGATTTCGCCAATATTTTTTATTATGAGATGGGTTAACTCTTGACCCCAATCTTAACCAAGGTCATAGATGAAGTCGACGATGGAGCGACTTAACCCAGAAAATTCCAATTAAGGCACTGGTACTGCCATGCACCGAACACAGCAAGCTGTTTGGCGTCGGACTTGGGTAGGAGGGTGATCGCGAACCAGATGACCCTTTACAGAGACTACCACACCGCATAAGACCATAGGACGCCACCTCGGATTCAAAACAAACTGAGGTGTCGTTGCCTAAGATGGATTACTAGGAGGCAGGTCTCATTTGTGTTTCCTCAGCCGCCTCTTACGACACCAACGGAAAGAGATGGGGTGGTGTTATTCTCAACCGATCACCAATTCACCACACGGCGAAAAATTGGACTACGTTTCGCTACACTCAAATTCTGCTTGAGATGTTGTTAAAACAAGGATATATTTTTATTTCACTTTCCTTTAACCATCTTAAGTCGCGGAAGAAGATCTTAAACAATGGAAAGTTCTTTAGTCGTAACTCTTACTAAAAGCAGCGCTCTTTTTGTTGGTGTTTTCGTCATTTATTTATATCGGCTAATGATTTGATATCTCGGTGCGACAACCCCTTAACCAAAAACAATTGAAATCTTTACAGAACAGATGACTTAAGAGGGGACAGCATGGATGAGAATTTGGAAGATAACACGTTTGAGGAAGCAATGCAGACGGAAGTCGAAATGAGGCATGACAATATGCAACAGGAATCGAACATAGAAATGATGCCAGAGGAGGACAATGAACCACAAGAAATTCCTTCCCATATTTCAATAAAACCTCCTCCAAAGTCTATCTCGAAAAAGAGAGCCACAAGCTCTGGTATGTTTACAATCTACAAGTCCTTTTGAATAAGCCTTTAACAGCTTAGCCATAATATTCAGCGTATAGCTAGTTAAAAATTATATTTCTTGCAATTACTCAAGGGCCTGTGTTATTTTTTACATATATTTGTGTAATCCTATTTTGACCTATGTTCCTTGGGGAAGTTGTTCAGTTTCATGGATTGATTAACCACCCGAGAGGTTGAAAAAGATTTACCTAAAGCCCTGTAGATGCGAAAGTTTGTGAGGATGTTCGTAACTCTTTCACGCCCAATGTATGTATGGATGTTCGTTACTCTTTCACGTTCAAACGGCTGGATCAATTTTGATAAAATTTGTTATGGAGGTAGCTGAAACCCTAGATTAACACATAGGCTACATAATTTTCCCAAATTTCCACGGGAACGAAGTCGGTCGGAAAGCTAGTAAATCATATTTTTCTCTTTTATACTTTATCATCTCCACAAATGGTAACTAAACTAATTGATTCTAGATGTGAGCGTTATGCAATACACAGTATCGAATCAAGGGTCCCTGCAGATGATACTGAATAGATTTGTCTACTACCTGAAACATACAAAACGTGATGGCACGAGACATTGGCGCTGTGTGGAATATCTAACTCCCAGTAGATGTCCTGCTCAAGTTATTACTAGGGACGATGTTGTTACAAATAGGTAAGTGAGAACACTAGAACAAAAACAACTTTTTTGATTATATTTTTTTTGATTTTTTGATAGCCTGATTATAAAAAGAAAAGCCATAGTGCTTTAATTTATAAAAAAGGTGAAAGACATTTTTAAAAAAAACTTAACATTCATTTTATGTATTATTGTGTCAGAGTAATTAGAATTAACAATCTTGTACTGCTTTCACAGAATATCAGCACACATACACTCTTTTCATGACAAAAAGATTTTGAAGAAGGTACAAGATGGTGCCATTTTCACAGCAATCAAAGAAGCAGTCAAAGAAGGAATTAGTAAGAAGTCTCGTAAAGGTGTGAATTGATATTGTCTAAGATATGTATTGGGATGGATCTTCACCCTTCCGTTAAATGGATGAAAAGTATATATTCTCAGTGGGTTTTATGAATTATGAATGAATTTATGAATTTAACAATCAGGTTTATATATATTTTTTTTAATGAAAATCCACCGGGACAATTCCTGCATGAACGAATTCGCGGGTGGACAGCTAGTTTTATATAATTTTTAACATACATTTGATATATAAAATTTCTTTCATCCATGAAATGGATGGGTGAAGGTCGACCCTAACTCGTTAATAGTATAATTAATATACATTTTACTACCAAGTTTGTATCTTTCAAAAACATTTCCTTCCAAATTTATTATTATTTATAATATGATTACTTATATCGGTTGACTTTAAATTAATTTGCGAAACTTAAAGGTGTGAATTACCCCACTAAACTGTTTCCCAAGGAATATGTTTCTTTTATAACCTATGGGTTGAAATGTGAAAAATAATTTTCGCCACTCCATACAACTTGAGCGACCAACTGTTTGCCTTAGCATGAAAAGTCATTTCGTCTTTAGAATTTCATATGCGTCCCTTGGCTGTTCAGTTTCATTGGAAGAATTACCACTTAAAGTTCCGCTAACTAATTTAAATTCCCCCAATATTTTCGTTACGTATCGTAATTGCAGTATCAGTAGCAACTGCTGTGACGCGAAGACGAGAGCTAAAGAACAATATTCAGAAAGATAGCACCACCGTTTTTTTCTGATTTCTTTATCATCCTGACACGGGTTTATTTAGACTTTTCCGGTCATAAGAGAAGTGACTTGTGGTTGAAAATAAAAACTTAAGATCACTGAAACACAGATTGGTAAAGATATATTTATTGTCCCCAACATTTATAAAAAATAGCATACAAAAACAATGTAGAAAAATATGTTATTTCGATCTGTCTATCACATTTATCATTTATAGAAGACGTCAAAGGCACTATTTTATTATATTTCAATTCGAATTTTATGTAATATACAGACTAGATAACTATTAAAAATATATTAAAATAAAATTATTATTTATATCGGAATGTGTCATGGAATGACAGAAGAGTATAAAAAATATTATATCTTAGTTAATCCGAGTATTATCTTTCAAAATCTAATTTAGCCCATAAATTATTACTTGCATATAATGAGCGTATTTCCCGATAACAAACAATACGTACTTACCTCAAAAAAATTACAAAAGTCAATAGGTAAACGCCTACATCAATGGTCATTATTATCTTAATTAAAATGCAGAAAAAAATACTTAATTAAGTACCAGATTTAAGGCCACAAAACTCTCTTGTTAAGGCAACTCCAACATTGATAATTAATACAATATTTAATAGTCTTATTTCACCAGCGATGGCGTTTAATTGTACTGTGATATTTTACGAAGGATTTGGTAAAACGATTCCTAGGAATACTTATTTTAAATCATTGTGTATATGAGGACGATAACGCATGGATACTGATAAATATTCGATTCAAAGTTGCTATAAAAATAGTATTAAGGCCACCACCGGTAAGACACTAAGCACGTGGTCCTAAGCAAGTTGATATTTAACAAATGTTGGTAGTACAAAAGCAGCCTTGTGAATATCGGTGTTGTAGTACCTGAGATTCATTTTTTTCTCGTCTTCCCGCGAGAACTCGAGTGTTGGAGTGTCAAATTTGACGTCCTTATCTAATGAGCCAATGACGAAGCCAATTTGGCCCGAGGGATAGGTCGGGACGGAAGCGTAAGCGTATGCGGCAGCGGGAAACTGGTTTCTGCAAAAGCTGAAATAAATGTAATACTATTAGTCAAAACTTAATAGTATATTAGGTATAGCGAATGGTCGGTCCTAGCAGCTAAATGCATCTAAGTGTCGCTGACAATTTTGCCATCTTTATTTTGTTTTATTCAGGTGTTCAACAGCTTATAGTACAAAAAGCTTTACAATATTTTCTAACAATCGCTATTATGTTTTTTGTAACGATGGTAACAATACTTGAATTTATATGTATATCCCCTTCCCCACAAGCTAACAAAAGATAACCCCAAAACAAATGCGAACATAAGACAACCGGAAATGACTGCAAAATTGTTCTACCAATAAAATGAGTGTTAGAATACTGTGTAGATACTTAATATGGTAGAGTTGGGAACAGTGGCTCAGTCGGGTACACTGACTCGCGCCTGCATTTGCTATGTAGAGCAACAATATATATTTGTCTCTTTAATTCATCGGTAGCGCTCGATATTCAAACACCGATGAATGAAAGAGATAAATAGATATTGTTGCTCTACATAGGAAATTCTGGCGCAAGTCAGTGTAACCGACTGCGCCACTGTTCCCGACTCGACCCTACACAATCCGAAGGTAATTTTTTCCACCTTAACCTACATCCGCAATAGAAGGGGTAGCAGTTATGGAAGAAACAGAGGGGCATCAGTAGGAGAGGGGTGGGGCACAAACAGTTACTGCTCCTCAGACTTATCTCATCAGTTTTGGTAAATTTCGAATAACAAAATTACAGATGCGCGTGAATACTTATTAAGCCCTGCCCTACAACTAGCTGCTATAAACAAGAAGAGCATCACATGAACAAACTTACTTCAACGTGCTGGAAACCAGTTCAATATCGTTCCATATGGTGCCAGCTTGAGAGCATACGATGCCATTTGGCCTAAGAGCGCTTTTCATGAGTGCAAAGTAATTTTCTTGGAAGAGAGAAACAGCTGGCCCCACAGGGTCACTGCTATCTGTGATAATCACGTCGAATTCCCGGCTGTGGTTCTTCATGAACTCAAACCCATCCCCTACGTGAAGAGTCAGTTTTTCACTCTCGAAACCGACTGCCATAAAAGGTAAATACTTCTTTGATACTTCGATCACTTTTTCGTCAATCTCCACCTGTTGAAAATGAAAAAAATACGGTGCTTAATTTATCTTACAGTTTACTATTAGCCATGTTTTGTTATCAATATCATGATACTGGTTAACATGTATTTCAATGTATTGAGCCCATAAAACGCGAGTTTGATTCGCACTTGGCAGGTTTTTAATTTAGGTATGTACATTCGTTGTAGATACAGTGAAAATAGAAATGTGAATAATTTATGTATGTAGAGAGGCCAGCGCAGCGTTACCCCATTTTTATTGTAAAAGCGTTCTAATCGTAACAGCACAGAACGCACGCGTGTGGTAACTTGATGTGCGGGCCTCCGTACATAAGATGATTCATTTTTAAATATTTTTGGCAATTAATAATTAACATTTATCGCTCTATTGGGCCAACTTGCAAAAAGTTTATATACCCAATTCAAGCTTCAGAAGTACTAAAGTAAGTTTTCATGCCTACTGTTTTAATTCGATAATGAAGGCATTGACCTTAGTTATCAAGATCTGTAAAGACTATGAAGTCAGCGGAAATACGTCCTCTGCTGTAGAGTGAAAAGAAGTAACTTAGAATTTATAATTTGTAATTAATAGAAAATTCAATTTTTTACATCAAAATTATGAACATACTTTGTATTTTTAACAATATTTAAACAACTTTATTAATATATAGTATTTATGAAAGTTAATTTTGAATTAACATCAATTGCTAAATGAAAAATTTGGAATTCATGATAATGAATCACCTAACTCATTTATAAATTACCTATTGTCAGATTATCACTGAGTACTTACTTAACTACCTACAACAGAGAGTCAAAGTTCAAGTTCCAATATATAAGATAACAATTAAGCGCATGATAAAACGACCCATGTTAAAAACTTACTAACACAGTTGGACTTAGACTTAGAAAAAACATTTTTCACTCAATGATAAGCCGAAAAAATAGGAGTGTCAAATTATAGAGAGTTAAAAGATATGTCTCAAAACCGAATGGAGTGGAAATTGCTACACCGACAAGAGCGCGGCTCTTAAGATTAAGAAGAAGATAAGCAGTTAAATTAATTTTGTTTAGAATAGAAGTTCACTTCACTCAAATTTCACTAACTCAATATTATCATTTATAACAGTTATGTTGTGACACCTTTTAAATTAACAATGACAGTCTCAAGTTCAATAAAAGTTTTTAAGCAATCACTTTTTGACGAGAATTCAACTGTATCAATGAATCACCGAAACTGTAAACATCTGCTTTTATATTAAGTTCTTAACCTACTAAAAGAATAACACAACATCAGTTTGACTGCAGCTTAAGTTTAAAACATGAATGAGAGGTGTGCAGTCAGTAAGATGTCGCCTATTTTCTTTTTTCAAAGCCTGTCACATTCCACTGCTGGGCAAGGCCTGCTTTACTCCAATTATGTTCCCATCCTTACTTCCCTACTAATATTATAAATGCGAAAGTAACTCTGTCTGTCTGTTACTCTTTCATGCCTAAACTACTGAACCAATTTTGACTAAATTTGGTATAGAGATAATAATAGATTAGACCTTGGGCAAAGACATAGGCTACATTTTATCCCACAGCTAGGCATGATATAACCTGGAGCCCACGTGGAAAGCTATTCACTATACAAAAAATATCTTGCAAATTACTTCTATGATTTAGATCATTGATTCCCAAAGTGGTCCAGGTGGACCCCCAGGGGTCCACGGGAGACTCGAAGGGGGTCTACGTTGGTGTGACTAAAAAATGGGGGTTCACAATTCGTATAAGCGGGGTCCACAAAAATGTATCTGTTTTCGATAGTGAAAAACTAAAATGCTCCTTGTGCTGTGAGTAAGATGTCAAAAATGTAAAGTTAGATGGAATAACTTTTTTGATTGGCCACCTTTACTTTTTTGACATCCACTCACAGCACAATCAATTAATTAATAAACCAATCAATTCTCGCATTTTTTTCGAAAATTGTTAATTCATGGTTGAAACTCAGCCGCAACGCAAATTCTCTTAATTAGATCTAATCTTCACATTTTTTGTCGAGTTTTAGGGAATATGGTAGAAATTTAGCTGCAGGGAGGGGGTCCACCGAAATCAGCAAAATTTTGATAGTGGTCTATGAGAAAAAAAGTTTGGGAACCTCTGATTTAGATAGTGTTGAGAAAGTAATTTATGTTTTAGTTCTGTCATGACAGGATCATTCAGCCAGTTACCTGAACTATTTGTTTCACTTTAGGATGTTTGGCAACTTCTCTAGCAACACCACCATCGCCACCTCCAACAATCAGCACCTTTTCTGGATTTTTATGACAGCAGAGTGGCAGGAAAGAGATCATCTCCTTAAAAAGAAAAAAGTTTTAATATTCATAATCACAAATTAAAAACTTTATTTTCCAAACATATTTAATTATTAATGAAATTCTTACAAAAAGAAGAAAAAAAGCAATGTTTGGAAGGAATATCCCACATTCAAATAATGTAAAAATTTATATTAAAAACATTGGTAAGTAAGTACTTATAGTAAAACAAAATATTGTCATTGTCTTTAGCGCAAAAAACTACAAAGGGGTAAAATAAAAAATTAAACAGGCCGAATAAAAAAACATTACACTTTTGTTACTAACAGTACGAATACTGAGTGGATATCAATTTACCATGTTAATTTAAGGATAATATTGAACATTCATTAAAGAAAATGTGGTGTGGATTTTCCAACTTTGCTCTTTGTTTGTTTTTCCTGTTAAAAAAATCCAAGATTTATTGGTTCACACAATGGGACAGGCATGATAAGAAAACATAATAAATTCTTTGTTTCTAAGAAGTGAATTGTGAAACTTACTACCCCAATAATAACATATAAAAGCTATACGTACCTGATACGAAAATTCATCTTTCTCGGTGCATTGGATTATACCATCTAGGACCAGAACTCTTCCAAAACTGGTTGTTTCAAATACCTGAATATCTTGATATTTAGACTTTTCTGTATGCAAAACTTCTTTTACTTCCAGAGAGAATGTGCCTCCCGGCCACATTTCACAAGCTTCTGTGAACCAGTTGTGTTTTATTTTATCCATTTTTAATAAAAATATTTTTCGAAAAATAAAGTTTTGCCGACGACAGTACACCAACCACGACCACGATCGGCTTTTGACAATTGACGAAATGACATGACAATGACTTTATGTTATGACTGACAACTACGAGTGTTGCCATTTTTTAATACTGTAATTTTAAAAAGGGCATGTTCGTTTCATTTGTTTTGTTTTAATGTATGGCCCCACTACTTTGTTAGAGAGAGATTACCGGCTCATAATCCAATCAGAGTAGTTTATTTATGTTCTTTCTCGCTCACATAGCCTTGCTGCCCATTTGCTCCGTAGATATACTTAAAAATATTTGGCTTTACGGCTCTATCCTTTGCCTATCTATCCTGATGGATTAATAAAAACTAGACACATTTGATTTGCGAAAATGAATTTTATTTCATTGAAAGTAGACCTAATTTTACTTAATATTGTGCTAACTCTGACTTAAGTTACGTATCTCGTATATCTATACCAGTCTTTCCCAACGTGGGCGATAACGCCCCCTTGTGGGCGCTGCAGGCCTAAAGGGGGGCGGTAAGAGACCCAGAAAAAAAAAGGGGGCGTTGTGTAGGGCTTTGGGGTCGATTTATAATTTCATCTACCTAGCTAGGAAGACTCTTAGATACCGACTGAGCTCTCGACTCTCGACTACATCTTGTGAACATCAACTAATATTAATTAAGATATAGCTCAAACTCGGTTCGATATAATAGACCGTGGGCAATCATGTTTTAACAAGTTTTTGTTAAATAATCCGATTTGTACATTCCTGTATCAATCGGCTGGTTCTATAATACTTGTTCTTGCTTGTCGAGTACGATTGGGCGTCGAATGAGATAAACGAGTTTATGCACGTTTGTCTTATTCCTGTTGGTGCGTGCTGCTTATGCAATCCTATATAAACGACGTAAATTTATTTTATTTTCATTTGCGGTTTCGCGCATAATAGATAAGCAGTACTTCATTATACCACTTACGTATTTCTCAAAACAAAACAATGTCGGAAGTAAAAAAGAAGAGACGGCAATACTCTGCGGAATATATTAAATTCGGATTTATTGAAAATCCCACAAACCCGTCGACGCCTTTGTGTCTTCTATGTCTAAAAACATTTTCGAACGAAGCAATGAAGCCTTCAAGACTGCAAGGTCATTTGAATAAAATGCATCCAGATAAGAAAGACAAGAATGTAGCATATTTTCAAGACCTAGAGAAGAAGCATAATACTCAGCCAAGTGTATCAAAACTATTTTCGGCGGCTGCTAAGCAAGATGACGACGGACTTCGAGCTTCGTACAATATCCCTTTGTTAATTGCTCAAAAAGGCAAACCACACAACATCGGAGAAGAGTTAATTTTGCCAGCAATAAAGGAAGTAATAACTACTGTGCTTCATAAACCGGCCGCAGATATTATCCAAAAAATTCCTTTGAGTAATAATTCTGTGCAAAGACGAATTGATGAAATGGCTGAAAACATTGAAGAATCATTGTGCAATCATCTGAGTACTAGTCAATTCTCAATTCAGCTCGATGAGTCCACTTTACCAACTAATGAAGCGTTGTTGCTATCTTACGTGAGGTTTATTAAAGATGAGAAAATACGTGAAGAACTATTGTTTGCCAGAAATTTGGAGACAGATACAAAAGGCGAAACCATATTCAATACATTGGAAAAGTTTTGTGAAGAGAAAGAGATTCCTTTGAAAAATATTATACAAGTTGCTACGGATGGCGCTCCGGCTATGACAGGGCGCCATAAAGGCTTCATAGCGTACCTAAAAAATAAAATTCCAGATGTCCTTGCTATACATTGCGTTATTCATAGACAACATTTGGTTGCTAGAAACTTAAGTGAACGACTATTTCAATCACTGCAATATGTCATCAAAGCATTCAATAAAATCCGTAGCAGCTCTTTGAATGATAGATTATTTCATCAGCTTTGTGTTACTAATGACGAAGATTTCAACCGTTTGTTGCTTCATACTGAAGTTCGTTGGCTGTCAAGAGGCAATTGTCTGATTCGATTTTATAACCTGTTTGACTCTGTGATAGAGTTCTTGGAAACTAAAGATACAGAACTGCGCAACAAGCTCATAACATCAAAGAATGATATAGCTTACATGACGGACCTGTATAAATTGTTCAACGACGTGAACCTCCAACTGCAAGGCGATGAACTAAATTTAATTAAAACAAAAAATGTCGTTGCTGCTTTCGCAGCCAAACTGCTTCTGCACAAAAAAAATATGGGCAGACGTGAGTTTCACAATTTTCCGAATTTATCAGTATCCTGCAGTAACGACGACTTGTTTGCCTACTGCCAACATTTGGAAAACCTCCACATTGACTTCACCGAACGATACCAGGACATTTTAAACTTGGAAATACCAGACTGGGTGTTGGATCCATTTTCAAATGTCAACATAGCAATGTCACCTCAGCTGGAAGAAGAACTTATAGAATTGACAACAAACGAAGAAATAAAAATCAAGTTCAAAAATGGATATCAAGAATTTTGGCTACAAAAACCGATCCTGCAATTGTACCCTGGATTGTGGTCAATTGTTCAACGATTCTTGATAGCATTCCCATCGTCATATTTGTGTGAACGTGGATTTAGTGCTGTGGCAACGCTGCTTACTAAAAAGAGAAATCGTTTGCGTGTTACCGAACGTGGCGACTTGCGGCTGTTTTTGAGTAAATTGGAACCTGATATCAACAAACTTATTGAACAGCATCAGATTCAACCTTCACATTAGTTTTTATATAAGAATTGATTATGTTTGTTTTATTTTCAATAAAAGATACTCTGTCCGAATACTATAAAGTTGCGTTTCAATAATCAGTTATAAGTACTTAGCGGTTTTTAAGTATGTTTAAAAAGGGGGGCGTTAAAAAATAATTTATTCTTAAAGTGGGCAGTAGACAAAAAAAGGTTGGGAACCCCTGATCTATACTATACTCTTTGGTATATTGTTGTTTTCCGCAAGTTTTCCGGCACATACTCATATCATAACTTATTAATTTATTTACCCATGATATATCCTTCGATCTGTGTGTTTCCCGTTTCGTCGCACAAGTACCTACAATGAATTCTGCAGTAACAATAGAAGACTTCTTACAGGCGGCTCGTAATTTCCATGCTATCAGCGACAAAATCAACGACGGTTGGAAACTTCATGAAAACTCTGATGATCCTCATAAATCCTATTTGAAAAAAGATGTTTTTTTCACTTTAAATGACTTGGTTAAAGCGGAGTATGTAATATTTTATAACATGAGCTATGGAGTGCCCTCCTTCAGCTTTAATATATGGAACTCATGTGGAGTGTTGCTTGCCTTAGAAGATATCAGGAAACTTTCTTTCATCAAGTTAGTACCAACTTTTTTATACTTCCTTACTACTTTAATTTCCCAAAAGGTAGTTAATATACATTTTTGAATAACCCAGCGACCTAAGTTTTCAAAAATTTATTATGGGTTCTTTTTATTTATTCCAGAATAAGCCAGAAGGACTTCTATTCAGTAATAACACAGCAAGAGCATCCAATATTCCAAAGGCCCTACTTCATCATGCACCCGTGCCAGACAGAAACCGTACTGGCAGCTTTCAAAGACCGCTCAAAAAATATTATCGTCACATTTTTGAGCCTTATTACTCCACTTATAAAGTTGAATTTGTCACTAGAATATGGAGTTTAAATGCCTTTTGTAAGATTCAGAAACAAAAATGTTTAAAAAGCTTAATGAATGGGTATTTAATGTAAAATATTCTTGTATGTATGTATTTGAAAGTGAATATAATTATTGAGGCAGAACGAAAAAAAATTTGAAAAGATTAAAATATCACAAATTAACGATTTGAAAAACAATTGAAGGGAGAAATTCAACTAATCAGAATCATTAAAAACAATTGGAGTAAATAGATATTTGATACACGCTACAAAAACAAGGATCAGTAAGAACAATACAATACAGAATCGAATAACTGTCCAGTTAACACAGAATGTTTATTATATCCATATGGGTTACAAAGTTCCTTTACAGAGCTGATGCAATAAAGGACCAAGCACCAACCCAGAGAGCTCAGATCACCAAATGAATATCATAAAAGGTGAGTTTTACTTATTTAGCATTTTATGAGTAATTTCCATTAACGTTAAAAAAAATATTTAAACCTTTGCGAGATTCTTGTACACCCGTGTGTGCAGGATTTGTATTGCATGCGCCGTTTAAAATTAAACCTAAAATTAAAAATTCCGTTGTTTACAATTATTATAACTCTTGAACGGCTGATCCAATTTTGATCAAATATGTATAGATAAGAACCATCTCGTTTACGCCAGCTTCCAAAAAAACCCCCATCGAAATCGGTCCATTTGCTTAGGAGCTGTGACGCCACAAATAGACACACAGATATTATTTTTTTACAAATTGGGAAACATGCAGCATTTAACAGATTTACCGGACATAGAATAGCTTAATACACACTTTAAACTTATGTCACCCCTCTTTTTTCGCGGGGGTTAAAAAACAAAGACACCGTGACAAATACCAGGACCTAAAAAAATATTTTATTTATTTTTAAAACCTAGAAAGCAGTTTTGCTCCTTAGAGAGTCTTTACAATTAGATAGGGGACCACCCATAAATTACGTCACACGTTAAAGGGAGGGGAGGGGGTCGAAAAAGTGTGACATTGTGACAAGGGTGGACAAGGGGTGTGACAAGGGGTGGGAGGGGTCATAAGTTTCGTGACGTCACATTTCAAAATGTGTTATGTTATGAGTATCATAACGCGTTAACTATTTACGAGAAACTTAACCTCTTCAGTCCCGAGCACTCATTTTAAGTTTATTCTTTTGTTGCAACAACGAGTTCTGAGTTCCCAAAAAACAAAAAACTCTACTAAGTATTGCATTTATTAAAAAATACAAAATATAGAAAATATGCGAAATATGTGACATCACACTAGGGAGGGGGGAGTCTTATAAATGTGACCAGCAAACTGTGGGCCGCGACCCCTACGGGGGTCGTGAAGCCTTACTCGGGGGGTCGCAGGTAAAAGAAAAAGACAAAAATGTATAAATCTTATACTAAACTAAGCCCTTTGCAGTGAAAAGGCTGTGTCTGTATAATGATGCCTCTCGCCGCCTTCCGCGTCTACCCCGCGGCAAACTCTTTTATTATGTGTTTTAAAATATCCGAAGAGGACACAAATTTATCCTAAAAGGGTCTTAGGGACCTTAGGGGGTCGCCAAAACTTTATATGATCCAAAGGGTCGCGAATTCAAAAAGATTGAAAAACACTGGTCTAGGTAAAATCAAGTATGTGACGAACTTGTCTAACACTGGTGTCAGAATTTTCAAACCGCCAAATGGTCTCAGACTTGGTTTTACGACTGTAGTTTTTAACCGTGTGGTGATCGGTTGAGAATAACACCACCCCATATCTTTCCGTGGGTGTCGTAAGAGGCGACTAAGGAAACACAAATGAGACCTGCCTCCTAGTAATCCATCCCAGGCAACGACACTTCATTTTTTTCTGAATCTGAAGTGTCGTCCTATGGTCTCATGCGGTGTGGTAGGCTCTGTAAAGGGCCGTCTGGTTCGCGACCACCCTCCTACCGAAGTCCGACGCCAAACAGCTTGCTGTGTTTCGTCGGTGCGTGGGAGTACATACCAGTGCCTTTATAGGCATTTTCTGGGTTAACTCGCTCCATCGTCGACCTCATCTTGGACCTTATGGTCAAGATTGAGGTCAAGAGTTAACCCATCTTATAATAAATAAATAAAAAAATCTTGGCCCTGAAGCCAAGCTATACTGCCATATCTTAAATCATGCAAAAAACACTATCCATTTCAAAATCCGTACGAAATTAGAAGGTCTAGGGCCGTGGTTTATCACTCTATTGACGATATTGAGCGCTCTGATAAGATATTCGTATCACTCACCAGTGTCGTATTTACTGTAATAACTAGACATTGTCGTGCATTGACGTGAAAAGTGTTAAAATGTGCTAAAACCACAATGAGAGAGTTTAGTGAAGCTATATTCAACTGTTCCGAGAGGTTCTGTGACTGTGTGCGTGGATTATTCAAGTTCATATGTTGCTGCTGTGTGAGTGTTATAATCTTTACTACTTACCAACTCGAATTATAGTTAGTTTATATTATTTTGTCTTTACGACTTAAGTTGCCATACAGCTATGTTCTTTGTGACGTGTTAATCTTTACTACAAAATTATGATCGTTTTTTTGTTTTCCCTTTTTTTTACGTCGCAACGTAGCGTACCTATACCCGCGGTTTTTCGTACGTAAGTAGTTGAAAAGCTGTAGAGTAATACATCAATTTTCCACTGAATATTTCCACAAAGAAACAGCATATACATATTTATATCGTTGAATGTTGAACCAGAGTTTGCGGAGTTGGTCGTACCTGATGCTCTGCCTACCCTAATATTCTTTTCGTGTGTGAAGTGGTCATGGTCGTAGTCATAGAACGGGTAATTTTTGAAAAAAATTTCAATTAATTTTGAAAAAAAAAAAAGAAGAAGAAGTATTTATTTGCAAGAAAACAGTATAAAATAGATCATAAATAATATTTAGGTGCAGTGTTTTCAGCTTACATGTAAGCATGCAAATGTTTTTCATCATCAATTTTTTTTAAAATCCAAAACAAAACATTCTATAATAATTTACATGGGTTCTAGGTATAATGGTTCTACAACATGATTTTACGAAAAAAAAATAAAAAAAAATAAATGTTGGTTAGAGCTCCAGGAGATCTAATTCTGGGGATGTGGGTTCGAGTCCCATTCGCGCCGAACATTTTTCTTTCCCTAAAATTATAAGTGAATATCCCGCGGAATATCACGCGGGATATTCACGTGAATATCACGCGGGTAAGTGTTTTAAAAAATACTAAATTGAAAAACCTTGTCTTGCACATATCAAATCTAATCAAAATATCTTTATTTCATAGCACATTCAGGATGTTACTTAAAATAAGTCAAAATTACATTAAATACACACAAACATACATTAAAGGATTTAAATACATACAATACACATTTGTTCTTTTGACCCTACTGACTCTACGCCTATTCGCAAATATACAAGAACAATCATTGATTAAAATCACTAAAACAATACCACGTTTTTGTACGTTAAACCCGAAAGTCAAACCCGTGGCCGTTGAATTAGAAGGCTATTATTAGTGTGCCATTCCACCATAGAGGTGTAAGTTAGCTATACTGCGAAATAACTGGGACACCAGTCCCAACGATACTACCAAGATGGACTACCAAGTCCAGAACGTATTATCACAGAAATTCTTGCCTAGACCATTATTTTCTTGGCATAATAGGTGCCTTGGCTAAATTCTAGTAATGGCTACGTATTTACAAAATAGTTAACATTACTAAAAATAATATAACTACTATAATTTTATCTGGCTGTCCCATATAATTAACACAAGAGATTTTGTTGCTTTTACGAGATTTTTTCTCCGTGTAAGCGTGAGCAAACTCGAAACTAAACTAATGTTATTAGTTCCCAACAAACAATTATGCGTTGGTTGCAGGCTATTTTAATGTTTAGGGTACTACTATTGATTTATAATGGATTCAGTTATCACTAAAGGTGGTTCAGTACACTTATTAAATAAGTTCAGCTCTTCAAGTTGCATTACGACTGTAAATAACGAAGCACAATTTCCTTAGTAGTTAGTGTAGTATCAGTGGCTGCGTATATACTTAAGACGTTAAAGCTTGTTTCTGCTTACAACGTTAAAACCTGTTGAAAGATCTTCATTAACTCTCTTTAACTCTTATTGCTACAAATCTGCTATAACGGAGTTGCTTTTAGATCATAAGACTTTATTTCAACTTCAGTAACGTTAGCGGTTCTGCAAGGGAGTTAATTAAGAGTGTAGTAACACCAAACTCTACATGCGTTGTATAACCCTTATATACAGTTTACGCCTGTTATACTAAAGGCAATCATAGGTTAAATAGTTACAGTGGTTTTGTACGATCCTTATATAAAAGGTTTTGGTGTAAGATGAATTACTTGTAACTCTGTAAAAACACCATTAAATGTTTCGAACGCTTAAAGAGTTTGTGCATAACCTAACCTCAAATTCTGAAAACATTACATTTATCGAACTGAGCTCGTGACAATATTTTTGTGTATCTTTTGTGTTTGTGAATGTATGAACTGTAAGCTGTGCATTTTCTTTAAAATGAAACGAATTCATTCCTGGAGAGCACAAAAACGAAAAGGTGCAGTGAGATATAAAATTAAGCAAGAGTACCAAAAGTTTATGAAGTCGATTCAACAAGATGTCGATGTTTCCAATTTAAGTAATTGTGATTCTAGACTAGATTTTGCTGATACGGATGCAGGTTCAATACCAAATAAATGTGCTTTTTCTAAAAATGAAATACCTGCTAAGGAGGTAAACGCTTCAACATCTACTAGCCAAGAGGAAGTAAGTTATTTTGAGCAACAGAGTTCCGCACAAAATTTTGACGAATTTGACTTTAATAAAGATTTTTTCGATTTTATGCCAAACACTAGCTCGGACGAAAGTGACGATTCATCTGATTTATTAACAAAAAATATTGAATTAAGGGATAAATTAAAAGATTGGTCTATAAGAAATAATATTCCCCAACGAGCATTAAAAGAACTGCTATTGATTTTTAATGAAACTTTTGGCAGCACAATTTCACTACCCATGGATCCACGTACAATTTTGGAGACGCCTCAAGAAGTTAATATTAAAAATATAGAAGGAGGAGAATATTGGCATCATGGCATTATAGAACAGTTAACCAAAATTCTAAATAGTTGGACCAAATTGCCCAGTATTATTCACTTAATTTTTAACTTCGATGGATTGCCAATATTTAAGAGCGCCAAGAAAGAGTTTTGGCCAATTTTAGCTAAAGTGGTTGAAGGCTATAATGATCTATTTATAATTGGAATTTACTATGGTACGGGTAAACCAAAAAATTTGGAAGAATATTTAAGGGACTTTGTCGCAGAAACAAAAACGTTACTTGATAATGGAATCTGCATAAATGATAAGAATTTGTGTGTGAAAATCAAATGTTTTGTATGCGATTCTCCAGCGAGAGCCTTTATAAAAGGTATACCTTGTGTTCATTTTTAGGGTTCCGTACCTAAAAGGTAAAAACGGGACCCTATTACTTAGCCTCTTCTGTCTGTCCGTCTGTCTGTCTGTCCGTCTATCACCAGGCTGTATCTCATAAACCGTAATAGCTAGAAAGCTGAAATTTTCACAAGTTATGTATTTCCGGTGCCGCTATAACAACAAATACTAAAAATAAAAAAATGTAAATATTAAGGGGGGTCCCCATACAATAAATGTGTTTTTTTCGTATATTTCTGCTCAATATTAATAACGGTAACAGGTAGACACTTAAAATTTTCACTACATATACAGCTTAATATTTTAGCTGTATATTATTACCTTTCAAAATAAATTATTTAATAAAAATAAAGTAAATTTTAAAGGGGGGCTCCCATACAACAAACGTAATTTTTAAGCAAGTTTGGTACGGAACCCTTCGTGCGCGAGTCCGACTCGCACTTGGCCGGTTTTTTTTTAACTGTTAAAAATATATGTATAAAAGTACCTTAATAAGATGTAAAAAATGTTATTTTCATTGCCTATACGTGTTTCGAATGACAGTGATATATACCTACTTTTTATTTTTCCGTAAAATTATTAATGTTCCTCTTGTTGCAGGTGTTTGCAATTTCAATGCAAAACACGGTTGTTTAAAGTGCACAACGGTGGGTGAATACTCACACGTTTCCCACACGGTAGTTTTTTCTACAAAGGAAGACACTCCAAGAACAAACGAAAAATTTAGATTGAAAAGTTATGGCAACCACCATAAAGCAGATTCCCCATTACTGGAGTTACCGATTGATATGATAGAAGACTTTCCTGTTTCTGACTCATTACATTTAATTGATTTAGGCATTATGAAGAGACTCTTGATTGGTTGGAGGGATGGTAATTTCGGAAAATACTTGACAAAGCTGCGGGCTCAAGAAATTGAAAATTTGAATACATTTTTAAAGAAGTGCAAATTACCAACTGAAATACACCGAGCAGTAAGGACACTAGACTGCCTTGCTCATTGGAAAGCAAGTGAATATAGAACATTCTTACATTATTTGAGTGTTATTATATTACCAGATATATTACGTGAAGAGGTTGTTGAACATTTTTTGACCCTTTTTTGTGCCATCACTATATGTTCTTCGCAAAGTTATTGTAATTTTCTGCCACTTGCTCGAGAGATGCTTAAACATTTTGTGGAACAATATAAATACTTTTATGGCTCTCATTACATTACTAGTAATGTTCATAATTTGCTCCATTTAGTAGATGAAGTCAAAAAATTTGGGCCACTTCAAAACTTTAACGCGTATCCTTTTGAAAATCAATTATATTTAATAAAAAGAATGTTAAGACAGGGCAATAAACCATTGTCACAGATAGCCAAGAGGCTGTGCGAGAATAGCACAAGAAATCTTTCTACGATTGTAAAACAAACAAAAAATACTGTACCTACTGTAACTACAAACAAAAATGTCTCTGTGCTTCATTTTCAAGATTATATACTTTCTACAAAACCCAATGATAAATATTTCATGACACACAGTGGTGATATTTTTGAACTGAAAAATATATCAAGCGGAGAAAACGATATAACTTTGTACAGTCAAAAAATAGTCAACAAAGATGTTATATTCGAAACGCCTATTAAATCGTCATATTTAAATATGTTCAAAGTTAAAAACCCTTCTGATTCCTTTAGAGTAATTGAAATAACCCCTGCTGAAATTAAGTGCAAATTAGTTAATATAACACATAACAATATAATGTACTTTCTGCCACTCCTTCATACAGTATAGACTTTAGGTAGGTTAAGGCAATAAAAGATAAATTATTGATTCCGTATTTTTTATTTAAAAAGTACTTCACTAAAATCTAATAACTCCTATATTTATCTTAATTTTAAAATGTAAGTTGCTGAACTAGTTATTCATACAGTGAAAAAAACTATTTTCTAAAAACTTTCATAAACAATGTTTGAAAGCCATAAAATAGAAATAATTAAGTAGATCAAATAAATCAACTTCGCTTTAATCTCACAGGTGATTACCTATCATCTTGTTTTTATTTTACGTACTGTACTGTAACTGTAAGTAAGCGTACCTACTGTGATAATAATGTCATGATGTTACAGTTTGCACTTTGTGTTGTAACATCATGATGTTACAACACAAAGTGCAAACTACATAAAAAACATATAATTATTATAACAGTAGGTACGATATTTACAATAATATGTTTTTAAACTTATTGTAGGTAAACATCATGCTTCAAAAGCTAGTTAAAAAACAAACTAAATATCACATAAAAAACACAAAATAGATATTGTATAACGATTTCGAAACACAGAAAAACCTTACAATACCTAATATCAAAACGTTGTACCCGTATCAGTCACGTAGAAAATTTCGTTTCATCTCATAATACCAACTTCGCAAAATACCAACCACTCGCAAAATACTAACTTCTCAGAAGGACATCTTCTCAAAATACCAACTCCTTAATCCGTACTCCTATAAATTAAGCAATTACACCCATGAAATTTTCATCTATTCTTAGTAGTATATAAGATGTCGGGTGGGAGTTGGCATTTTGACAAGTTGTCATTTTGAGGAGTTGGTATTTTGCGAGGGGTTGGCATTTTGCAAAGATGGCATTGTGAGATAAGACGAAAAATCTTCAGTCTCAATACTACCTTACATACTAGAATAAACAGTGACTTAAGCTTAATCAACAAATACAATATATAATCAACAAATAGTATTTAAAGTATCAAAAACCATGATTGTTTCTGACTTTCCTGCTCTGTAAAATTTCTAGTTTTCTAGTCTTCTGTACCGTTTTTAGGTACGTCCTCTTCATCTTCTTCCTCTATTATTTCTTCATTGTTTGCATTGTCTTTCTGGTTTATTTCTTTTTCAGCATTTTCTGTTTCAGGTTTATCTGCTTCACAGTGTTTTTCATTTTCATTATTTATCTGATTTTCATTATTTATCTGATTTTCATTATTTATCTGATTTCCATTATTTATCTGATTTTCATTATTTATCTGATTTGCATTATTTACCTCATTTTCATTTTTAGCTTCTGCATTTTGAGATTCATCTTCTCCAGTATGTGTTTCATTTTTATCTGTTTCAGTGCTTCTTTCTTGTGATGTACGTCTATCATCATTTATCTCTTTCTTACTTGTTGATGTTTTTTTACGGTTTGTTGGGCATGGCTTTGATCGTTTTCTTGATGTTGAAGCTCTTTCACATTTAGCCAATTTTCGTTTGTGAGCATTTTTCAAAATAGTTTTAAAAAAGTTTTCATTGTCCTTTAGTGTAAATGTTCCGTCCCAGAAATTAATCATCTCCCAAAAAAATTACAACACGTGTTTATAGCCCTTTAAGGGTACTTTTAACTCTTCACCTCGAGTTCCTCCACTCCATGAACATTGACATATGAATTTTCTCGTAAACATGATGTCCACGAGTGCGTAAGCGCAATCTATTCCTTTTCCTCCTTTACAACATATTATGGAATAAGTGTGTTTTAAATTGTTTCTGTAGTTATTATCAGATAATTGTGTTTCTAGTGCATCGAGTTCTTTAGGACTCTCAATCGCTTTAATAGAAAATGGACTATTGACAATACTACCTTTGGAATCTTTCAAATATTGTACTTCTTTGTCTGTACTACGCATTTCAGTAATTTGGAATACTGCATCTTCAAGTTGAACGGAAAAACTTGATAGTTTCTGTAGTACATTGTTCTGAACTTTGATTACAGTTTGTGTTTGCCCCAAGATTGCTGTGTTACTTTCTATAAGCTTCTTCTGATTTTCCAGCATCTGTTTTTGGTTATCCAAAATTTGGCTCTGGTATTCTAACATCTGTTTTTGGCTCACAGAAATGCTATCAATATCGATGCTAAAAGTTTCCTGCAATGCTGGGTTGTTGGTTTCGTAAGGAACATAAATATTTTGTGGTAATACTGTAGCTGAAGTAATTGTTGCATTTGTCAAATTTTCTTGAGAGTTTTCAAAGTAAAGCACGTTTTCGTTCTGAAAAAAAAAATCATTCAGTAAGAAAAATTATATTTGTTTTAGACTTTCGCGCTTTGTACACATTATGTTTACATTCGGGTCTTAACGCGATACAATATTTTAATTTTTTTACCTTGAAATGAAAAAGAGATGCACTTATCTAGATTTGTAAGTGCGAGAGAGAATCGCGTCGGCCACGAGAGCGTTGATACAGAGTATAATTGATTTTGTTTGTGTTTTGGAAAAAATAACATTTACAATATTTTGATTACGAAATAAGTCACTGAACGGGTTCTTATAAGTATTTATTTCTTACCACGATTTCTGCTACATCATTTAAATTGATAGTTGATGGTTTGTTTTGTGAACGTTTGGGTTTCACAATTTTGTCCGCCACAATATTTAAATTTAGGGCTGCTTGGTTCTCGTATCGCTTCTGGGGATAGTTATAGTTATCACCATCATCTGTGTCACTTCGATTTGTCATGTCTGTAATAATTTTTTCACCTTCGTCGTAACTTGAGATGTTGGACCTTTTTACGATGCACATCATTAAATCCCAATCAGGTTCTGGCTTGGAGTTTTCGTCATGTATGTACCTAAATAGTCCTTTTTTGGGATATTTCAGAATATTATTTTTTTCCCATCCCGATGGACATGTCATCAGTTTAATTTTTTTTCCTTCGACAGTCTGAACAATCTTGTATGGCATTTTGAACCTGAAATAACAATGAAAATAACTTAGGTATAAAGTAAGTAGGTATCTACGATTTTTTTTCCTTTTTCTTTCTTTCACTAGACAGGACATTAACCAGATAGTTAAATGGTTATTTCACTAAGTTCCTATAAGTAGGTTACTTTAATTTAATATAAATAAACGATCACACTCACAGCCCCCAATAGGATTCCGTGTGTGGATGTGCCACGGACACATAAAAAGACAGACACAAATAATAGGTTTAAATAGTAACAGTTATCTACAAGTCAATGATCGTGATCACGACAGCGTGCGTCGGCGCAAACGTCCCAGCGAGAACTGAAGACTGACTGAACTGACAGAACTGACAGACAGCTGACCCGCGAGACGACCCAATATTACCAGCTGGCTGAAGTTTAAAAGGCGCCATTCGTGAAAACAAAAAATAACTAAAATTAATAATTAAAATTTTATATTGAGTTATTTTTGCTATGTTTATTTTTGTAAAAGAAAATAACACTATAGCCAAAGCATAGTGCAGAAAAAAACTTGAAGCTAACAATTTAAGTTAAGACGGTATCTGTGATTTAAGTTTAAGTACCTAGGTACCAGCAGTTTACTTTGCGCCTGGGGTGACTTGAAGATTAGGGGTTTCATTACTTTGTAAGGAACCCTAATCCAAACATGTATAAATAAAGCTAAAATCGGTATTTTAGTCTCCACAGCAGGTAAATGTCTTCGATAAGTGTATAATTCCTCTCTTATATCAACCCAAGACCTTATAATACTCTTTACCACCGGCGTTGGAAGACTGTAACTTTAAGAAAAAATCGCCATTTTGATTACTTTCTGTAAACATAACCTAAAAATTTATTGGTACAAAATCACTTTCTAATAACGATATATTTACATTTTTCTAATTATTTTACTTAGTTTTATGTATATAATCACTAATAAAACCGAGCAACACTTGAAAATGACGTTTAAAACTATTTTAGGTTATTTGCATTTTGAAATGTTATCCTTTTATTCCTCTAATTCATAATTTTTTGAGGGCGCGTTAAAATTGAGATGAGAAACACGATACACTATCACAGTAAACTGGCAAGCGCACTAATAATTAACTTAACTAACACTTCAAAAATACTTTAAATCCACAATACTTACATTTAGTGATGAGAATATTGCAATGTCGGCACTGTCGGCAGATAAACTGAAGCGCTCATTTAGACAAATAATAACTTAATAAATTAATAGAATTCTTTTTACTTTAAAGCTTTTACAATCTGATTTTGACACAGAAAACTTTTCAAATGACTTATAAGGTATCAACGTACCGGTCTTAGTTCTAACTAACACCACTATAGATATGTTATATAACTCTAGGTTTCAACTTAACTCCATTCTAAAGGCGCTATAAAGTTTCAAACTTAAATTGACGTTCTTGTAACACCTCTTACACACTTCAACTAAAGGCTTTGTAGAACCACTACCTATATAGGGATTTATACAGGCTTGGCCTGCAAAATTTTGTGCCAAAATCGAGGGTATAAAGGTGTTATTACACTCTATAACTCTCTTATAAGAAATACGCTACCTCTTAAATATCTAAGTAGAACCGAAATACATGTCTAATAAAGCTTGTCTTAACGCTAAAATGTTTGTTGGGTTATCAGTCAGATTACATTTTTACGATTTTTACAAGGTCAAATAAAAAAAATAGATTACAAGATTACGTTTAGACAGTTCGCAAAACATAATCCGACCACCTGAGAACAAACATCCGCTTTCTACAAAAATGTTTGCTCCGACCGGGAATCGAAGTTACAACTTCTTATGAAAAACCATTTCTACGAAAGCTAATCGGTGTAGCGGATGAGAGTACTGTGTTTTTAACCGTTTTGTGTACTAGTGATATCTTTCATTAATTTAATGCTTTCATTAATGCACAGAAAATGCATCTTTGGTTTTATTTTTAGCTCTTGCTTGAGGTAAAAAAAAAAAAAATATTTTTGTTTTACATACAAACATTTAATTCAAAACGATACGGTTTCGGTTAACATAATGTTATCAATAAATTACATTTGTTTCATTAGGTACACATCATTCTTAAAGAATCGAATTATGCAATCATCTCACAAACACTTTAATTTTGTGAAAATGAAATGACTTTATACGAAATCGATAAGGTTTGTTATAAATAATGAAAAAAATAGTGTAAATATTAGTCGGACTTCTTCCATTCTATCTGTAACGATGCGATCCTGACAACAACTTTAAAAATTATCCGTTACTTTACAGTTTACAATTGTCTACGAATGAACAACTATTTTTTTAATTATCCTTCGATAAAAATAGCAAATAGGTGCACAAATGACTCCGTAATCTAATTTAATTTAACTAAACAATTTCCCTAAGGAACACATAATTGACATTCCCAAAAAAAATTGACTTTTCATACTAAACTGAGTTAATTAGCTGATCGATTCGATCACTCAATTTGTATGGAGAGGCGCATATTTTTCATATTTTGTAAACTGGTATGCTACTTATAGTACTTATATTCTTATCGTACCATTATTCCCATAGTATAATGGTCATTTTCAAGGTGACGTTCACCAAACCCTTGGCAAACAATGATTAAAGCTGTACAAAGATAAAAATTGCCACTGACACACGTTTCTACAGAAATATATTTGTATAGAAATGTCAAGGTGATAAGAAAATGATATAATATATAAAAATAGAACTTAAATGTAGAGTTAAAAAATGCTAAAGTTCACTAACGCTATGTCTATATTTTCAATAAAATACCTAGACATTAATAATTACTGGGTTAAATATCCTACCCGTCAATAAGTTTGAAATCGATGCGAATCCAATTCCAGCATAGCTAGCACGGCCCGCGACAAAATGGCGCGTCACACCACTCCAATGACGGTAAAACTTTAATTTGATTGCGCGAGGGCACCTGGCAATGGCTTGCTCGCCCTCTGGCGTTGTCATTTCGTTTTTTTTGACATTTGACAGCGTGGTTTTCACGTTGTGCTTGAGCTGCAGTAAAGCGTACAACTTTAAAAACCAAAAGGAAAGTAGGTAAATCTGTACGTGTCACGATGAGCTTAAAATCCTCGGTATGAAGTTATCTGCCAACTTTAACTTTGGCACCTCCATCGAATCCAAAGCTCAAACTGGGGCCAAAAATTTTTAGTAAGGTCAAGCGATACATCACGCCTGATCAACTGCTAACCTTTTATAAGGCACAGGTCCGATCGTGAATGTAGTACTGCCGCCACCTTTGGCAGCCGAACAAATATCAACTGGCCGCTCTGGAATCGGTGGACTGCAGAGCCAGAAGGCTCGGTGACAAAAAAGTAGCTAGTAAAAAGTAAACTCCAAAGCCTAGCTCATAGATGCAACGAGCTGCACGAGCTCATTCCGCCTGCCCCTTTCTTCTACCGTACGACCAGACGCAGGGCGGGGTACCACCCTTACCTTGTCGAGATTCCTCGAATCCGTATTGAGCGCATCTCTTCATCTTTTATACTGCGCTACACTGAAGAATGGAATTCTCTGCCTGCGTCTGTATTTCCGGGCTCTTACAACCCGGGTTCTTTAAACTTCGAGTCAATAGGCATCTTCTGGATGAGTTTGTTACATCCGTGACATATTCGCCCCTGGGCTAGATTGTAGTCAAGAACAAACCCATAACCTATCCAAAAAAAACATAACTCTACACTCCAAAGGAACTCTAAACCATTTGCAGAAAATAATAGGTTTTATTGCTAATAAGGAATAATGCTAGGATGCCAGATGCACTTTCTCACATGACCCATGCACTGACGGCAATTGTCTTGGCATTGGCAGAGTGGCCAACATGACCGTGGTCATAGGTGTACTGCAATCAGTGCTTACTCGCTCACAGAAATGAAGGTAACTATATTTTTTATTCAGTTGGTTCGCCTTTTATATTGGTAAGGTAAGGAGTAATGGAATGTAAAATGTATCAGCAAAAAGCTCTTCACACACGTACTGTAACCCGTCTCACACCCGTATTATACAGAAGGAGACTCAAGTCGTAATCTATACATAAGTGTTGATGGTCTCTTAATTTCCCTTAGTATCAAAATCATAAAGACAACTGCTAAATAAGTATGGATCAGAGTCTAAGTGATGTTCTGAAATACGAACCTAAGAGTCAGTAAAGTCACTTGAAGAATTTACTGTATTCTGAGCGACGTGTGACTCAATCTGTCATTCTCATGGGAATTTAATAAAATGTAGCCAATTTCAGATTTCTATGAACCAAGTTTTAGTTTGGGCTGGACGATAACGAGTTATTAAGGCGACTACAGCACCCGATAAAGGCAGCACACATAGGAATAGTGCCATCTCCGTCTCTCAACAGGCCTGGGCCGGCAGTGCGAACAGTGTCGATACACGAAGTTTACGGACTATGAAAGCGTGCGTGCGTAAAAACATGTTCGAAAGTTAGAAAAATGAGATTTATGGAAAGGTAACAGCTTAAATCGAAAAATGCGTTAACTACTTATCGAGAGTGTTCAATCACCATCATTTTGATAGCAAATTCAAGTTCCTGTGTGCATTTTACTATCGTTTTTACCGTTTAAAAGACACACAATATCAGGTATTTAGAGGTGACTTTGTGAGCTTTTTCTATCGAACCAAAAGTGCTGAATCATGTTTTCAGCAAACTACTTATCTAGTTTATGTCCTGAATATTACTGTAGTATTTTTTTCTTCGATTTAATGCAGTGCGTCATGCTTATCTACGCATCATAAAATCGTAATTTAGGTGCTGTAGTCGCCTTAAGTGAGTTAGGCCTTTCTAATAATTAAAATCTCAAGTAACATACTAATGAATCGTCGTCTCTTTCTAGTATTACATGATATTCTGCCTGTTTTCCCCGATTAGGAGTGAGCTGTGCACCTTTAGCTTTTATTAAGCCTATAGACCTTTTTATGGTCCATGTTACGGCACATTTCCAAATTGAATAGATATGCGCTAAAAGAAATTACGTTTTAAAGTAAGTAACTATAGTGCTCGCGTAAGTACACTTCATTGATTAGTCTCAGTTTTTCTTAATCTTGCGCTAATATTATCTCGGTCTTCCTTTATTTAAGGTTACGTTTTTATCGTCAATGTTTATCACAATTTATGTAGAATGAGATCGATGATAACATCATATCGGAATGTATTTCTGTTTAAATTTTTATCTGAACATTTATCGGAATTGATTTCAAGGCAATCTAACACGCCCCTTGCGAAGATCTGGATTTAAAGAGGACATCTGGGTTCTTATAGACCAAGATCCCAGGGTCGCCAGACCTTACTTAATAAACAAACGGTACGGTTTTCCCTTGTGTCGTGGGTCCCTCGGAACACACATAAAGACAAACACGAACACCCATGACCCGAGAACAAACATCTGCTTTTCACACAAATGTTTGCCCCGACTGGGGATCGAACCCAGGACCCGCCGATCAAGAGGCAGCGTCACTACCACTCGACCAAACCGGCCGTACTTATTTTCTCATAAACCAAATGTGTGGGAAATAGTAGTGCTAGTACGTACTAGTAATGTATGAATACCAGCTAACCTGGGCCGAAGGCCAAT
This sequence comes from Aproaerema taeniolella, assembly GCA_949987775.1. Taxonomy (NCBI): domain Eukaryota; kingdom Metazoa; phylum Arthropoda; class Insecta; order Lepidoptera; family Gelechiidae; genus Aproaerema; species Aproaerema taeniolella. Next base: position 18,781,538 of record OX465250.1, read on the forward strand.
TTTCAGCTACCAGGTTCTGAAGGTACTTCCAAAAATTGCTCACTTGTCTTTAAGTCTGGTTGCTATAAAAAGTATTAGTATAGTTCCCTGAACATCATATACAAAAATCACGGTTCAGATTGTAGTTAAAATCGCATAATTTACTTGCGAAATGTAAGGCGTCTGGCAGAAATTACAGCCGACGGAGAGTGTCTGGCGGTGTTGATCCTTAATTTTTATATTTAATTAATTATATTATTTATGACATCAGCAGCCAGACTTCAAGACAAGTGAGTAATTTTTGGAAGTACCTTCAGAAACTGATATCTGAAAATTGGGCGTTGGCCCAGGTTAGCTGGTATTCATACATTACTAGTACGTACTAGCACTACTATTTCCCACACATTTGGTTTATGAGAAAATAAGTAAGGTCTGGCGGCCCTGGGATCTACGTTTATTATAGGTAGACGTCCACCTACTTACTACTTCTTTTACTTCTGTCCTACTCTAAGGTTGCCTTGCAGGGCAATCGCGCTAAAAAAGGGGATTGAATCACAATTGAAACGCAGCTGGGTGGCTACCACCTAAGCGAAGCTGATGCTGATTGAACGAATGGAATGATGTACATTGCTGTGTTTGTTCATGTCCTTAATCAAGGTCTCCTTATAAAGAAGCAATCGACAACGTTTCATTCGTTTACCCAGCATCAGCTTTGCTTAGGTGGTAGCTCCCAAGCTACGTTTCAATTGCGATTCAATCCACTTTTTTTAGAGCGATTGCCCTGCTGGAAGAAATTTCTACCTAGCAATAAGGCCGCCTTGTTGTACACTATGTTTTACGTTCTGTTTATTGTGCTGTATGTCTTTGTGTGCAAATAAAGTATATTGTAGTGTACATGAAAATTTGGCTCATCCGAATTTTTGTACTTATGTTTATCCCCTTGCACTAGCAACTTTCCTAAAAGAAAAAAGTACGTCATATATTCGTATGCAGATGTAATTTTTTAACCGACTTCAAAAAAGGAAGAGGTTCCATGTTAGACTGTATTATCTTTTTAAGTACACCGATTTCTCCGCCATTTGTGGACCGATTTATCAAAATTATTTTTTGTGGACCATTGTCATCAAGTCAGGATCTGATGATGGAATCCCAGGGAAATCGAGGGCAACGAATTCAATTGGCACTTACAATGTTTCTCATGTAGGTACTTTCTATTATTCACACTAAAAATAGAAAAATAAATAAACTTTTCAGAAAAAAATAATTAAACTGACTTCAAAACAGCGAAAAAAAGGAGAACATCATGTGATGTGCTACGTAGTACCTACTAATCTGTTTGAAGTCGGGACCAAGCCAAATAAGCTTGATAGGCCGAAGTCGGTTTCATTATTTTTTTAACCCCCGACAAAAAAGAGGGGTGTTATAAGTTTAACGTGTCTGTCTGTGTATCTGTGTATCCGTCTGGGTATCGTAGCTCCCAAACGGATGAACCGATTTTCGTTTAATTTTTTTTGTATCATAGATAATTTTATCCCAAGTGTTCTTAGCCATGTTTCATGAAAATCTGCTGAACAGATTTGAAGATCATCAGCTCTTTTGTAGTTGATAAAGGGATCTGACTTACTTCCTTATGTCCAATCGATTCGAAATTTGGTACCGTGTTATTTTGCCATTTCTAGACTTGTGTTCAGTTTTGTAGGCTAATTAGTGGTTTAAAGTCTCCCTTACATATACGCTTACATAAATTTTCCCCAAGAAACATGTTTTTACAGTGCTTTACTCCTGAATAGTTGACACGCCTCCTCAATTATTAACCAAATAACTTTCAAGTTCAATTATAATTTGTCCTTAATTACTCTAATTAAAAGTTTGTTAATAAACGATATAAGAAAATTTCGATTAAGCGTCTAGCTATTTCTTTAGGCAATACTTATTATTATAAAAGGCTTCGGTCGCAGCAGACATATTTAAAATAAAACCATTTTATGAAAATAAGTTGTAGAAATGTGAATTCACGTGATGTCTCGATCCGTTTTAAAATTCTAATTCATGCTTTTTAAAAATTAAAGCATTTGTTGTTCGGTTCACACATTCATTAAAACAAATGTGAAAGATTTTACAGTAAATAGTTTTTCTGTTCCATTCTAAATGTGAGTGATGGTGTGCGTTGCTCCAACTGACAATTTTCTTGGGAAAATTGTTCCCGGCTCCGCGGAAAAAATACAAACAAAATCTAATAGAAGAAAATACAGTTACTTCCATAAGAAGGTCTATAGGCAATTGTTGATTATTTTGGTACGTATCATGTTTTTTTAACTGAATTGAAAAAGGAGGGTCTCCTGATACGGGTCCAAGCCTGTGCTTCTTCTCCAAAGAGCACATTCGATGTTCTTCTCTCTTTATATTTTCGCTTCAGGCCTTGTGGTCTCGAAAAATGTTTCAATGAAATTTAATGACTAAGTAATAAGAGAAAATATTTAATTTTTATTGACAAAACGTCCGTGAATGACGTAATAATATGGTTATTTTAATATTTTACGACTTTGAATTCTTTCCCCATTGCCAGTTCACTGGTGAAGTTAGATCTTTTCGCACGCATTGATTTAAAGTATCGTTTGTAACACGAAATAAAAAAATTTACAACTCGAGTTGTAGCTAGATAAATTTTATTTGAATGACTTGGATTATTTAATGAAGATAATTTTTTTAGATGTTTGCATTACCTCGTGAACTGTATTCTCGCTATTCAGGTGAGATTAAATCTCTTTTTAACCGACTTCAAAAAAAAGAGGTTCTCAATTCGACTGTATTTTTTTTTTGTATATTTGTTACGCGATTACTCCGGCAATTATAAACCGATTTGAATAATTCTTTTTTTATTTGGTAGGTCATACGTCAGAGGTGGTCCCATTGTCACCAGGTCAGGATCTGATGATGGGATCCTGGGGAAATCGAGGGAAACCCTCAAATTTTGTAGGCATATACACTGTTTATCAGAAATTATCTTAATCTATGTGATTTTTGCATCTAATGGTCACCATCTGATGTTGCTGAGCTGATGATGAAGCTGATGATGAATGGTTTAGGAGTATGGGATCTCTGTAACAAAATTATTTGGGATTGAAGTCGGTGACTCTTACGTTTTTGACGTGGAAAATTATTATTACTTGGGTATTTTTATATATTTTGTTGTGTTAAAACGTAAAATGATATCAATTTTGTAAAATCTATACAAGATGTTCCGTAAATAGCAAGACGAAATTTAAGAAGATTTGAAAAAAAAGGCTATCGATCAGAAAAAAAGGGCCATAACAAATCTTTCTCTTTTTCAAGAAATCTTTTGTACCTAAAGATAAAACATTACATTAGTTCACACTAAGTATTGAATTAATGATTTATTGTGTCTTCACGGGATAGATTACGATAAGACTGAAAAATTACTAACAGTCTAAGATAATACCTTTCATCGAGGAACTTTGTAATACTTACCAACACAACATAATTTGCATGTAGAAAGTTGTATTGTTTTTATATGCCGTGTGGTGATCGGTTAAGAATAACACCACCCCATTTCTTTCCGTGGGTGTCGTAAGAGGCGACTATGGAAACAGAAATGAGACCTGCCTCCTATTACTTAATCCACCCCAGGCAACGACACCTCAATTTTGTTCTGAATCTGAGGTGGCATCCTATGGTCTCATGCGGTGTGGTAGGGTTTGTGAAAGGCCGTCTGGTTCGCCACCACCCTCCTACCGAAGTCCGACGCCAAACAGCTTGCTGTGTTCCGTCGGTGCGTGGGAGTACCAGTGCCTTATAGGCATTTTCTGGGTTAAGTCGCTCCATCGTCGACCTCATCTATGACCTTGGTCAAGATTGAGGTCAAGAGTTAACCCATCTTATAATAAAAAAAATATATTTTTCTAGTTCCACATAGGTAATGATAATTATAAATTGTTCCATTAAATTTTATCGTATTCATTGGAGATGACCAGGAGCCCTAAGACACTGGTACTCGCACTACCAAATGTCGGAAGAAAAAAATGTTTTTATAATTATATTATTAGTTGTTTAATATGAATTTGCCGTTCTCTAATTTTTTATACTAACGTTTTTGGATTTTTATCGGGAATGCGATATCGAAATTTAACAGAATTTTGTAAGAAGATTTAAATAACACAGTAATTTTTTTCCATACTTGTTTATCGAAAGCGACAAATGTAAAAATCGTACAGCAAAAATAAGTAATGAAACGGACAACAGATGAAACGAGCTATGTTTGAGCTTTGTTTTCTATATCTATATCTTCTATACATATAAATTAGTTTCTATATAAGTTTATATAAAATTAATATCGATGCGTAAGTACAACATTTACAGTTTTATTTAATTTTTTACATTTCACAGGAACTGCACAACACACATCACTCACGGACTTACACAAATTTCATACATCCATCACTTCTTCATATTTTTATTTTCATTAAATCTCGTACTCGCCCCTCAGGTTATAACTGAAAATCAGTGTTTGACCGCACTGAGTTATAACCTTTTGACTCTCTGCGGCATGCACATAGTGATCCGCAACCTAGATTAAGACACATTATGTTAAATAGGTTTAGTACATTTTGATTTTGTTATTTTTATTTTATTTTTTATTTTGTTTGTTTGCATGTTATTTGTAACTATGTGTATGGTGTGGAGACAATAAATTATTTCTTATCTATTCTATACATATTATAAAGAGGAAAGATTTGATTGTTTGTTTGCATCGAATAGGCTCCGGAACTACTGGACCCATTTGAAAAATTCTTTCACCATTAGAATCCTATATTATCCGGGATGGACATAGGGTACATGATTTTCCCGAATTCCCACGGGAACGAAGTCCCGCGCGGGAAGCTAGTCACTCAATAAATCCAAAGTAAATATGTTTTAATTTTAACTTAAAATCTCCGGTGTATGGCCAAGTTTTTAAATAAAAAACAATTTTAGTAATAGCCTTTCAATAAAATAAATCTCTACAAATGTTATAAAGAGGAAAGATTTGTATGTTTGTATTTTTGTAAAACGAATCATAGCTCCGAAACTACTGAACCTTTCAACATTAGGATACTACATTATCCCTGAGTAACATAGTCTACATAATTTTCCCGAATTCCCACGGGAACGAAGTCCCGAGCGGGATGCTAGATATAAATAAAACAAAACTTGAAAAAAAAACCCCATATTATCATGGGATTTCCCAAACTGTAAAGAAAGCATCACGGTTCGAGTTTATGACGAATATCATTACCTGCGAAAAGTACCTATATCTATCTACATACCGATACTATCCATTTGGCTTATCTTATCTAACAAAATACAATAAACGCCAGGTATATCCTTTTTCAAAGAACTGTGTATACACATGCCGTAGGATAATCGCAAAAATCGGATTTTTGCAGTAATTATACAGGGCGTTAGGATTAATTTCAACGTTCCAACCTTTCGGGTGGTTAATCAGTCCATGAAACTGGAACAACTTCCCCAAGGAACATAGGTCAAAATACGAAAAAAAAAATTGAGTTCCCATACAAACTGCATCAGCATATAACTAGCGCATTTTGTATGGGAGATCAAAATTTTTTGTCGTATTTTGACCAATGTTCCTTGGGGAAGTTGTTCGGTTTCATGGACTGATTAACCACCCGAGAGGTTGAAAGGGAGATACCTAAAGCCCTGTATATGGGGCTTGTACCTGACAAATAAATGATTTCAATTAAAAAAAGATGTTCTCAAATAAATAAAACAAAACTGAATTACAACAAAAACTAAGCTCTCGTTATAATATCTGAGTTAACTTAGAATGATTGAGAAACTTTTTATAATCGTACAATTTGACTTTGGGAACCTCTACTGACATCATTATTTCGTATTTAATTTTTATTACTACAAATAGTAAAACGGCGTTATTAGGGTTAAAATTAGGAAATTTCTACGCAGCACAAATACTGTAAACATTATTCTTTCACTTAGTACTTATTGATCTTCTATTAACTTGGGTTTGTATTTTTTTTACCAATCAAGGTTTCCTAACTAAGCTAAAATTATACTACTTAGTCGTTATCGCTATATCAGGTTCGAGGACATAAATAAAAGTATACTTATACTATTTCATGTAAATAAACTAATAGTTAAGTACGAAGCTGTTGGTTTTCTAAATACATAAAAAATACACGTTATCCTATTATTAAGGTTTCATAAACCTATTGCCATTGAATTGTTCTACCTATTCATTAAAAGCTTTGAAGACTATTGATTGCGTTTGCGTCAATAGAACCTTGAATTCACGCGTTATTTCCCGCAATTTGCACGCATTTTGCATTATCCCTACTTAATAATATTTATAATATTATAAATTCGAAAGTAACTCTGTCTGTCTGACTCTAACGCTTTCACGCCTAAACTACTGAACCGATTTTGATCAAAGGTAGTATAGAGATTGATTAGACCTTCAGAAAGGACATAGGCTACAGTTTGTCCTACAGCTGGGCACGATATAACCTGTAGTCCACGCGGGCGGAAAGCTAGTAAAACACATAAATTGACAATGATTTTTTGGCTTTTTTAGGGTTCCGTAGTAATCTACGAACCCTTATAGTTTCGCCATGTCCGTCTGTCCGTCTGTCCGCGGGTTTTCTAAAAAACCCTTGGTACTACAGAGCTGAAATTTGGCATGGTTATACATACGTATTAATCACGCCGACAGAACTGTAGAGTAAAACCTTAGAAAAAATTTTTTCGGGTGTCTCCCATAGACGTGAAAGGGCGATGTTTTTTTTTTCTCGCCAATATCATCGAGTGGGGTGTCATAGAATAGCTTTTTAAAAGATAGAAGGGGTTTACTAAGAACGTTTTTCGATTTAACACTCCGTTTGCGAATCATAAATTTTTAAAGTGAAAATTTTTGTCAAACACAAGTGTCCCCCCCCCCTCTATCAGCTAAACGGTTGTTTCTAAAAATGTGGAAAAATTCACAGAGGTAGAATATACGTCAAATTTAAAAGGAAAACTATAAAACATAAGTTGGCCCTTCAAGTTTGCGAGTAATGGTAGACCAAGTGCCAAACATTGTTGGGATTAATAAGAATATATTTACTAATATTAGATCCTTGGTACTACAGAGCTGAGATTTGGCATGTTCATACATATTAATTGCGCCGATAAATAGAAAAAATAAAATTTTGTAAAAAAAAATGTTTTGGGTGTTTCCCATACATGTGAAAGGGCGATGGATTTTTTTTATCGCCGATATCATCGAGTGGGATGTCATAGGATAGTTTTTTAAAAGATAGAAGGGGTTTACTACGAACGTTTTTCGATTCAGCAGTCCGTTTGCGAAAAATTTGAACCATGCTGCTACGGAACCCTACAATGCGCGTGTCCCGACACGCTCTTGGCCGGTTTTTTATTTAGGTAATTTAATATTTGCATGGCTTATGTTGGCTGCATACTGTTAGCTACTTATTAAAAGAAGTAACGTCCCATATACAATACAGTATCCTTTATTGCACACATAGAAACATACAAATAATATTAACAGTAATTATTTCTTGAAAAATTATTATGTTTGGATATGTTCTTATCCATAATTCCTTACTAATATTATAAACGCGAAAGTTTGTATGTATGGATGTTTGTTACTGTTTCACGCCTAAGCGGCTGGACGAATTTTAATAAAATTTGGTATGGAGGTATGCATTAACACATAGGCTACATAAATTATATTTTGATTTTGATTTTGAAAATTTTTCCAAATTGCCACGGGGACGAAGTCTCGGGCGGAAAGCTAGTTTTCTATGAAATACAACTTTTATTTACTTTGAATATTTAGTCAAAATAACAGAGTAGGAATTCAAGCGCAGTGGCGCCCGCTGATCTTAACCGGTCAGTGAGGTTAAGCAACGTACACAGAGGCAGGGAACCTGGAGTGGAAATTTATCACGAGCGTTTTCGTGCTTCGGAGGGCACGTTAAGCTGTCGGTCCCGGCTGTTGTCGATTGATTACAGTCGTTAAAACTAAGTCAGATGCCATTTGGCGGTTTGAAAACTCTGACACCAGTGTTAGCCAAGTTCACCACACACATGACTATACCTGCACGATAAGAAGAAGAATGTTTGGATAGTTATTATACAAAACGAAAAGCCTCGTAGACCTGTCGTGGACGAGCTCAAAATTTCTTTCAAATAAACAATTAAACAGAACAGAATTAGTGGGAAATTGGGAATCCAAAAAATCCCACTCATTCTGATTGATTACTCTCCTCCTCAATAAAGGAGGGAGTGTCAAAAATACAGTTCATAACTAAAGGCTATGAACTAGCACGTTTACGTAAACAACGTATACGTACTTAATTATTAAAAAACTTAAACTAGAACTTAAAACTAGCTCCTAGAAATACCTAGAAGTAATTCCAGACTGCAATTATTACTTACTTAACCCTTTTTTTTTCTCGAGTTCTTTAAACACGTGCGAATATCGATACCGCGTTTCAGCATACAACCCGCGCCATCTAGCAGCGTTTGAGACGCGGATTTGCGATTATATTTTCCTTCAATCAATAAAACTCACTAACTATAGATAAACTGGCGGACACATTTCCGCCCATACCGCTTTCGTCTCGGCCCCTTTATAACCTCCCCCCGCACCCTTAGGGGCCATCCATAAATTACATCACACGAATTTAATGATTTTTTGACCCCCTCCCCCTCCTTGTCACAGCTGGTCACATTTGTAAGCTCCCCCCTCCCTAGCGTGACGTCACATATTTTGCATATTTTCCATTTTTTGTAATCTATACATATTATAAAGAGGAAAGATTTGATTGTTTGTTTGTTTGTTAGCATTGAATAGGCTCCGAAACTGCTGGACCGATTTGAAAAATTCTTTCACCATTAGAATTTATCCGGGATGGACATAGGGTACATAATTTTCCCGAATTCCCACGGGAACGAAGTCCCGAGCGGAATGTTAGTTTTATAATAAAAGCAGTACTTAATACAGTTGTTATTTTTTTTGGGAACTCAAAACTCATTGTCTCAACCAAAGTAAAAAAGTAAAACAAGTGCTTGGGACTGAGGAGGTTTGTCGTTAATAGTTAACACGTTTTGATACTCATAACACATTTTGAAATGTGACGTCGCGAAACTTATGACCCCTCCCACCCCCTTGTCACATAATGTCACACTTTGTCGACCCCCTCCCCTCCCCTCAACGTGTGACGTAATTTATGGATGGTCCCTTACCGCGCAGGCGAGGACTCATATAAACGGTTTTCCTATAGATATGTGGTTTAAATACACCCGAGTCATAGACATAGAAATAAGTTAAATCCGAGTCGGCAGTAGCACTTTCTCTCCAGTGATACATAGGTATCACTTTGTTCAAATTCATCTATTGCTTTATGTAATAGGTCTTAAGATAACGCAGCTGAACACACATAAACCTGTTATTTATAAGTTGTAAACTACTGTGGATTGTAAAGTATTATAATTATAAAGCAAGAATTAACAAGAAAATTTAATGTGGACAATGACACACGGATTTATATCCGTCTAGGCTCTATAGCCGGTTTTTTTTTTAGGAAATACACAACTGCCAAAAAATATTATACATATATGTGAAAGGGGGCGTCCATAAATTACGTGAGGCGTTTTGGGGGGGGGGGGGGGTCGGACCAGATCTCACTCAATCTTACATGGGGGAGAGGGGGGGGGGGTTTCTACAAATATCACGTAATATTTTCCCCCAAAAGAAATAGTATTAAGTTGTGGGAAAGCTAAGTTAAACCAACTAAACCATGTTGTTCCAGTAGCCACTCTGAGTTCCCGTGGACTGAATTTTTCCAAATTTAAGTTGGTAAATTATAGCTGTTTTTCATTGTTCGATTATTAAAAGTTTAAAAATAATCAGGCAAATTATGTAAGTTTTCTAAATAAATTACCAATTAACGTATTTACACTAAAACTATGCATTTTCATAAAACTCACGTGAGATAAAAGGGGGAGGGGGGTTTCGAGCCATATCTCACGACATCTCACCAAAGGGGGTGGGGGGGTCGAAAAATGGCCAAAAACACCTCACGTAATTAATGGACGCCCCCAAACCTTCGCGCGATTCTTGCACACCCGTGTGAGCAAGATTTGTATCGCACGCGCCGTAAACAAGCGCACGACGGGTAATCGATTGAGGCTTTGTAATTTGATTTGCATTTAGGATTTAGAAGTTTGACTGCTGGCTTATACAGATTATGTTTTCAATAATGTATTAAACAAATCCGGGACACCACATACGAATACGTTAAAAATTCAATGACGGCCGGTTTGGTCGAGTGGTAGCGACGCTGCCTCTTGATCGGTGGGTCCTGGGTTCGATCTCCAGTCGGGGCAAACATTGGGTAAAAAGCAGATGTTTGTTCTCGGGTCATGGGTGTTTGTGTTTGTCTTTATGTGTGTTCCAAGGGACCCACGACACAAGGGAAAACCTTAGTGTGGGCCTTTGAGTGTGTAGCGTTTATTTATTTATTTTATTTCCAGGGCAAGAAAGTATCTCCAACATCGGAGACCCGGCTGATCGAGGTGGGGGTGGTGGACGATCAAGACAGGAAGAAGCACAACAAGATCAAGACGTCAAAGTACACACTACTCATGTTCATCCCCAAAAACCTGTCAGAACAGTTCCGGAGAGTGGTCAACTTCTACTTCCTTATTGTTACAGTGATTGCTATTGTTATAGGTATGTTATATAGGAACTCTTTTCAACCGACTTCAAAAAAGGAGGAGGTTCTCAATTCGACTGTATTTTTTTTTTGTATATTTGTTACGCGATTACTCCGGCAACTGTTGTCCGATTTTCAAAATTCTTTATTTGTTCGAAAGAGTATACTCCTGAAGAGGTCCCATATAAATTTTATCGAACATGATTCAGCGCTTTTAAAAAAAATCAACAAAAACAAAATATACTACAAACTAGAACATCATCTAAATAAATGAATGACATTTCTGTTTGTAGTTATTTGCTAATAGGCATTGTAGTCCGCAAAAAACTAGATATCTACTTTGTGCGAACTGTTGTTGGGATTGAAGTCGGTGACTCATACGTTTTTAACGTGGAAAATTATTATTCCCGTTACATCTTGCCTTGATGTCCTTGGTACAATTTTTTTTAGTCTGATTATGCCGGTTTCCCACAATGTTTCTCGCTGTCAGAGCGTCAGTTAGTGTGCAACTAGTGTCTAAGGCCTATATAAAAGAAGGAGACTCAAATCTTGATCTATATTAAGTATTGATTGTCTCTTTTTCTAGCTATCAAAATGACAAAGACGACTGCTAAGGGGCCATCCATAAATTACGTCACACGTATTTCATGATTTTTTTGACCCCCTCCCCCTCCTTGTCACAGCTGGTCACATTTGTAAGACTCCCCCCCTCCCTAGTGTGACGTCACATATTTTGAATATTTTCCATTTTTTGTTATTTTCTAATAAAAGCAGTACTTTATAGGGTTGTTATTTTTTTTGGGAACTCATAATTCATTGCCTCAACCAAAGTAAAAAAGTAAAAAGAGTGCTTTGGACTAGGTTAAGTTTGTCGTCATAAGTTAACACATTTTGAAATGTGACGTCACGAAACTTATGAGCCCTCCCACCCCCTTGTCACACAATGTCACACTTTGACGACCCCCTACCCTCCCCTTAACATGTTACGTAATTTTTGGATGGTCCCTAACCAAGTATAGATCAGAGTCTGAGTCGCGTTCCGTAATACGGACCTTAGTATTTTTTATGTCTGAATTGTAAACTCATGGGGAGTGTACAATTTTATCAAAAATGATAACTATATTATAGCATGTTCACCGTGTGGTAATCGGTTGAGAATAACACCACCCCATCTCTTTCCGTGGGTGTCGTAAGAGGCGACTAAGGAAACAAATGAGACCTGCCTCCTAGTAATCCATCCCAGGCAACGACACTTCATTTTTTTCTGAATCTGAGGTGTCGTCCTATGGTCTCATGCGGTGTGGTAGGCTCTGTAAAGGGCCGTCTGGTTCGCGACCACCCTCCTACCGAAGTCCGACGCCAAACAGCTTGCTGTGTTCCGTCGGTGCGTGGGAGCATCAGTGCCTTTATAGGCATTTTCTGGGTTAACTCGCTCCATCATCGACCTCATCTTCAACCTTATGGTCAAGATTGAGGTCAAGAGTTAACCCATAAATGTAAACAAGACAAGGGTACGGTCATCAAGTGTGTGGATGCACAATTAACTGTAATAAAAAAAAACAATCAAAGTTAAATGACTTAAGTTATTTACCCCCAACATAAATAACTCAATTTTATGAAAAAGACAACAAATAAATCGATAAAGGCTGTTAATCTCAAATGTCTGAACACAGATAGCCCCGTGTCTCCGTTTACAAGCATAGCTCCCCTGAGCTTCATGGTGTTGGTGACTGCGGTGAAGCAGGGCTACGAAGACTGGCTCCGGCACAAGGCTGACAACAGGGTCAACAATGAAATAGGTAAGGACTTCGTACTTCATCACTCTTTCTAAAAGGATGAAAAAGACAATTTAGTAAAACTACAATGAAATCGGTAAATGTATTTTCCGATAAATGTCAACTTACTAAAATTGACATTTATGAATTTTAGTAAATTGACAGTTTGGTACCATTGCCCCGGGAATTAAACGGGGTTGCTTGTCTAACTTAGATTACTTAAGTTAGGTTAGATTTAAGACTAATATTGTATTTTCAATTTGATTATTAACTTTTGTGAATTCTGACATTTAAATATTCTGACATCTGAATCTGAAGTAAGAGTTCAGAATGTGCAATTCTCAAATTGTCTATTCGTCAATTGACAATTGAGTCGCGTATTCGAAAAGGTTGAAAAACTCTGCCATATAGTATTAATAGAATAGAATTTTGTCCTTGAATTAATAATATGCGAATTATAAACTTCAAAGGATTAGCGGGGCTACAAATTATGTCTTCAATACGTTTCTACTTGCATTGATAGAACAAAAACTAAGTTCAAACAATATTGACGTGTAATAAAAAGTTTAAGAAATTTTAAGAAACCAAAAAATATATGATTTATTTCAGTACGTATAAAATATAAACCAATGATTTGTGTATGTAAAAACTGTAACCTTTTCAAATATTTTCACGAAACTGATAAAATTACATTTCTAAGTTATCTCCTATTTTAAAATTTGCGTAGGTAGGTAAACTTGGTCCATAGTATTACCAATATTTTTCATCTTAACCTTTTCACCGCCAAAGTCTGATATAGGTATCAGACGTTTAAGTTTCGTGCCCTCGACGCTAATGTCTGATATATAAGACAAAAAAAAACTTTTTTTTAAACTTTTATATCGTTCACCAAGCGTTCGCCATATGCCACGACATAAAAAAAAAATTTGTTGTCGTGGCGTGTGGTGGGCGTTTTTGACGAAAACTCTTGGCGCTAAAAGGGTTAAAAGCAAACACCATAAGTGCAATAAAAGTTTAAGTATTTCGAGAGCTTTGAAACAGGAGAAACTAATTTCGAAGTAACAAATGTTGTCAATAATGCTCTGCCCACGACAACCGGGATTATTAGCGTAGTTGTAAAGATATATGATTTATCAACTTATTAGTTTTCCGCCCGGGACTTCGTTCCCGTGGGAATTTGGAAAAATTATGTAGCCTTTGTGTTAATCTAGGCAGGGGTTCCCAACCTTTTTTTGTCTACTGCCCACTTTAAGAATAAATTATTTTTTAACGCCCCCCTTTTTAAACATACTTAAAAACCGCTAAGTACTTATAACTGATTATTGAAACGCAACTTTATAGTATTCGGACAGAGTATCTTTTATTGAAAATAAAACAAACATAATCAATTCTTATATAAAAACTAATGTGAAGGTTGAATCTGATGCTGTTCAATAAGTTTGTTGATATCAGGTTCCAATTTACTCAAAAACAGCCGCAAGTCGCCACGTTCGGTAACACGCAAACGATTTCTCTTTTTAGTAAGCAGCGTTGCCACAGCACTAAAACCACGTTCACACAAATATGACGATGGGAATGCTATCAAGAATCGTTGAACAATTGACCACAATCCAGGGTACAATTGCAGGATCGGTTTTTGAAGCCAAAATTCTTGATATCCATTTTTGAACTTGATTTTTATTTCTTCGTTTGTTGTCAATTCTATAAGTTCTTCTTCCAGCTGAGGTGACATTGCTATGTTGACATTTGAAAACGGATCCAACACCCAGTCTGGTATTTCCAAGTTTAAAATGTCCTGGTATCGTTCGGTGAAGTCAATGTGGAGGTTTTCCAAATGTTGGCAGTAGGCAAACAAGTCGTCGTTACTGCAGGATACTGATAAATTCGGAAAATTGTGAAACTCACGTCTGCCCATATTCTTTTTGTGCAGAAGCAGTTTGGCTGCGAAAGCAGCAACGACATTTTTTGTTTTAATTAAATTTAGTTCATCGCCTTGCAGTTGGAGGTTCATGTCGTTGAACAATTTATACAGGTCTGTCATGTAAGCTATATCATTCTTTGATTTTATGAGCTTGTTGCGCAGTTCTGTATCTTTAGTTTCCAAGAACTCTATCACAGAGTCAAACAGGTTGTAAAATCGAATCAGACAATTGCCTCTTGACAGCCAACGAACTTCAGTATGAAGCAATAAACGGTTGAAATCTTCGTCATTAGTAACACAAAGCTGATGAAATAATCTATCATTCAAAGAGCTGCTACGGATTTTATTGACTGCTTTGATGACATATTGCAGTGATTGAAATAGTCGTTCACTTAAGTTTCTAGCAACCAAATGTTGTCTATGAATAACGCAATGTATAGCAAGGACATCTGGAATTTTATTTTTTAAGTACGCTATGAAGCCTTTATGGCGCCCTGTCATAGCCGGAGCGCCATCCGTAGCAACTGATATAATATTTTTCAAAGGAATCTCTTTCTCTTCACAAAACTTTTCCAATGTATTGAATATGGTTTCGCCTTTTGAATCTGTCTCCAAATTTCTGGCAAACAATAGTTCTTCACGTATTTTCTCATCTTTAATAAACCTCACGTAAGATAGCAACAACGCTTCATTAGTTGGTAAAGTGGACTCATCGAGCTGAATTGAGAATTGACTAGTCCTCAGATGATTGCACAATGATTCTTCAATGTTTTCAGCCATTTCATCAATTCGTCTTTGCACAGAATTATTACTCAAAGGATTTTTTCGGATAATATCTGCGGCCGGTTTATGAAGCACAGTAGTTATTACTTCCTTTATTGCTGGCAAAATTAACTCTTCTCCGATGTTGTGTGGTTTGCCTTTTTGAGCAATTAACAAAGAGATATTGTACGAAGCTCGAAGTCCGTCGTCATCTTGCTTAGCAGCCGCCGAAAATAGTTTTGATACACTTGGCTGAATATTATGCTTC
Source organism: Aproaerema taeniolella (assembly GCA_949987775.1). Lineage (NCBI taxonomy): Eukaryota > Metazoa > Arthropoda > Insecta > Lepidoptera > Gelechiidae > Aproaerema > Aproaerema taeniolella. Next base: position 18,797,000 of record OX465250.1, read on the forward strand.
TTCTCTAGGTCTTGAAAATATGCTACATTCTTGTCTTTCTTATCTGGATGCATTTTATTCAAATGATCTTGCAGTCTTGAAGGCTTCATTGCTTCGTTCGAAAATGTTTTTAGACATAGAAGACACAAAGGCGACGACGGGTTTGTGGGATTTTCAATAAATCCAAATTTAATATATTCCGCAGAGTATTGCCGTCTCTTCTTTTTTACTTCCGACATTGTTTTGTTTTGAGAAATACGTAAGTGTTATAATGAAGTACTGCTTATCTATTATGCGCGAAACCGCAAATGAAAATAAAATAAATTTACGTCGTTTATATAGGATTGCATAAGCAGCACGCACCAACAGGAATAAGACAAACGTGCATAAACTCGTTTATCTCATTCGACGCCCAATCGTACTCGACAAGCAAGAACAAGTATTATAGAACCAGCCGATTGATACAGGAATGTACAAATCGGATTATTTAACAAAAACTTGTTAAAACATGATTGCCCGCGGTCTATTATATCGAACCGAGTTTGAGCTATATCTTAATTAATATTAGTTGATGTTCACAAGATGTAGTCGAGAGTCGAGAGCTCAGTCGGTGTCTAAGAGTCTTCCTAGCTAGGTAGATGAAATTATAAATCGACCCCAAAGCCCTACACAACGCCCCCTTTTTTTTCTGGGTCTCTTACCGCCCCCCTTTAGGCCTGCAGCGCCCACAAGGGGGCGTTATCGCCCACGTTGGGAAAGACTGATCTAGGGTTTCAGCTACCTTTAATCCAAATTTTATCAAAATTGGTCCACCCGTTTGAGCTTGAAGGGAAACAATAGTATATTGTGCAACTCTGGAATAAAAGACGGATTTTAAGAGAGGGCCAAAGTTTGATCACGAGCAAATAAAGGATTCTAATCCTAAGGATTCTAACATCTGCGCAAGGAGTTTGAATTTTGAATATTCTTTGCGATGCAGGTCATATTTCTATACATTGGAGTGTTCGAAATTCAAACACCAAAATTGACAAAAAAGTGCTCTTTTTTACTTGTTTTGCGGGAGCAAAAGAATCTTTTTAGGGTTCTAAATTCAAATACCAAAACTGTGACTAAAAGAGCTCCTTATCCCCAATTTTCAGTGAAAAAAAGAAGCTTTTTAGAGGGGGGATGGTATAAACATCCATACATCCTCACAATATTTCTCATTTATAATATTAGTAGGATTATCTAAACTTCTTATTTCACCATTCGTATCTAATGGTTCCTGTTGGTCACTCTACCTTATCATTTGCTAAAACTAATGTTTACACTGTTATACATATATCGCGTAAGTAGGTGTACTTACACATTGCTACGTAATTGATAGATACTATGATTCGATGTGATTAATCACGTTATATGTACTGAGTACGCGTATGTGGCAACCTGATGCGCGGCCCTCTATACATTCCATAGGTGTAGAATTGTAGATATTATACAATAGTTTCACACCTTTGAACCAAGAGTTTAAGGTCGGTATTACAGAACACGACTCGGACTCTGATCTATTCTGAAGTACCAGTGAGAGAAAGAGACAATCTATACTTAAGTATAGATCAAGACTTGAGTCTCCTTCTGTAATACGGGCCTAAAGACACGTTTCTTCCCGAGTGTAGTCGGGTTGTTAAAACTAGTATTGTAATTTATGTGAATGAAAAAAATGATGCCCTGAATTCACACCATCATACTGAACGATTTTCCAGTGGAATTCTCTTCAAGTTTTTAATTTTTTTATGTTTTTAAATATTTTTTGCTTTAAAATTAAATTACTTATTCGAATAGATACTTAAATGACCCAGAAATATGAGCGGCTATTAGAACGCGATGTGCTTTGTTTTACGCTGTTAAGTATGATCTTTTTTTATTGCTAAAAAAAGTGTTTTCGAATAAGTAATTTAATTTTAAAGCAAAATATATTTAAAAACATTTTAAAAATTTGAAAATGTTTCTCTTGCCAACAGTCGAAATAGTCCACAAAGGCGTGATAAAAGAAGTGAAGAACTCGACAATAGCTCCCGGCACTTTGGTTCGAGTGAAGCGGGGTAAAGCGGTACCCGCGGATCTAGTGCTGCTTTGTTCGGCGGGGGAAACCGGGAAGTGTTACGTCACCACCGCCAATCTGGATGGAGAGACCAATCTCAAGACCCTGAGGGTGCCGCCGCCTTTGGTCGGATATTCGCCTGGTAAATTATAATATTTTTATTTGATGTTATATTAAAATATATATTTACATACTTACATACATACATATACTCACGCCTTATATCCCTATCGGGGTAAGCAGAACATCATGTGGTTCTCAAGCCACTTGATGCCACATTTGACATGCTTTTTGAGGGTTATATGGAACATGAGTATAGTGGTCATAGATTGTCAGCCTATCGCCCACAATAACAACAATAACCTCATGTTATGCCTGGAAAGAATTGGCAGCTGGCACATTCTAAGTTTTTCTTTCACAACCAGTCCAGCATGAAAGTTAAAAATATATTTGATTAAGAATTATAATTTGTTTTTAGTAGTTGTCTATGCTGAATCATCAGTTAGACAGCTGCAGAGATACCTGACCAACCCTACCGGATAAAGATAAAGCTTTCTATGACAAAACATAAAATTTTAAGATCGTGATTAAGCGAAATTGTGTAGTTGAAAAAACTATATTAATATACAAAATATCATTGAAAATGTCTTAAACATTTCGTGAAATAACTTCATCCTTTTATCATAGGGTTGGTCAGGTATCTCTGCAGCTATCTGTACGTAAGTATTTAAAAATTGTTGTTTTTAACCCCCGACAAAAAAGTGGAGTCTTATACGTTTGACGAGTGTGTCTGTGCACCTGTGTGTCTGTCTGTGGAATTGTACCTCCTAAACGAGTAAATGAAAAGAGGACAATATTGACTACAATAGACAACAGAAGGGGGTCTATGATTGGACATCTACTTAGGCATGATGATTTTTTTAAAGTCATTACGGAAGGCAAGGAAGGAGAGGAAGAGGACGACCGAGAAGACGATTCAGCGACCAGTTGAAAGAAAAATGGGAGTGTCAACTTATAGGGAACTGAAATATATCTCTCAGAACCGAATGGAATGGAAATTGCTTTTCCGACAAGAGCGCGGCTCTTAAGATTAAGAAGAGGAAACGAATGGACTGATTTTGATGCGTTTTTTGTTTGTTTGAAAGCTGACGTGATAGAGATGGTTCTTAGCTATACATTTACTTAAACCAAAATTGGTAAAGCCTTAAAAGTTAGAAGCGATAAATGTCGAAGTTAATAAAAAGTTTTTAATTTTAGAGTTATTTAGTGTAGAAAAAAACTACCTATAATTGGTTAATTCAACTTGATTGACTAAATAACTGTAATCGCTGCCTGAACGGGCGAATCAAAAATGTATTATACTTGGAAAAAGTTGCTAGAAGTTTCCGAAATCAATCGGTACCGTGGCCTCGATCTGTACATTGAATTTTCACCGTGTGGTGATCGGTTGAGAATAACACCACGCCATCTCTTTCCGTGGGTGTCGTAAGAGGCGACTAAGGAAACAAAAATGAGACCTGCCTCCTAGTAATCCATCTTAGGCAACGACACACCTCAGTTTGTTTTCAATCTGAGGTGGCGTCTTATGGTCCCATGCGATGTGGTAGGCTCTGTAAAGGGCCGTCTGGTTCGCGACCACCCTTCGACGACGATCTTCAATGCTGAACTGGGAGTAGAAGAAAAACATAGATTGTGCCAGTTGCCTTCTCTTCCCAGGCATACTGTTAAGTCAGTGAGTGGGAAGCGAGGGTTTTTCTGTATTGTGAGCAAAAGGCTGACAACCTCTCACCACTTACGTCACGTTTCATCTTATAACCCTCTGAATTTATATAAAACGTGGCATCAAGTGGTTTTAAAATGTATGTATGTATCGACGACGATTTCGGGTACAATTTCCGATCAGGGCAAACAAATTGCATTAATGACGTTTGTTTTTGAGCCAGGGTGTTTTTGTGTCCCGAGGGATTTATAATAGTAATAATAACTCATTTATTTCAGATTGTGTCATCCATAAGTTTTAAAATAACATTAAATAAAATAAAATAGAATTAAAATTATAAATCAAATTAAAATTAAAATACAATAAAATTTAGTTTTTTCGTATTTCCACCTATATTCCTTATACACCAAGACTTCAGGACAAGTGAGTAATTTTTTTGGAAGTACCTTCAGAACCTGGTAGCTGAAAATTGGCCGTCGGCCCAGGCTAGCAAGTATTTATTTATATGTTGATAGTACATATTAGCACTAATCTTTCCCACACATTTGGTTACTGAGATAATTTTCCACGTTAAAAACGTATGAGTCACCGACTTCAATCCTAACAGTTCGCACAAAGTAGATATCTAGTATTTTTTGTGGACTACAATGCTTATTAGCAGATAACTACAAGCAGAAATGTCATTCATTTATTTAGATGATGTTCTAGTTTGTAGTATTTTTTGTTTTTGTTGTTTTTTTTTTAAAGCGCTGAATCATTTTTGATAAAATTTATATGGGACCTCTTCAGGAGTATACTCTTTCGAACAAATAAAGAATTATTCAAATCGGATGGCGGAGTAATCGCGTAACAAATATACAAAAAAAAATACAGTCGAATTGAGAACCTCCTCCTTTTTTGAAGTCGGTTGAAAATAGAATGAAAATGTTAGTATCTCTTAAAACTATGAACAAGGAAAAACAAGAGAAAAACATCCCTAACACAACAAGGAAACGTAGTACACACACAAGGAAACACAAGGGAAATTACAGTACTGTGGTATGCATTCTCTTCCGTAGTGAGACTGCATCCACGATCATCGCTGGGCGTTCGGTTCTATGCGAGTTTCTCTTTAAAAATTAATATTTAAAATTTCAAAATAGAAATCTGGAGATTCGGGAACAAAGGACGGTATGACAGCAACTCGAGCCATGCCATGGCGTGTTCGGTGTCTTGAGAGGTGTTCTCATACTATTACAGAACGCGAACGCGGCTCAGACTCTGATGATCTGATCTTTACTTAAGTAGCAATCGTTTTTGTCATTTTGATAGTGAAAGAGAGAGACAATCAACACTTTAAGTATAGATCAAGAATTAAGTCTCCTTCTGTATTACGGGCCTTAATGTGTTACTTAAATCCGTATTCTTGATGACGTCTTCTTCTTCTTCATCAGCCCATATACGTCCCCACTGCTGGGGCACGGGCCTCCCTCAATAACATGAGGGGTAAAAGCCATACTCACCACGCTTGGCAGACGGGTTGGCGAGGGTTTTGATATAATTGCAGAGTTTTCCTTCTCTGTGTGCAGATGAACTTGCTAGCATATTTATCTGAGTCGCCTTGTACGACACCTCGGTAAGAAAGAGGGTGGTCCTATTCTACTCTGCCGAGGACTCACACGGCGTCTCAAGAGTGTCAATTTGAACTCATAACATTCAAGACTAGATTTGAGTTCAAATCAAATCTTAAGCATTGATCTTGTTCAAGAAAGCATTTCAATTTGAATTAAATTAGCATTTTATTTTAACAGTTTATCCAATATACCTATGTATAAAATGCAATAAAAAAAACTAGCATATGTTTGTCATTTTTTAAGTAGCACTTTAGCATATTTTGTATCAACAAAGATCAGACCTGACATCTGCTGAGTGACATTATAAAATGTCACCTGAATGTTACAGATGTCACTCAGTGGAACTGAAGCTCGATTCACGACTGAGACGCCTTCAAGAATACGGGCTTTAGTGTGTAAGAGAAATGGTGTAAATTCGAAGTTTACATATTTGTTTCCCTTAAGAAGCTGCAGAGGCAACCCGTAGCACACAGCCCCTGAAAACAAGTAGGTACCTATGGGTATTTGATTGTACGGCATTATTAATTCATTTTCAGATATCCTCCCACGAGGCATGAAGATAGAGGTTCCGAATCCTGTGGCAGACTTATACACGTTCTACGGGCGCATAGAGATCCCTTCGCACAACAGTCTCGCCTTGACCACGGATAACCTCATGCTGAGAGGCTCCAGGGTCAAAAACACCGAGTGGGCTATAGGATGCGCTGTCTACACTGGTAAGACTCATAGTAATCACGACTTTAGGTTTACAGTGGCCATAACAAGATGCTCTTTTCTAGATTTACAGTAGCCATTACAGTGGCCCTTTTTCATATTTACAATGGCTATAAAAGTGACTCCATTTCATATTCACAGTGGCCTTATATTATGGCTCTATTTCACATTTACAGAGGCTATAACAGTAGCCCTATTGCAGATTCACAGTAGCCATAACATTGGCCCTAGATTTACAGTAGCCATAACACTGGCCCTATTCCAGGTTTACAATGGCCATAACAGTCTTCCTATACCAGATTTACAGTAGCCATAATACTGGCCCTATTCAGGGTTTACAATGACTATAAGAGTGGCTCTATTGCAGATTTACAGCTTCCATATCAGACTTCCTATCACGAGCGTAGCCAGAATTCTATTTCGGGGGGGGGGGGGGTTTAAGAAAATAAATTTGAAGGTAACACAACAGATATTGCCGATACTACTTTACGGTGTTTCGTAGAGGGATAAGGGTAGGAAGATTATCATGATTTTAAAAATTTCGGGGGGGGGGTTTGAGTTATAATTATTCCCGGTTTACAATGGCCATAAGAGTGGCCTATACAATTTCGGATACTTTTTTTCTTACAATTTTCGGATACACAAAGTTTGTCAAGACACAACAAAAAAGTAGGAGCACTGTATCGAATTTAATTTTTGAGTTTATCTCTCCCTCGCGTCGCCGAAACACAGTAGGCTTGTGAGTATTTATTGATTTAGTAGTAAATCAATAAATATTTATTTGTTGATCATATCAATATTGATATGACGCTAATCTAGGGTAATCTACAAGATACGCAGTTTTTTAATTAAATAAGTTTTGTTAATGTTATGTTTCCTGTCGTATAGATTATTTTTACTTTAGGAATATGAGATAACAAACTAGCTGGATCGATTTTTTTACAGCCTGAAATTCTGGTAATTTAAATGTCGAGCCATCCGAAAGCTAAGCTAGTTCAGCAGGCCGAGTACGATAGTGACAGCGCCGCGACAACACCGCGGTCCTATGTCAAAAAGTCAACATTGACAATGCCATAGGGCAAGCAAGCCTTTGCGCGGGACTCTCGCGCAATCAAAGTGAAGTTTCAGCGTGAGCTGGGCGCGAGTTTGTCGTTATGGTGCTAGAGCTGCTGTCCCCATATTTTTGGATCGTTTGAAATGTTCGAATGGCCATCGACGTTCAACAAGACTATATCTGTCACTGTCGTCTGTATAGCGCAAGAGAGAGATGCACTGACGCTACTTGCATAGCCAACATGGACGCGTGACATAATTTTGTCGTATGTGTCTAGTTCCACCCTCTCGTTCTATTACATAGCGTCAGTACGGAACAGGCAGAATGACATCGACAAATAGACATAAAAAAATAACATCGATATAACAAAATGATGTGATTCCCATGTTAGCCTGCCCCATTTCTTTAATTCTTTATTTTGCTTGTACACTTAATAATAATACTACTTTATTACGTATTACTATTTTGTTATAATTTTCTTGTCTATTACCTATTTGATTTATCGTTGACAATATTTAAAATTCAGAATTTCATCCATGTTACATCCCTTTAATTTTCGGAAAATGAAGTTTGCCGATCTTTGCCCTTGGGCTAGATTGTGGTCAAGAGCGAACCCTTTATTATTAAAAAAATAACACAACAAGATAGGATCCATCCATTGTTATAATCTTTAACGTAACATATATTGACTAGCTTCCCGCCTGGGAATTCGTTCCCGTGGGAATGTCGGGAAATAATTATTACCTACCTCTTGAATCACCGTACATTGGTGAAAACCGTATGGAAAATCGTGTAGCTCAGGCCAGCAGACCCACGGAATTTAAACAATGAATTTAGGTATTCTATGTATGCCAATACACAGTGCCTTCCTAGTGCCTATTGATGCCAAAAGAACCATATCTAGTGCCATCATAGTTTAAGAAATATAGGTCGTTGTTTGTGGGTCTGCTGGACGGATATCAGCCCAGCAGACCCACCTCTCGTACACGGAAACGGCTAAAGTTAGAGACATGGTTCTAGTTCTAAGCTTTAATGCTTTACTTGGTGCCATCGAGAAAAAAGTTTCAAACCTAGTGCTTCAAGCGTTTCGGAGCTATAAAACGATCTTGGTGTGCCTGCTGGGCGGAGGTTCAACGCAGCAGACCCACCTCTCGTACACGGAAACGGCTAAAGTTAGAGACATGGTTCTAGTTCTAAGCTTTAATGCTTTACTTGGTGCCATCGAGAAAAAAGTTTCAAACCTAGTGCTTCAAGCGTTTTGGAGCTATTAAACGATCTTGGTGTGCCTGCTGGGCGGAGGTTCAACGCAGCAGACCCACCTCTCGTACACGGAAACGGCTAAAGTTAGAGACATGGTTCTAGTTCTAACCTTTAATGCTTTACTTGGTGCCATCGAGAGAAAAGTTTCAAACCTAGTGCTTCAAGCGTTTCGGAGCTATAAAACGATCTTGGTGTGCCTGCTGGGCGGAGGTTCAACGCAGCAGACCCAACACGATAGCTCCATAACTAGAAGGTAATTGGTATGAAATCTCATATCAACGTTTAGTGTGTAATTAGTGCCTTAGCTTAACATAAAAATATCTGTTTAATTTGACTTCCAAACATAACAAATAGCCTCTGAAAGTTCTCCATACATTTTAACAACCGAGGTACAGTCACGCTCAAAACTCAATTTATTAGGTTACCTACATATGCCAACATATTTTTTGAATGGGGTAATAAACTGCCAATTTCTCACTTCAGATGTCGCCTCTGTTGACTGATCCTAAAATTTTACGTGTAGCTGTCATTGTCATATTAGTTTCGTAAAAAAACAATTTAATTATTTATAGTAAATTAATGAATTTTGACAATTTGCACAGCTATTAACTGCAAAAATACGGCGTACATGTATTCCCCAAAGATCCAAAAAAAAGTTTAAAAAAAGTAGCTTTTCTTTTACTCAACTCATCTTCTTTCAATTGAAGTACACATTTTTGTAATATGACTTTAATTTGAGTAATTATTTCCGCAAAAAAAATAAAAAACACTTGCTCGCAATCTAAATAAAATGACAGCGCCGCAGCTTGACACGGAACAGTCAACAATGCTGCCACCTCTAAAGAGCTTTTAGTTTATAACCCCATTCGTAATCGTTCATGTATCCTAATAGTAATTAACTACATACCTATTATATAGATATACCAGCTTATTTTGTAAAAAGGTAAAAGGCGACTAGGCAATAAATTAAAAAAAAAAATAGGCTACGCATCTGCATGTTGCTTTCCCAAACCAATAGATGGCGCTACTGTTTTATGATGCGTTGTCTCACAATAAGATTGTTAATGCATGCGCGGCCTATGCGCTAATAAAGGGTAGATGACTTTCAGCACTTGAATATGGTTTAGGTAAATCGTCAGATGGCTTAACAGCGCGAGCTTCCGGGTTCGAATCCCGATCGTATCAAAAATGTTTCACCACTTTTTTTTTCCAAAAATGTTTTACAGTGCGGTGGCGCGGTGACAGTGCGGGGCAATGCGCCATCTATGATTTTCTGATAGAAGTTTTTCATACCTAAATTTTGAAATACACACGCATTCTTGTCGAAAAACTCTACTTAGATTATTTGAATTCTTCGTTATAATTTTTTTTCGTATAATCTATTAGTTTAGCAATAAAAAACCAAAAATAAATCAAGAATAAAAATGTTTTTTTGATTAAAATGCTTTTCTTTAAATGCTCTAAAATACAGTCTCTAAGGACAAAAATAAACATAAAATAAACCAAACTCATAATTACATAATTTATATGATATTAACTTACCCATTAAAAAACATTTTTCAACTCTTGAATTTTTTAGTCCCAATCTTATACACAGTCACATAGTACCGAGATATATTTGTATTCTGAATATAAGTTAAGACCATAACGCACACCTAATAAAACCTGAAGATATATTTTTATCATATATCAAAATTAAACTACGTGATTTTTGATTTAGGTACTTAGCGTTTAAACTGTGCTAATAACTAATAAACCCCGCACGCAGGCAAGGGGGAAGACTTAGTAAGTACATAAAAGGTCACTTGGTGGACAAAAATCACCTTTACGAACATTGAAAATAAAATACAAGCTTGTAAAAAAGACATTTAATCCATATTGTATCAACAATTACGTAAAAACTATTGATTATGTACGCGACTGTATTCATTTTAAAATATATGCAGAACTTTCAGAGGCTATTTGTTATGTTTGGAAGTCAAATTAAACAGATATTTTTATGTTAAGCTAAGGCACTAATTACACACTAAACGTTGATATGAGATTTCATACTAATTACCTTCTAGTTATGGAGCTATCGTGTTGGGTCTGCTGCGTTGAACCTCCGCCCAGCAGGCACACCAAGATCGTTTTATAGCTCCGAAACGCTTGAAGCACTAGGTTTGAAACTTTTTTCTCGATGGCACCAAGTAAAGCATTAAAGGTTAGAACTAGAACCATGTCTCTAACTTTAGCCGTTTCCGTGTACGAGAGGTGGGTCTGCTGCGTTGAACCTCCGCCCAGCAGGCACACCAAGATCGTTTTATAGCTCCGAAACGCTTGAAGCACTAGGTTTGAAACTTTTTTCTCGATGGCACCAAGTAAAGCATTAAAGCTTAGAACTAGAACCATGTCTCTAACTTTAGCCGTTTCCGTGTACGAGAGGTGGGTCTGCTGCGTTGAACCTCCGCCCAGCAGGCACACCAAGATCGTTTTATAGCTCCGAAACGCTTGAAGCACTAGGTTTGAAACTTTTTTCTCGATGGCACCAAGTATAGCATTAAAGCTTAGAACTAGAACCATGTCTCTAACTTTAGCCTTTTCCGTGTACGAGAGGTGGGTCTGCTGCGCTGATATCCGTCCAGCAGACCCACAAACAACGACCTATATTTCTTAAACTATGATGGCACTAGATATGGCTCTTTTGGCATCAATAGGCACTAGGAAGGCACTGTATATTGGCATACATAGAATACCTAAATTCATTGTTTAAATTCCGTGGGTCTGCTGGCCTGAGCTACACGGAAAATCCGCTCAGTAGTTCTTGAGTTTAAGACGCGGTGGAGGATTTTGTTTTAAAATGTAATATATGAAGTATGATGATATGATTAGAACAGAATGATAATAACGAAACTCTTTTCTTTCAGGTGAAGAAACAAAACTAGCTTTAAATTCTAAATATTCTGGAAACAAATTCTCATCATGCGAGTTAGCAGTCAACGGATTTTTAGTCTGCTTCATATTCATCTTATTGCTAGAAATGATTTTGTCTTTGGTGGCCAAAATCCTCTTAGAACGAAGGCAGCCTGGGCATCAAGTGTACATAGGCTATGGTCCACCGTTTCCAGCGCCCTTCGCCGAGTTGGTTCAAGATCTCTTCTCGTTCCTGCTCCTCTATTACTACATAGTTCCCATGTCGCTATATGTGACTATAGAGCTTTACAAGTTCATTGGTAAGTGTTTTGAAATTTTCTTTTCTTTTTTTAATTTATTTTATAAAAATACAAAGAAACATAATTTGCTTAAAACGATGTGTAAGTCGAGATTGTCGAGATTTCTCAGATCCGTACTGAGCGCTTTTCTTCATCTTTTATATTGTGCACCGCTAAGGAATGGAATTCTCTGCATGCGTCTGTATTTCTGGGCAGATATAACCCGAATGTTTTTAAAGTTCGAGTGAATAGGCATCTTCTGCATGAGCTTGCTACATCCTCGACCGTATCTTCGTCCTGATATAGATTGTAGTCAAGAGCAAACCCATTCGTGGAAAAAAAATCGAATTTGGGGAATGAACGTAGTTTACACAGACAGACATGGGAATCAATTTTTGAATATTTAGCGTCACATCAATCGAAATACGGGAGATATTTCAACGCCACACTAAAACACTCACCCTAAAGTTTTCCCTTGTATCGTGGGTCCCTTGGAACATACACAAAGACAGACACGAACACCCATGACCCGAGAACAAACATTTGCTTTTTATACAAATATTTGCCACGATTGGAAATCGAACCCTTTGTCCTACAAAATCGACCCAAAAAACTGTGAAACATACACACATCAAAAAAAGTTTACGATCAGTAGCAAAATCAGGTGTATTCTTTAAAATATAAATTATTTAAAGAAACTGTTTACGTTTTATGATTTTATAATGAAAATGCACTAAGTAAATAAAAGAATCATTATTAATTATTTACTTTTTATTAACAAAAGCTAGGAAATGCAATTTTGGCTTAAATGTAATGTAATGAAAAATTTGAATTAATGAAAAAACAAACAAAATTTATTACGAAAAAATTAATAGTTAGTATAAAATGACTCCTCCCCTGGCTCGCACACATGCGGAAACCCTTCTGGGCATGCTAAGAATTAAGTTATCTAGCATTTCTTGTGGTAACCTGTCCCACTCTTCAATAGCAGCTGCCCTGATTTCTGACACTGTTCGCGGAGGTGGCTGACGGTTCCAAACAGCTCGCTTAAGAGCATCCCACGCATGCTCGATCGGGTTTAAGTCAGGCGAGCCGGCAGGCCAGTCTAACCTGGTGATGTCGTATTGCTGGAGAGCAGCATCAACACGTCCGTTTCGATGTGCGGGCGCATTATCATCTACCATTATGAATTGGCGCCCGTGGTTGATGCGGAATGGTCTGACGTATCCATCGATTGCAATCGTTTTGTACATGGCTCCGGTCATAGTGCCTTGATACGGGATTAAGGGCGTCCTAGCCCCAATCATTATCCCGGCCCAAAAGGACACTGATTTCCCGCCCTGCTGAACGGTTCCAGTGGCAGTTCTCTGCCTTTCAGAGTCGCCAGGTCTTCTCCAGACACGGACACGTCGGTTATCTGGATGTGTACTGATCCGCGTTTCGTCAACGAAGAAGCAGTGATGCTTTCGTCCTCAATTTCTTCATTTTGACGGAGCCTAGCCCATTGCAATCTGCGCCGCTTCCGTTGCTGTGAGTTCAGAGGTGCTCGCCAGGATCTCCTTGCTCGTAATCCAGCTTGGCGTAAGCAATTTCTAATCGTTTGGGTGCTAACTTCGCGGCCGGTGGCAGCTCGCAGCTCTGCTTTCATTTTAGTAGCGTTCATTGTTGGGTCACGGGCAGCCAGTAATCTGATATATCGCTTCTGAATTGCAGTAAGAACAGTTGGGCGACCACTGCGAGGTCGATCAGCTAAATCTTCCATGCCCTGATACCTCTCCAACGTGGTCACCACGCAGGATTGGGATACATGAACTCTGCGTGATATTTCCCTCGTGGAATAGCCTTCTCCACTTAAAGTTAGAATTCTAAATCGTAAAACTGCAGTTAATCCTCTCGGCATCGTTACCAACTTAATTTTTTTTTAATAAATTGAAAATATTGATAAGTTGCGACTATGTCAGATTTCTGAATGAAAGCAAACAAGGGTTGATTGTCTTTTTAAATGAAAAAAACATTTGAATTACGAAATTATTTTATATTTAAATTTCATATTTTTAAATAAGGAATCAAAAGATAAGTTTTATTCTTCTACTATAAAAAATATTAGCACTTTTCCAAGTGATCGCAAACTTTTTTTGATGTGTGTAGTTTTGAGGGAAACATAGGTACTCCTACAAAGACGGACACAAATTGAAAACTCTGACCCGAGAACAAACATCTGCTTATAAGAAACCAGAGAATGTCCGGGACTTTGTTCCCGTGAGAATTTATTAAAACCCTTCCTTAGTCTTGCCTACGTTATAAAATGAACCTTTGGGCGAAATTTCAGCTTTCTAAGTGCACCTGGGCGTTAATGAGTCAGGACCTACTATTTTGCTTGGATCCAGTATGGTACAGTTTTATGGGGAAACAGTACAGATGCCCATAGCACATTTGTATTGCAAAAGAAATGCATCAGAATTATTTTCAATATTTTCTCAATGGAGAGCTGCAGACCCTACTTTAAAAAATTTCAAATTTTAACCCTAACATCCATATATATTTTTGAAATCTGCAAATTTGTATATAAACACATCAATCTATTTACACAAGCCAAAGACCACTACACCACATTGCTGAATCTTCGGAATAAAGATAAACTAGCCCTCCCTAATTCAAATCTAAAAATTCATAGTTCCGGACCATACGCCATGTCGATAAAAATCTACAATAAGATACCTACCTATCTAAAAGAAGAACAAAAATTCAATGTTTTTAAAAATAATTTAAAAAAGTTCCTCACTGAGAAATGCTATTACTCACTTACTGAGTTTTATGAAGACAAATAGAAACAAACTTAGCCACTCGCATACACTCACACAAATACACACACGCACTCATACAGATACATACACATATCCCATGATCATACACACAAACAATCATACCTTGGATACTTCTATTTTGCGAACTATAGTGTTCATTAGCCTAAAAATTTAAATAAATAAAAATAATACATAATATATGTCAGTACTTACCATAAACTGATCTCATTTTAGTTTTAAGTATGTGTAGGTATAAGATAGATGTTATTATACATATAAGAAAAACATTGTTGTAGTGCCCCAACGGGGTTCGTGTATGTGCTTTAATATTGTAACACCTTAAAAAAACTCACGATACAATAAAGAATTTTGAATTTTGAATATAATATGTGGCCCGTGCCCCTCGGTGGGGACGTATATGGGCTGTTAAAAAAAAAAAAAGAAGATTGTATATCAATTTTATAAATGGTGATTTGTTTAAAAAATATAAAGGCACAGCGCAAAAAATATATGAGTCATTATATTAAATAAGCTTAAAAGATTGTAATCGGTTAGCGTATACTGCGAAAAATTATCTGCGTAAAGAAAATCTGTCTGCGTATTATTTCTGGGAAAAAGACAGAACCCCGGTTGTTATCAAATCATACGATTTAAAATTTGTTACGTTATCGATAAGAATTCGTTATAAATCGATAGATTTGTCGGTCGATGACTTAAATACTTTACAGAAAAAAATGGGCTATATACTTATTCATAAGAATATGTCAATGTTGTTATATTTACTTTATGAAGGTCTTTGAGTATACAGGATGTAAGGAACAGCTTACCAAATACTTATATGGTGGAATCTACCCATAACTGTAATCAGCTACAAGTAATGATTTTTTCCCGGAAACAACAAATTAGGAAGCTTTTGTTATTTACTTACTTTAGGGCCAGTTTTACTTTAGACGCTGCCTTTCGATCGGCTGGCCCCGGTTCGATTCCCAGTCGGGCAAATATTTGTGTAAAAAGCAGATGTTAAGGTAAGATAAGAACTTTATTTACACACAGTTAAATAGAGAACAAACTAATAACAACCAAAAAATATATAACTTTTAACTAATAATTAAAACAAGTAAAACACTGTGTATAAAAAGTGTACTGACTCATGTGCTGCCACAGGATTTTTGTTCTCGGGTCATGGGTGTTCGTGTACGTCTTTGTGTCTGTTCGAAGGGACCCACGCCACAAGGGAAAACCTTAGTGTCGGCCTTTGAGTGTGTAATGTTTATTTATTTGTTATGAAAGGGTGTGGCTAAAGTGAATTGTCTCCACTGTTATCGAAGTAGGTACATCTTATCTTGAATGGGGATTTTATTTGTCTTTCCGATCAATAAAAGTTAATCTTGTTTTAATTCCAAGTCTAAGTTGCATTAAATATTTGTTATTTGTTGTTACATTAAATGTAGCAGCCGCTACAGTCATGTAGCGGCAATATTTGTACGTTAAATATGAAGACAAACTAGTTTCGCTGAGACTCGTGCACATTCAGAAACGTTTTTTATGGCACCTCTCCTTTTCAGTTGGACTATCGGGCAAAAAAATCTCTTACGAGAAAAGACTAAATAGATTCAACATAGTAGCACTCACAGCGCGTAGACAACTATTGGATCTAATATTTTTATTCAAACTGCTCCGTAATGAAATAGACTGTCCCCAACTTCTCAGCCAAATTAACTTTAGGATACCAGTCAATTTCCCCAAATCCAGCGTCGCTCCTTTCAGTGCTCCTTTTAGAAGGACTGTCCTTGGCGTCAACTCTCCTGTTCCGCGTCTTAGTAACCTAGCAAATAAGTACCACCAAGCAATTGATTTCTTTGAGGACTCTTTGCCACAATTTCGTAAGAAAGTCATGCAGCAGCTTAGAAACATTTAAAACTTTGTTAATTTTGTAAAAGAATGTACTGTTATTATTGTAACACACAAACATGTTCTTAATATCGAATGTGGTATTTGCCTTTAATTGTGTACTCGTTTAGTTTTTAGTCCGAAGATTGTATGTTTATACTTATGTATTAGCGATGTAAGCGTTGGCAAATCTTTAAATAATAATAAAAAAATAACCCTCGACAAAAAACGGGGGTCTTCTTCTTCTTATCGTGTAGGTATAGTCAAGTGTGTGGCGAACTTTGCTAACCCGCACAATGTCCTCTGACTTTGTTTTAACGACTGAAGTCAATCGACAACAGCCGGGGCCGTCAGCTTAACGTGCCCTCCGAAGCACGGAAACGCATGTGATAAATTGCCACTTTGGTCACCAATCAGGTTCCCTGCCTCTGTGTACGTTGCTTTACCTCACTGACCGGTTGAGATCAGCGAGCGCCACTGGGCTACGTCGAGCGCTAAAAAGGGGTTGTATAAGACGTGTGTATCTGTGTGGCTGTTTGTGGCATCGAGTCCCTAAACGAATGGACCGATTTCGATGCAGTTTCTTTGTTTGAAAGCTGACGTAATCGAGATGGTGGTTTCATTTAAGAGTTATAAGTGATTAATATCGGGGGTAATATTTTTTTTTAATTTAAGGGTTATTCCTTGGTCTTCTTTTCGTGTCGATGGAGTACTTATTGCTTGGTGAAACTATTAGGATAAACAAGTTTTGCCTTTGTCGAACTGATTGAATTGTTTTAAGAAAGGGAAGCTAAAATTGTTTTCAATCCAAAATGATCATTAGTGACGAAACTATTTTTATGAGCAATGAAATGAAATATTTTGTAGATAAATTACACATAATTTATTTTTAATTAATTGCAACTAATGCAAGTTTTCTGCTTAGTTCGCGTGAAACAGTCGTCTTTTTTAAAGTTGTTTTACATATTTTCTATCCCTTTCCAACAGGCGCTCTATTCATAGGGTGGGACGAGGACCTTCGCTGCGAAGAGACTGGCAACCCAGCCGTGGCCAATACGTCAGATTTGAACGAGGAATTGGGTCAAGTTGAAGTCCTGTTTTCTGACAAAACCGGCACTTTGACAAAGAACCTCATGGTGTTTAAGGTTTGCTCTGTGAAAGGCCAAGTTTATGAGGAGAGGGAAGGTGCCTTGTATGACATAGAGCGATTGCAAGAACCGGTTGATACTGGTCAGGTCAGTGTTGTTCTTTCAAAGGTTCTTTTGAAACTTAACTCTCATTAGAATACAGCGTATTTCATAAATACCCGAAATAAAAACACCAAAATTAAAAAAAAAATAGATCAATCGGCAGCTCTATCACAAAAATTTCTACCTCTAGCATGTCACGTGAATGATATGAAACTTTCATTTTGAAACATGCCAAACTGTGCACAGATTGGCAACCGATTACAAGAGTTGGAACTATTTAACTTTTTGGATTTTCATTTATTGGGATTTATGCAACTCGTTTTATACAGGATATAAGAGATAGCTTAGCAAAAACTTAACCCCTAGCCAAGCAACAGATCGACTTGATTTTTTAACTCAAGTATAGTTGGAGAAAAACATAGCCCACTTTTCCACGCAAAAGGCCACTTGGAGAAGAAAATATGCCAATTTTCCATACAAAAGGCCAATTAAAGAAGAACAAAGGCCACTTTTCCACGCAAAAAGCCACTTGGAGAAGAAAATATGCCACTTTTCCACGCAAAAAGCCATCTGGAGAAGAACATAGGCAACTTTTCCACGCAAAAGGCCAATCAAAGAAGAACAGGCCACTTTTCCACGCAAAAGGCCACTTAGAGAAGAACATAGGCAACTTTTTCACACAAAAGGCCTCTTGGAAAAGAACATAGGCAACTTTTCCACGCAAAAGGCCAATTAAAGAAGAACAGGCCACTTTTCCACGCAAAAGGCCACTTAGAGAAGAACATAAAGGCCTCTTGGAAAAGAACATAGGCAACTTTTCCACACAAAAGGCCTCTTGGAAAAGAACATAGGCAACTTTTCCACACAAAAGGCCACTTTTTCGCGTTGTGCAAAGCTAGTCTTTACATAATTCCTTTCTATTCCAGACAGACATCCAATTTTTCCTGACGATCCTCGCTCTCTGTCATTCAGTCCAGATCTCCAACGAGGATATGAAGAAGCTAAGTGCACGTCTATCAACCACCAATATACAGTTCGTGAGTTTTTTCAAAAGGAAAAAAGCCAACAAAGGCACAAATGGAATAATTGATAACGAAACTTGGGACAAGATTATGAAAGAAAATGGCAGCCATATGGATTATCAGGTCAGTGATTCATGTTACTTTTTTCTTTAATAAACGATAGGTTCGACCACAAACGTACACAATAGTACAATTACTTAGGACATAAGTAACTAAAAACCTTATTAGGCCTTGGCTTCAACATATGCTGAGCTGTGTCTGTGTTCTGTTTATTCGTCTACTGTTGTGCTGCTGTGTCGTTGTTTTCTGTTTGATTTGGTGTCTATGTCCAGAGGCCAGCACATCGAGTTACCCCAGTTCATTGAAAAACCGTTCTTATTATTCTTGGCACAGAGTGTCCGCATGGCGGCCGGTTTGGTCGAGTGGTAGTGACGCTGCCTCTTGATCGACGGGTCCTGGGTTCGATCCCCAGTCGGGGCAAACATTTGTGTGAAAAGCAAATGTTTGTTCTCGGGTCATGGGTGTTTGTGTTTGTCTTTATGTGTGTTCCGAGGGACCCACGACACAGGGATAACCTTAGTGTGGGCCTTTGAGTGCGTAGCGTTTATTTATTTATTTGGGTAAACTAATATGGAGCCCTTTGTACGTTTTTGTTAGTTTTTTTTTTCTGTAGTGTGAATTATAAGTTAATTAATCTGGAAACGAAAAGATGAAATTACTTACCCAAAATTAACCTTAAAATTAAAGACACCTTGGGGCATAATAATTATAAACACGAAAGTTTGTATATATGGATGGATGTATGGATGTTTGTTACTCTTTCACGCTCAAATGGCTAGACCAATTTTGATAAAGGTATGAAGATAGCTGACACCCTTGATTATTGGTCCCATATTTACTTGCATAAAATTGAAAACCCTAATTTTATTTCGCATAATTTTTTACGCATTCATTTTCGCATAACGATATTATGTCACAATCAGTTCATCGAACCTGGATTAACACATAGCATAGGCTACATAATTTTCTCAAATTGCCACGGAAACGAAGTCCCGGGCGGAAAGCTAATAGGTTAAAAAATATTTAAATTTTCTAGGCAAGCAGCCCAGACGAAAAAGCTTTAGTCGAAGCAGCCGATAGGGCAGGAGTAACATTTCTTGGAGAAGAAGGAAATAATCTTCTTCTCAAGATTGGAGAACATACAGAAATGTACGAGAGACTACAGCTTATAGAGTTCACTTCTGAGAGGAAGCGAATGTCGGTCATATTGAGGGATAAGTACGGACAGGTATTGTGTCTCTTTCTTACAATACAATGCACTTTATTTGCACACAAGGAAATACAGCATAATAAACAGAACGTAGTGTACAACAAGGCGGCCTTATTGCTAGGTAGCTATTTCTTCCAGGCAACCTTAGGGTAGGACAGAAGTAAAAGAAGTAGTAGGTGGTGCATAAATATATATGTTACAGTTAAAACTAGTTAGTAGTTAGAACGCGTTTTTCCTAGTTAGAACTAGTTTTTACTTGGTGCCTTTGTTAAAACTAGAATTGACTAATGTCTGAATCAAATATCAGTTAAAACTAGTTTCTGCAAGACAAAACGCGTTTTCCCGAAGCGAGTCAGTTAAAACTGTTCCGACCGAGGTTAGAGTTCATCATACCTTATTCTGATTGGCTTGAGGTTATGTTGTGGTTATGTAGTTATTGTGCTTACCGTTTAACGCAACTAAAGTCTTTTCTGGCACTTCGCCGGCCGCTGTCGCGGCACGCTCGCTTCGCTCGCTCGGCTCGTACGTTGGGGGTCGCAGTTCTAACCTAACCTAACCTAACCTAACCAACCCTTAACGGATTGGTTAGGCTAGGCTACTAACAAACCTAACCTGCAGTTTCTGCCCCTATATAATCTCCGCGGGGGGCTTCGCTCGCTCGGCTCGTGCGTTGGGGGTCGCAGTTCTAACCTAACCTAACCTAACCAACCCTTAACGGATTGGTTAGGCTAGGCTACTAACAAACCTAACCTACAGTTTCTGCCCCGATATAATCTCCGCGGGGGGGGAGTTTTAACTATAGCTCGATGTGACAACTAGTTTTATCTGAAAATCAAATATGTCAGTGGTAAATTCTAGTTTTAACTGATTATTTCTAGTTTTAACAAAGGCACCAAGTAAAAACTAGTTCTAACTAGGAAAAACGCGTTCTAACTACTAACTAGTTTTAACTGTAACATATATAATTAATACATAATACAAATAAATATATAAAATAAAAAATAATATACAGGGCTTTCGATATCTCTCTTTCAACCTCTCGGGTGGTTAATCAGCCCATGAAACTGAACAACTCTCACGAGGAACAGGTCAAAATATGAAAAAAAAATTGAGTTCCCATACAAACATCATCAGCATATAGCGCATATTGCAAGGGAGATCAAAATATTTTTTTTCGTATTTTGACCTATGTACCTTGGGGAAGTTGTTCAGTTTCGTGGACTGATTAATCACCCGAGAAATTGAAAGAGAGATACCTGAAGCCCTGTATATCTATATTACATACGAGCAGCAAATTAAGGGACAGTGGTAAGCAACAAAAAGAAAACAAGCTTAGTAGAATGGACGGAAGCAAAGACAGTGAATCGAGAGCCTAGCTAGAGAGCGGAAGGGGAAAGGAAATGGGATTTGACTTGGGTTTTACAGGAATCTATGGAGGGGGCACGTCTTATGGAGACAGGGAGGATGACGGTGAAGGAGGAACAGAAAAAGTTAGTGGAGTGTGAAGGCATATTGAGGGATAGATCGAAGTTGGAGCGAAGGGTGCGAGTCAAAGTAGTAGATGAGAAGGAAAAACATTGTTTAAGATATAGCGGAGTAGTAAGATGGCGGTCTTAGACTCCAGGTATAATGAATGTACTTCCATGCTGGACTGGAAGTAAAAGAAACAGAATGTGCCAGCTGCCTACTCTTTCGAGCCATACTGTAAAAGTCACGACACGAGAGTTTTGCTGTTGTGGGCGAATGGCTGACAACTCTCACCACTTAAATCATATCTTCATCTTATAACCCTCTGAATTTGTGTCAAACGCGGCATCAAGTGGTTCTAAAACCCTGACCCGATAGGGATTATACAGGGTGTAAATAACAGCTTAGCAAATACTTAAATGGTGGAATCTACCCATAACTATCATCAGCTGTAAGTAATTATTTTTTCCCGGAAACGTCATGTTAAGGAGTTTTCATTATTTACCTACTTTAGCGCTACGCAACGTATCGTGAAACCGCGCCACGCGCGCGATTCCCCCGCGCTGCGCTGCTATCAGAGTGCGATGTTCATTGCGGTTTTTCGTGTTTTACGTTGTTATGATGATTGTTTTTTATTGCAAAATGGAGTGTGTTCGATTAAATTATAAAAAATGTAAGCAGAAAATATTAAAAAACATAAACAGATTGAAAATTTTCCGGAGAAAAGTTCCACTGGAAAATCATTTAGAATGATTGTCTGTCTCCAGGGTTAAGCTGTCTTTTACACCCTGTATACGTGAGCGTATACATGTAATGTATGTATGTATAATGAAGCCATTTTCTGCTCAAGATATAAAACATACGGAAACGTACGAGAGACTATAGTTATAGAAAGGTATTGCCCGTCTTCCTTCGGGTAACTACTTTAATAATTCAATGGCTTATACGTTTGCAGAAACATAACATGACTAGTGTAAAAATTCAAATAGCAATTTCACATATTTAGAACAAGATTTCGTTATGTTCGATTTGCAGTATTTAATTGCGATCAAGTGTGACACTGAACTTTAAAAAACTAATAACTAATAAACAAAATAAATAAAAATGTCACCTTCCCCATTCTCGGTGACTATTCAAACTCTAATCAACCCTATTTTCCCAGATATGGCTATTCTGCAAAGGCGCAGAGAGCGCAGTGTTCCCAATATGTAAAAACGATGCGATGATTGAAATGGTTGAAAGAGATATTGACGTATTCGCACGCAAAGGTTTGCGTACACTAGCCGTAGCGTACAGACAGATTCCTGAAGAGGAATATGGAAAAGTGACTGATGGTAAGGGGACTGATAATATCATAAACTGTTTATTTAATATCATGGGCTCATGTGTTAGTGATTACTGTCCGTCAGTCTGAACGCAATAGCTTATAATTGAGAGGTGCTCCCCTTAGACCATACACACTATAGACGGAGTACTTATGACGTCACAGCACTTTTGAAAGAGATGCAAACATGTGAGTTCCTAGTAAGAGATAGGTTACTTTAACGCCATTTCTTTCTGCGTAATCCATTTTTTGATGTCACACTTTGTGCCAAACAAAGCGTTTGATCTGCAGCTTCTGTCAGTCATTACGGTTTTTAAGGTTTTGCGCATAAAGTTTATTCGTTTTTGTTGGTGAATTTGTAAGAAAAGAGACTTCATTAGTAAAGTTGTTGTACACCTTTTGTACAGTGAGGTATGGTTGGTTGCAGGGAAGCGGTAAACTATTGCTATCTAAAAGGGGCACGCTCCTGGCTCCGTCAATAGTGTGTATGGTCTAAGGGTGCTCACATTATGCCCATTATGCGTTACTGAACGCGTTAACCCGTCGTGCGCTCGTTCACGGCGCGTGCGATACAAATCCTGCATACACGGGTGTGCGAGAATCGCGCGAAGGTTACTCACAAACTACAGAGCGGATTTTCCTACAGTTTTCACCGATGAATGGAGTGATTCAAGAGAAAAGTTTATGTGTATGATTCAGTAATCCATCCCAGGCAACGACACTTCATTTTTTTCTGAATCTGAGGTGTCGTCCTATGGTCTCATGCGGTGTCCGACGCCAAACAGCTTGCTGTGTTCCGTCGGTGCGTGGGAGTACCAGTGCCTTTATAGGCATTTTCTGGGATAATTCGCTCCATCGTCGACCTCATCTTTGACCTTTATGTTCAAGATTGAGGTCAAGAGTTAACCCATCTTATAATAATAATAAAAAAAAAACTGGAAATCCCCACGGTAATAAAGCCTTGCGTGGGAAGCTAGAACAATTTTATGCGGGTAGTAATTTAAAAATTCAAATATAATAGTGATTATAATCCTTACTTCCTTACTAATATTATAAATGCGAAAGTAACTCTGTCTGTCTGTCCGTCTTTCACGCCTAAACTACTGAAACGATTTTGATAAAATTTGGTACAGAGATAGATTACAGCCTGGGAAAGGACATAGGCTACATTTTATCCCATAGTTGGGCACGATATAACCTGTAGTTATCGTGATTATAATCCGCAAACGCGCAGTTGTAGTTTGGTAATAGATTTGGGGGTAGGTGGGATCATACCATCTTAGTGCACCAAAATCGTCATCCTCGCTAGCAGGTGCATCCTGCTGATCAACGGATGAAGCTCTGACGTACTACAATCCGTGAAGGGTTTGCTAACTCTTCCCTAACACCCTTTATAATCGATTGTGACCATTCCAGCAATAAAAGAGCTAGACGGTCGCAGCGCCGAAGCCCTACAGCAAGTGACCCAGCAGTACCGAGTGTTAGAACGAGAGCTAACACTGGTAGGGGCCACGGGAGTAGAGGACTGTCTGCAAGATGACGTAGCCGATACCCTGGCGGCTTTGAGACGAGCCGGAGTGAGGACCTGGGTGCTCACTGGAGACAAGGTAACATGGTCACTGTATAAAGTCACTTTAGGGAGTCGTACCGAGTGTTAGAACGGGAGCTAACATTGGTAGGGGCCACGGGAGTAGAGGACTGTCTGCAAGATGACGTAGCCGATACCCTGGCGGCTTTGAGACGAGCCGGAGTGAGGACCTGGGTGCTCACTGGAGACAAGGTAACATGGTCACTGTATAAAGTCACTTTAGGGAGTCGTACCGAGTGTTAGAACGGGAGCTAACATTGGTAGGGGCCACGGGAGTAGAGGACTGTCTGCAAGATGACGTAGCCGATATCCTGGCGGCTTTGAGACGAGCCGGAGTGAGGACCTGGGTGCTCACTGGAGACAAGGTAACATGGTCACTGTATAAAGTCACTTTAGGGAGTCGTACCGAGTGTTAGAACGGGAGCTAACATTGGTAGGGGCCACGGGAGTAGAGGACTGTCTGCAAGATGACGTAGCCGATACCCTGGCGGCTTTGAGACGAGCCGGAGTGAGGACCTGGGTGCTCACTGGAGACAAGGTAACATGGTCACTGTATAAAGTCACTTTAGGGAGTCGTACCGAGTGTTAGAACGGGAGCTAACATTGGTAGGGGCCACGGGAGTAGAGGACTGTCTGCAAGATGACGTAGCCGATATCCTGGCGGCTTTGAGACGAGCCGGAGTGAGGACCTGGGTGCTCACTGGAGACAAGGTAACATGGTCACTGTATAAAGTCACTTTAGGGAGTCGTACCGAGTGTTAGAACGGGAGCTAACATTGGTAGGGGCCACGGGAGTAGAGGACTGTCTGCAAGATGACGTAGCCGATACCCTGGCGGCTTTGAGACGAGCCGGAGTGAGGACCTGGGTGCTCACTGGAGACAAGGTAACATGGTCACTGTATAAAGTCACTTTAGGGAGTCGTACCGAGTGTTAGAACGGGAGCTAACATTGGTAGGGGCCACGGGAGTAGAGGACTGTCTGCAAGATGACGTAGCCGATACCCTGGCGGCTTTGAGACGAGCCGGAGTGAGGACCTGGGTGCTCACTGGAGACAAGGTAACATGACCAACTGGTCGCTGTATGGTGTGACTTTAGGCGGGATTCTACCCATGAAACTAAAACTCTTTCCCTAAGGAATCCTTATATGAAATATCATACTAGAAAATGGATGAATTGCAAACTAACGGCTAGTTCTGTTTTTTCATATGTTGTTAGGACCAGTACCAGTATCGTATATCCAAGTTTGCAGCTTCGAAAGAGCTGTGCTAACTTGAAAAAGCGAGAAAAATTTTTTCCCACTTTTTTTGATATTCTCAATATAAGTTCTACTTAGCGTTTTAAAAACACGAAATTAAATCCTTATTTAATAATATTATAAATGCGAAAGTAACTCTGTCTGTCTGTCTGTCCGTCTTTAACACTTTAACTACTGGAACCGATTTTGATTAAATTTTGTATAGCCTGGGAAAGGACATAGGCTACATTTTTTCCACAGTTGGGCATGATATAACCTGTAGTGCACGCGGTACTATAGCGGTACTATATTTAACCTGTAGTACTATAATTTTAAAAGATCCATTTTCCATTTCAGATAGAAACAGCAATCAACGTAGCGAAATCCTGTTCACACATATCAGAAAACGACAGACAGATGATGCTCACAAGCATAGACAACGAAGAAGCTTTAGAAAGCCATTTAACAGAATGCCAAAGAATAATTAAAGAAACAACGTATAGAGATCTCACGTTGATAGTAGACGGTGCTACTATGAGCCACGTATTGAATACTAAGTACGCTCCATCGTTTGTAGATATTTCTTTAAAATGCAACGCAGTGCTGTGTTGTAGGCTGTCTCCTATTCAAAAGGCAGAGGTTTGTAATTTTTATATATCTTAATTTTCACATAGTGGGTTGGGTGTAATTTTGCAGGAAAAAAACCTTTTTCGTGTTTTTTTTTTAAACACAAAAATCATTTGATCACTTGCTTGACGTTGGTAATTCTAAGATGAAAAAATTAAAAAAAAAATGTTGTTTAAATGTAATGTTTTAAAAAATTGTCTCTATTAAGTAGTCAAGCTAAATAAGAGACAACATCAAGTTTCCTGCAAAAATACTACCACGTCAGAATGGAATTAAAATAATCTTACTTCAATGTTACTTGTAGAGCGCTGTCACTTTTCCTCATATAGCTTTGTCTCTGTTTCTTATAGAGTAAGGTTACCATAAATTGTTTTAAGATATAATACTACCATACACTGCTGTACTATTATGTATTTTATGGTTTTAAATTGTTTTTGCTTCTAAGTTTCAAGTGATACAACTTGATCTATTTACCACGAATACCACGATAGACGGTGCTACTATGAGCCATGTATTGAATGCTAAGTACGCTCCATCGTTAGTTGATATTTTTTTAAACTGCAACGCTGTGCTGTGCTGTAGGCTATCTCCTATTCAAAAGGCAGAGGTTTGTAATTTTTATATACCTTAATTTTCTCATAGATGGATGAAAAAATTAATTTTGCAGTAAAAAAAAACCATTTACGTCCGTAATTACGTAAAAAAAAAAAAAAAAACACAAAAAAGACTACTTAATAGGGACAATTGAAACGCCCAATAAGTGTTACGCGAGCGCGAATACTCCAGCAGGCCTTTTCAGATAAAAAAATATAAGTGTGTCAAATTTAGATTATTCCGAGCCTTTAACAATTATCTTTCGATGCTTTAAGGACTGGAGACAATAGACAGAAACCACCGCTGGCTTAGGTAAATAAACAGAATAAAAATGTATTTAAGTATATTTTAGTTTCTTTATATGTATTTATTGTAAACTCAAATGGAGTATAAAATCTGTTGAAAATGTAAAATTAGTATTAAAAATATAAATTATAATAAGACAAAGGCACGGACATCAAGTCTGTGGATGCAAAATGAAGTGTAATTAAAAAAAAAAAAAAAACAATTATCTTTGTCAACGAGTTTTGAAGAGCTCGATTTGACACAAGTCGCGCAGCAGTGCAGTTGCAACTTTAGTTTTTATAGCAGAAACCCAAGTTTTACTTTATTTTATATATTATTCCAGATAGTAAAACTAATAAAGAGCAGTCCCACCCGTCCGATCACGGCGGCCATCGGCGACGGAGCCAACGACATCTCCATGATACAGGAGGCGCATGTCGGCTTCGGCATCTTCGGGAAAGAGGGCCATCAGGCCGCCAGGTTAGTAGTAAAACCGGCCAAGAGCGTGTCGGGACCTTTTATTCCTTTGTTACAATTAGTTAAATGATTGTAGGGTGCTAAAATAATGACTTGGCTGATAAAAATAAGGAATTGGCTGCTAAAATAATGACTTTGCCACTAATTAACTTTGATACAAAATGGGTGGCATGTTATCTCTCTCTGTATCCTATCTGAGAAGCCCTAGAAAAAGACGTCGATATCAATTAATTTTAGGTACGATTTCTGTATGTTCAACCTATTAAAACTATATCCCATTTTTACAACTTTTAAAAACCAAAAGTTTGTTTTTATTTAAAAAGCCAAGAGTTGCCATCATTCTGTCACCAAAAAACTAATCTCGCTCCCAGTTTAAAATAAAACTTTACTTAAAACTGGACCCAAATGTCACATTATTTGTAGCTTGATTAAATACGATTCTTTTTTTAAAAGTACTCTCGTTATAATTTATTCCATAACATTCATTATGTTAATACCTATTAACATAGATACAATGTAAGAAAAATAAGGATGAAAAACAAAAACTATCGCCATTTTGTTTATTGTTTTAGATGCGCAGATTTCGCTTTCACAAAGTTCTCAATGATCAAGAAAATCCTTTTAGTAATGGGCCACTGGTATTACCAAAGGCTAGCAACCCTAATAAACTATTTTTTCTACAAAAATCTGGTGCTAGGAAATATAATGGTGAGTTCTTATTTTTTTATGAACTCTGTGCTGTTGTAATAAGAGCGGTTTTGCAATGAAAATGGAGTAACCTGATGCGCTGGCCTCTGTATAGACAGCAGCACGTGAGGTTACTCATTTGCACTACGAAAGCCGTCGCTATTATAAGTCAGATAAGGTTGACGTCAAGGTCAACATTTATGGCCTAATGTGCTGCCGTGTGTACAGAATGTCTTCAATAAATAAATCAGTTCATTAACAAGCAATTTAAAAAAAACGGCTTTCAGTACTTTTTCGTATTCCTCTTCAGGAACTTGTCTGTACGCTACGACCAGTGTACGCAGGCCTTTGCGTGCGAATACACATGAACTGTTTTTAATAGAATTTCCGTACTAGTATGGTAAAGTGGATCGCCTCACGACGCCCCTCTGTACTTTCTACAACGCACACTTTGGGAACCCGGGGGGTTTAAATACTAGACTCATTTATATTTTAAAGTTGTAATAAAAATATATTCTATTCCCCTTTCCCAGGTATTTTTCCAAATCCAAAGCCTTTTTTCAACGCAGTCTATATTCGACTCGATGTACCTGACCTTCTTCAACATGTTCTTCACGTCGGTCCCGTGTTTGGTGCTGAGTGTTACCGAGCAGAAATGGCCGGCGCAGTTGTTGTTACAGTTAGTATTTTTTTTATTTAGGAAAAAATATGTTGAATTTGAGACTTAAATTAAATTTGCTATGAGATACTGATATCGAGAGTCAGTAATGAAAAAATGCCACCTTAAATACTGGCCAAGTGCGAGTCGGACACGCGCACGAAGGGTTCTATAAAAACGACAAAAAAATCAAGTTTGTTGTATAGGAATCGTAAATATGTATTTTATTCTGTTTTTTAGTATTTGTTGTTATAGCGGCAACTGAAATACATTATTTGTGAAAATTTAAACTGTCTAACTATCACGGTTCATGAGATACAGCCTGGTGACAGACAGACGGATGGACAGCGGAGTCTTAGTAATAGGGTCCCGTTTTTACCCTTTGGATACGGAACTCTATAAAGAGTGGTATTGTTTGTTTGACGTATGTATCTGTGTGTCTGTCTGTGACATCGTAGCTCCTAAACGAACAGCCCGATTTCGATGCAGTTTTTTATTTATCGAGATGGTTCTAAGCCTTGTTTTTTTTTTGTTGTGTCTTTATATTTTACTGTCCTTAAATGTTTGTGTTGTGATGTCCTGGCTATAAAGAATTATCTATTCTATTCTTGATAAAAATTGTTAAGCTGTTTAAGAGTTAGATATAAATATCATTAGATATGTTATGTGAATAAATAAATAAATAGTCGACTTTGCCTCCCAGGAACCCAACCCTGTACCGCGAGATCGGCCGCAACAAGCTGATGACGTGGCCTGCCTTCCTCGCGTGGTGCACTAGCGCGGTGTACCACTCGGCCGTTATCTACTTGTTCTGTATGTTTACAATCAGAGCTACTTCTGTCGTCAACGGCGACGGGAAGGTCGTTGATTTGTGGTAAATACTTTATTTATTTTTTATTTAACAGTATATTGTATGGACGACCGCAACTCAGGTTACCACACGTGTGCACTCTGTACTGTTGTGATAAGAGCGGTTTTGCAATGAAAATGGAATATCCTGAATTCCTGATGCACTGACCTCTACACTGGACAAATTATAAATATTTATACAGACAAACAAAAAAACGAACACAAAAGGCACAGCTTATTTATTTAAGAAATTTCTTCCAGCTGACCTGTGGGACAGTGAGAGGCGTAAAATAAATTAGTCTGTCTTTAACATTGAACTCTAAATAGCCTATCTATTTGTGCATAATTTAGTAAATAGGGTGTAAGTAACAGCTAAGCACAAAATGAAACACTGAATTTAGAACATTTTGAATGATTTCCCAGTGGAATTTAGTAATTTTTTTAAATGTTCTGCTTCAAAAACTATTTATTTGAATGCATTCCATTTTGCATACTACAAAAAAACCAAGGAAATTAGCTTTTTTATATTGTTAATAGACTAAGCTCCCCACTAAAAACCCATTGTTCCTAAGTAGTATCTATCACTGTATTACATATCTGAGCTGCCACCTTGTTTAATGCAATGGGAGCTTAGTCTATAATAATGGGTTTGCTGACCACCATCTATACTGTGTTTTTTATTTTCAGAGACTAAATTAACGTATGCGAATCTCTACCTTTGGATAAATTTAAGACAGTAATTAAACAAAAACTTTGCAAAAAGGGCTATCATAAAATTTCTGATTACCTAACTGACAAGCAGCCATGGGAATGAACTGCTCAGCTCTAGAGTTATTTCAGAATTAGATAAAATTAGAAAATAAGAAAATTTGTAATGCGATTAAAAAGAGCACCCTCAGAGTTTCTTGCCTGTTCTTCTCTAAGGAAGACTGCACCTTTGCGAATAGGCGTAGAGTCAGTAGGGTCAATAGAACGAATGCGTATGTATGTATTTAAATCCTTTAATGTTTGTTTGTATGTATTTCATGTAATCTCGACTTTTTTAAAGTGGCATCCTGAATGTCCTATAAAATAAAGATTTTTTTCTATTCTATTCTATTCTCTTACCAGCCCATATACGTCCCCACCGAGGGGCACGGGCCTCCCTTCGAAACACGAAGGGGATTTAGGCCATAGTCCACCACGCTGGCCCAATGCGGGTTGGTGGACCACTCGTCTTTCGAAAATTAATTTTCTTGGACGAGCGGGTTTCATCACGATGTTTTCCTTCACCGTTGAGCAAGTGATAATTAGAAATCCGTACATAAATCCGAAAAGACGAATTTAGTGGTACAGGCCCGCACCAGGATTTGAACCCGCGACCTTCGGATTACAAGTCTGGCTCATTACCAACTGGGCTATCACCGTTTCTATTCTATTCTAATTTACAAATATTCAGCAAAATTACGAGACTTAAAAACTGTGTTTTTTATTCTCAGAGACTAAATTAACATACTTATACAAATGTAAAATTTACAAATAATTTTTACAATATTTGTAAATTGACATTTGCATATATCAATTTAGTCTCTTAGAATAAAAAACATATTTTAGTTCAGAGGCGAAGATGCGGTCCAAGATGTAGCAAGCTCAATCTAAAGATGCCTATTCACTCGAACTTTAAAGAGATTCGGGTTATATGACAGCGGGCCTGAGTGGGTAGTAGCGTTTTTTATAGGCTATGTGTTTCCCCCTTAGGACGTTCGGCGCGATGCTATTCCACAGCCTGGTGCTAGTGACCAACCTGAAGCTGTGGCTACAGGCGCGCTACCACACGCGTGTGTTTGTGGGCACAGTGCTACTGTCTATACTAGCCTACGTCTTCTTCAACTTAGTGTACGCCATCTTCTCTGTTACGTAAGTATTTGTGTATTTAACTATTTTAATTATATACACACACGCACAGGTTAGGAGTACTTCGGGGCAATCATAAGGATCAAATCTCTCTAATTAACAAAGTAAATTAAGTGAAAGGAAAACTATTAAATCTAAACTTATACTTTATGATTAATATCGTTATGTTTGATGTTATTTAGGTTTTCTTTTCATTTCATTTTCCATTTACGTGGCATCTAGTGATTCTAAAACCACTGATGTTGCCTACCTTGTTAGGGATCATGGGCATGAGCGTATTATGTATGTATTTACCACTTTTGTTAGAGAGATTTGATCCTTATGATTGATTATTGCCATAAAAGTATAGTGTTTTTTTGGTTCCAGGGTGTGGCAAGCGTATTTTTAACAATCTTTGACTGCAGTTCTAAAGTCTTCTTTCAGTAAAATTTTCTATCTATAATTTAATATTTACGGTAGTTTCTCTCCGTGTGGCATATAGCCGTGGGAAGAACACCTGTATAGTTTAAGTTATTTTAAGTCTACGCCACTGTGTTTTGTGACTGTGTTTAGTAAAAGGTACAACTTTCGGGGTAGTCAATAAGAGCTATTTGCAATAGCTCATCACTCTAATTGTGAACCTTAACGACTATCACGAAAGTTGTACCTTTTCATTTTCACAGTCACATTTTCTTTTTCATTTGCAGCCCAGTGGACGGCGACGTCCTAGGCACATACACTCGACTGTGGCAGTCTCTCCCCTTCGCACTACTCAACATAGTTTTAGTAATAGCTACATTGTTACCGGACTATTGCGTGCGAGTGTTCTCAGAGAAATGGGGCCGAAAGTGGAACGGGCCGGTGCATGCTATGCGGACGCTGTTCGTTACTAGGTTATAATCTACGACTGAAGTACACTAAATCCTTTAAGAGGAGCGTCTCAGTTTGGACTAGCGTCTCAGTTGTTTTTCATGCTATCTCGATGACGACCACCCGCCTCAGACTTGTGCGAAATGGACAATTGCAGCTTTCCGGCGAAATGCCGAGTTTTATTTCCAGAATTATGAGTTTAGGCGTCAATAAATTCCAACCCCAGAAACTTAATGAAATCGTACGTTTTTGATCTCTATCGATTCGTAAGCGTCTAAACGAGGTTTGTACGTTTTGTTTTTTCCAAAATTGTTCTTAGTTTTTCAACAGTTACCTCTTACATGATGAGAATTTTTTCGGCGAAAAATGCTGACTTTTAGTCTCAAATATTTTTTTGTCTACTAAAAATATCACAAAAATCAAAACGTACGGACCTAGTTTTTGGTGTTCCTGACACTACAACAAAATTTCACAGGGATCCGTTGACGTTTAGGGGATGGAATCCATTGACGCCGTTTGTATGGGAAAAAAACACTGAGACGATCCTCTTAATGTACTTCACTACTTTGACTTATTTTAAGTAACATCCTAAATGTTTTATAAAATAAAAAATAAAAACATTGTGAAACCGTACAGCAACTCGAGTATGATGGCGACAAACTCTTGCAGCGCGCCACTCGGCTGACGGTGAAATTGCACTTTGATTACGCGAGGGCCCCGCGCAAAGGCTTGCTCGCTCTCTGGTGTTGTCAATGTTGACATTTTGACATAGGACCGCGGCGCATTACGCGCGCTATCACCATCGTACTCAAGCTACTGGTTATTACCAGTGTTAAATTAACTGGCTTTTTGCCCAAATGTGACAACTTAAAATTAAAATAAACGTCTTAAAACACGTGATACAAACGTGCCTTCAATTTGGTATCAAATATAAATACAATAATTGTTGTTAATAATATAATACTTAATGATAATTGCATGTAGGTACTTATACAGGGTATAAGGAACAGCTTAGCAAATACTTTAATGTACCCCAACCCGCATTGTACCAGCGCGTGGTGGACTATGGCCTACATCCCCTTCGTGTTTCGAAGGGAGGCCCGTGCGTATATGGGCTGATTTAAAAAAAAATACCCATAACTATGACCGGCTAAAATTTTTTTTAACAGCGGTTATTATAGTTTTTTTATTGGAAAATTGAGTGTATTCGATTTAATAATTGAAAATGTAAAGCATAAAATATTTAACCCGTCGCGCACTTGTTTACGCCGCGTGCGATACAAATCCTGCACACAAGAGTGTGTAGACAATGCGTGAGGGTTTAAAAACTTTAAACTGGAAAAATTATTTTTCAGGATTTCAGTTTATCCTAACCTGTCCCTTACACCCTCTGTGTGTATTTGTGTATTTCTTGATTGAGTAAATTATTTATAAAAGTGTATTTCGATAACAAGTCTGTGATGATATGTCTTAGAAAATTAAGTATTTTTTTATATTTCATTTATTGATTTAGTATTATTTATGTCTAATTTAAACTTACCACAACAACGCTAAGCATTTTATTTCATAAAATAAATAAAAGTTGGTACTTAAGTTCTTATGGTTGTTAGATATCTTTTAACAGTATATTTTATCCAATGTATTTCATCTACTTCTGAAACTTCAGTTACGTATCTACCTTGTACTTTTTAACTAGTCAAATAAAATGCAATTAAATTGCATTAACTTAGTACTTAAGTAAATACAATTTAATCTAGGTGCCTCTGTAATAAAAATAATTTATTTTAAGTACAAAATGACAAATATAAAATTAGTCGAAACGATATTTTGCGTTTTTTTTCTTATGATATGTACTTAATTACCACATAATACATAGTGCGAGCTAAAAGCAAGCACAGACAGCAGCATGTCAGGTTACCCATTAATTGCACTACGAAAGCCGGCGCTATTACGAGGACAAAATGTATAGCGTGATGTGCTACCGTGTGTACCTAGCTAACGCGTGTGTTAAATAGCTAGAATGTGGCTGTTGGGCCAGTTAAAATGAAAGGTCAATTTGCGACCACGTACCTAACGTACGGTACGTATATCACTACGTCCCTGGTACGTACCTACCATGGTACATACATACTGGGTGAAAAAGAACCTCCTAGCTATATTCAAAATCCTGAACCAGTATCATTACTATTATTTATTCTGTGGCATCACTCAAAGAAAACTTTTTTTTTTATGAAAAAACAATTTTTTTAAAATATTTTTTCAATGAGAATAGTTAATTTTTTGCCTAAACGTAGACATTACTCCTACACCAGGCACGCGAGGGGTGCGAGTAGCGCTCGGGGGGTGCGCCAGAATGGTGTCTACGTTTAGGAAAAAAAAAACAAAAAAATAAAAGCCTAAGATAAAAAAGAGAAAGTACTAAGTCCATGAGATAAACTTAATGAAATATTACTCTCTATGATATAAGTTATCGAAAAAACCTCTAGTCTAGATCATCGTTAAATTGTCAAGGGACCGATCAATAAACTTCTCCCATAAATGTGAGTAAGCTTCCGTCTTATTGTATGTACAGTAAACAGTACATCAGGTTACCACAAACTGTCAAATTTCCCCAATGGATAGTAAACTCTAATGATTGGAGATAAAATTGAAAATCGATTGAAGTTTGAATTTCTTCAATCGATTTTCAATTTTATCTCCAAGCATTAGAGTTTACTTTCCATTGGGGAAATTTGCTAGATTGTGGTAACCTTATGTGCCGTTGACTACATACGTTATCCCAATCCCACAGCCTATTATCCACACTGCTACTTAGATTCGGCGGCAGAATGACCTTGCTGCCAGGCCATAAAAAAAAGTTAGTCAGCTGTTTTTTGACAACTGATGACTGTCAATGAAATGTCATTCGGCAATTGCATGTGTTAGGGGTTGGGGTCTTTTCGGAAATTAAATAATAAAAAGTGTCCTAGAACCGTATTATGAAATGAATTATCAATGAACAAGTGGTTCAAAGGCCTTGTAAAATATTAACAGCCGTCTCAAAATAAGTTTAAGGTTACATAAACACCTAAAAAGATGGCTGTGGTAAGATCGGGAGTCCCGCCTGAAGGCGCGGTCCAAATGGACGAGATGGAAGCCACAGCTTACGTGTGGGAGGTGGTAGACAAATGGGAGGATTCCTCGGACACGTAAGACTACCTTTTACTTTCCCACTTTATTTACTAACAAACAAATATTCGACAACAAAATGTTAGGTTAGGTTTGGCATAGTGTCTTCGTTAAGTAACTGCAATGTGTAACTAGTTTTCCCTGTTATCATTTACATAATTCCACTTATTAATTTTATAAATAAAATGGCAGTCGGTTAAAACTGACTTGCTCCAAAATAATATGCTTGACACTGATGGCAAAAATATTGTTACCTACAGTAGGTATTCAATATTATTTTAAAATAAGTTTATCGGTTCTGTCATACTCTTGTGCTGACCAAGGAATTAGTGAAAACACAGACAAATCCAAAATTCACTTACTCTCATTAACTACACCATCAACTTGATTCCTTAGATATTTATTAATAATTAAATCTTCTTTAGGTGGGCTCTTCGCTACGGTTCTAGTGCCTTAGGCTTTGTGAGTGCTATTTCTGGTATAGTAATAAACAGGCACTACAGAAGTAAACTAAAACTTGGCTCATATGGATACATGTCTTCTGTTATACCAATTTCACTCATGCCTGGAATATTGTCTACACTTTTCCATCGACATGTGAGTATCAAGCTATTACATAAATAAATAAATATAAATAAAAAGCATTTATTTCTAAACCACGTGTACAATTAGAGTTTGAAGCATTTAATTTTCATTTTGCAGTTTAGATCCCATCTGGGTGAATGCCTCCTCCATCTCCTTCCAATTTTCTCTATTTTTTGCCTTTTGAGCTCAAGCTATTATAAAGCTATTATAAATCAAGCTATATAAGATTATCAAGCTATTATAAAGGCGAAAGTATTTGAGTGTATGTAAGTTTGTTACTTCTTCAGACTCAAACTGCTGGAACAATTTTTATAAAATTTGGAATGGAGGTAACTGACACCCTGGATTAACAGATGGCTACATAATTTTCCCACGGGAATGAAGTCCTGGGCAGAAAGCAAGTATATAACAATAAGGTCAATTCGCCTGCAAAAAATTAAAAATTTCATTTTCATAGGTTATTGAAGGGAATTCTTGCTCAAAAAGGGGAACAATTGAACATAACTCTTGGGGACCATCCATAAATTACGTCACACGTTAAGGGGTGGGGTGGACAAAGTGTGACATTGTGTGACAAGGGAGTGGGAGGGGTCATAAGTTTCGTGACGTCACATTTCATAATGTGTTATGAGGTTATGAGTATGAAAACGTGTTAACTGTTAACGATAAACTTAACCTCTTCAGTTCCAAGTACTATTTTTCAGTTTATTCTTTTGTTAAGACAACGAGTTTTGAGTTCCCAAAAAAAAAATAACTCTATTGAGTACTGCTTTTAGTATTTAAAAAAATACAAAAAAATTGAAAATATACAAAATATGTGATGTCACACTAGGGAGGGGGGAGTCTTATAAATGTGACCAGCTGTGACAAGGAGGGGGTCAAAACATCATGAAATTCGTGTGACGTAATTTATGGATGGCCCCTTGCCCAAAGAAGAGAGACACCTGACTTAACACTAAAATAGGTATTAATAAGATTTAACTTACCTAGGATTTTTTTTGCCTTAGTGGAGTTTTGTGATTTTGTGCCTGACATTCCAAAAATATTCTCAATACCTACCTACCAATTATTCTCAACTTCTGTCTCCATCCTTTCTAATATTATAAATGCGAAAGTATGTATGGATGTGTGTTCCTCTTTCTTACTCAAACGGCTGGACCAATTTTGATAAAATTTGGTATGGAAGTAGCTGACACCCTGGATTAACAAATGAGCTTCATAATTTTCCGAAGTCCCGGGCGAAAAGCTAGTTAATTAATAAAGAAATATGATATCATAGGTACTGATTTAACTATATAGAAAAATTTGATTTTGCAGTCACTGTTCAAATCGTAAAAAAATAGCAATATCTATAAGTTGGGTTACTATGATATCAGTACTCCAACTTTTTATTTAATCAGTGATACTTTTACATCTTTACAGCAAATTTCAACATCTATGCTACTGATGAAGAAGGAGGGGTGTCCAATATGCTATGAAGTCAGATCAGCAGGTATACAATTGTTATTTGGCATTGCATATCCAATGGTTTTGGGACCCACCTCAGCCCTTATGGTAAGTTCAATTATCTACTTATGGTAGCACATAAGGCGTTGTTTATAGACAAGCGACGTGGGGCGGCGACGCTGCGATCAAAGCAACGTAAAATGAATCTTATTAGCTACGGAGCAAAGGTTTTTTTGCCGAAAATAGAAGCAGGAAGAGACATCTGCTACCTGAAGACGGAGCGATCGACGAAAAAAAACCTTGCTTTGACCGTCGCCCAACGTCGCTTGTATACAATATGGAATTTTGTAATTCCACCTGAAGGGAAAGTACTCTTAATACTGTAGATAGAAAATGGTACTCAAAGAAAACATTCCTTTATTTTTGAAAAAAAAAAGAAAACTGCATTCAAAGATTTTCGGAGTAGCCTGATGCGCTGGCCTCTGTACACTCAATTCCCCAAGTTAAAGGACTAAGTTCATTCTTATTTGAACCTTATCACAAGCAGACTATAAACTTGGATATAGTCGGATAGATACTCAATTGAGGAAACAGTCTGTACAATATTTCAGAGTAAAGGCAGGGGGGTGCCACTCCGCAGTTTAGGCATGTTCGCGCGGCGCGTTGGTTGCGTGTTGAACAAAATAATAAGTTTACTACTTACTTACGTTATTAAAATGACTGATAACGAAACTAACAAATATAATATATAGTCTGTAGGTGTCTGTAGTTAGTAGATATGTAGGCTAGTTATCAAATAACATGGTTGGTTAATTGGTTATGTTAACTTGTGTTTTTACTTAATACACTTCCTAACTAAAATTATTCTTGATTTTATAAGCATTGTTATTTTACTTGATTAATTTCAATAATAATTTTACCTCTAAATCGGCGGCGAGTGTTAACCCTGAGCTCTCGTCGCGAACGCGGCATCGAGTCGGCGGTGCGCAATAGAATATGAACGCTAGCGGCCGACTAGAAGTTTCAATTTCTCTTGCAAGCCTGTGCCGCTTGCAATGCCTAAAGTTGACTTTTGTTAGGGAGTGAGACTTCTGTACGTTAGTACTATTATTTATTCTGTGGTAAAGGTGCAGACCCACCGCTGCGCACGCTGTGCACGGGCACGCGGCGCATTTTAGCTACGTGGATTAGATCAAAATCTAATTTGAGCCTTAGATTTTGAATCTAATTTGTCACGTGACAACCCACGAACACGCTGCGACAGTTGCCAGTTGATTATCTACTCAGTGGGTATGACATTAAGGCTCAAATTAGATGTTGATCTAATCCACGTAGCTAAAATGCGCGTGTCCGTGCACAGCGTGCGCAGCGGTGGGTTTGCGCCTTAACTCTTTTAAAGTTACTTACTCCGCTACTGATCTTTTCATGGTGCGGTTTTATGTGTGAGCGAGAGGCAAGATAGATAACTGTGACTAGATTCATGCAGGCACGCGTTTTAATTTAACATTAAGTATATTACGAAACACGAAAATATTTTGAGGGTTAATGGATATGAATATTATTAAATTGATTAAAATTGGCTTACTGCGCAAGTACGCCGATCCTGCGATTTCTCCTTTCGTTTCTATCAAGGGTTAGCTGGAAGAAATCCCTCTAAGGGATAATTGCCTTTGTACATTTAGTTTTCATTG
This sequence comes from Aproaerema taeniolella, assembly GCA_949987775.1. Classification (NCBI taxonomy): domain Eukaryota; kingdom Metazoa; phylum Arthropoda; class Insecta; order Lepidoptera; family Gelechiidae; genus Aproaerema; species Aproaerema taeniolella. The sequence goes on from OX465250.1 coordinate 18,836,210, forward strand.
TATCCATCTCTTCTGTTTTATAATTATGATTGTGTGCAATAAAGTGTTTACATACAGGGTGGTCCAAAAGGTGATTTCAAGGAATTTAGATTCCTCACCTCTGGTTAAATCCGAAAATACCCCATGTAGGTATGTTCCGCAATTTCTTGTAGTTAAGAAGTTATGATTTTTTGAAAGCTTTCTTCGAATTTTCTACCAGCGCTACTTTAAAAAATCATAACTTGTTTAATTTTAAGAATTTTAATTTTTTGTGCTGCATTATCACCTTGAATCACCCATTCATGTGATAAATCAACTAAGCCACAGTCTTCATCATAAAAATTTTAGTTTGCGATGAATGGAGGATAATTTTCAAAAATCTCTTAAAAATACTAAACGGCTGTTTCATAGGTTCAAACTCATTTTAAAAACTTCAGTGATTCCACAGCTTACTAAATAATAATAAAAAGATTTTTCGATGAAATCGGCGTTCAAACTCAGGTGAAAATGCGCTAAGAAAATTTTATGTTCGAAAAAATTGTTTTCGCTTGTTTTTTCATCCTAATAACCGGCATTAGTGAGGCATATTCAAAAACATTAAAATAATATCAAATTGAACGATCAGTGACACATTTTGGCAAACTGATCGTTGAATTTGACCAATTTGATTATCTTTTCAAACCCTAGGCCGAAGACCAATCTTTTTATTATTATTTGGTAAGCTGAGGAATCACTGAAGTTTTTAAAATGAGTTTGAACCTATAAAACAGCCATTTCGTATTTTTAAGATTTTTGAAAATTAACCTCTGTTCATCTAAAATCTTTTTTTTTTCCTTTCGACCGTTTTTTGATAACTTATAATGAAGACTGTGGTATAGTTGATTTATCTCATGAAAAAGTAATTTAGGGTAATAATGCTACACAAAAAAAATCTTGAAAATTATTACAATTAAACAAGTTATGATTTTTTAAAACAGCGCTGGTAGAAAGTTCGAAAAAAGCTTTAAAAAAATCATAACTTCTTAACTACAAGAAATTGCGGAACATAAGTACATGGGGTATTTTCGGATTCACACAGGGGTGAAGAATCTAAAAAAAATTTCTTAACGTCGCCTTTTGGACCATCCTGTACATACATAATATTGAGGATAATTATACATAGTTGTATAATTGTGTTTCAACGTGTCTTTTTGTTTCAGTTAGCGAATCGTTACAACACCTTCAGGACCCCAAGTCTGCTGGAAGGCCCTAGAAAAATGTTGGGATTTGTGAAAAAAATTTCAAAGAACTTTGGTGGCCCCTTAGCTTTCCTTACAGCTATCCATTTCGTTGCATCCTCATTTGTAACATATTTCGAGATGAGAAACAACTTTGGATTAAGGATAAAACTTACAGAATTAGAAAATAAACTGATTGAAGAGCAGTCAGCAAATGTCGTTGATATTAATGACACAAAATGATAGTAGTTTTGAATGTTTTGATGAAAGACTGAGCTGAAATGGGCATCCTAGAATCACAACCAATGTCGTTTTATCAAGATAAATTGAAATCTTAAGAATTCTGCACTTGGCTTTGGAAACTTTTGACAAGTTAACACTTTCCCAAAAACGAAACGTTTTGTCTTAAATCAGAAGACAGAGCCATATACACAAAAATTGATTGATTAGGTGATCCCACCTATTCGTTGTTATTAAATTAAAATTGTTTTGTTGTTGTAAATGTAGGACTAATTAGTAAATAAAATAATAAGTAGAATCTACAATATCTTTGCTTCCCAAAAATAGTAATCTCTGTAAAATGGTCAGAAGATTCTTCTGATTCATGCTACTGTTTGTCAACAAAGTGATGGTAAGTACCGTACCATTTGCACTACGAAAGCCGCCTATTACGAGCGAGATGAGGGCGACGTCAAGTTCAACATGTATAGCCTGATGTGATGTTGTGTGTACAAACAAATCACACGTTTGTTGTTGCTTAAGCAGCGATAGGAAACATATTCCTTAGGAATCGTTTCGATTGTTGGATGGTTTTAAAAGTTTGCAAACATTTGAATCTAACCCAGGCCCGATTTTATCTTCTACTATATAAAAATAAGTCGGGTTTTCCTTCCTGACGCTATAACTCCAGAACGCACGAACCGATTTCCACGGTTTTGCATTCGTTGGAAAGGTCTCGGGCTCCTGAGTCCTGAGGTTTATAGGATACTTTTTTTTTTTTTTTAATTAGGACGCGGGCGGAGCCGCGGGCGGAAAGCTAGTGCTTTATATTTAATTCTTGTAATAGGGTAGATGACAATTTTTTTTTTATTGTTTAAATTGAAGCTTCTATACCTTATAAATATCCTGGCCTGGTGTACATAGTTTTTTAATGTCTCTAAAAAGAAGAAAGATATGAACGTTTAAATCTCGCAATTAGACAGAGAGGGAAATACTAAACGAAAACGTCACAATTGAGTACCGCGATAAATTCAATACAACATTTCGTTTTGTAAGAAAGAGATGAACAAAAATATATTTCAAATATGATTTCGAATTCTGTTTATCATGTATGTTAATATATGTGACTGTGTCTAGTAAAAGGGACCACTTTGAGGGTAGTCAATAAGAGCGATTAACATAGTTTATCATATTACATTTTCGCCCTTAATGACTACCCTCAAAGTGGTCCCTTTTACCAGACACAGTCACATATTATCTTAATAATTAATATATGATATTCGATACCCAGTCATCTACCCAATTACTGTACAAAAGTGGTCACCTCTTGGACACCAACAGACAGCCAGACGACGCGGTCAACTACGGAGACGCTGGCGAGACGACCTAGCCACATTTACCGACATTAAAAAATGGGTAGAGGTGGTCAAAAATAGTACAATCTGGCAAAAGAAAGGGAAGGCCTTTGCTCAGCAGTGGGGCACAACACAGACCGACTAAAAAAATTATGATAGACGGTGAGAGACCAATTGGTAATATGCCAGACTACCAGACTTGTAATCGGAAGGTTGCGGGTTCAAATTCTGGTGCGGGCCTCTACCACTTTGGTCTTTTTAGGATTTACGTATGAATTTCTAATTAATTATTTATGACTTGCTCAGCGGTGAAGGAAAATATCGTGATGAAACCCGCACGTCTCTAAGAAAATTAGTTTTCGAAAGACGAGCGGTCCACCAACCCGCATTGGGCTAGCATGGTGGACTATGGACTAAATCCTCGTCGTGTTTCAAATGGAGGCCCGTGCCCCTCGGTGGAGACGTATATGGGCTCGTAAGAAGAAGACTTAAGGCGACTACAGCACCCGATAAAGGCAGCACACATAGGAATAGTGCCATCTCCGTCTCTTAACAGGCCTGGGCCGGCAGTGTCGATACACGAAGTTTACGGACTATGAAAGCGTGCGTGCGTAATAACATGTTCGAAAGTTACAAAAATGAGATTTATGGAAAGGTAACAGCTTAAATCGAAAAATTCGTCAACTACTTATCGAGAGTGTTCAATCACGAACATTTTGATAGCAAATTCAAGTTCCTGTGTGCATTTTACTATTGTTTTTACAGCTTAGAGGTGACTTTGTGAGCTTTTTATATCGAACCAAAAGTGTTTCAGCAAACTACTTATCTAGTTCATGTCCTGAATATTACCGTAGTATTTTTTTTCTTCGATTTAATGCAGTGCGTCATGCTTATCTACGCATCATAAAAAACGTAATTTAGGTGCTGTAGTCGCCTTAAGTAATTAAAAAACTAGGATAGGTTACTTGTTTACCTTGAAATTATAGAAATGAAAAACATTACTGTTAATTAATCTGTTATTAGTTCTCATACTTTATGAATTACAAAAAACGGACAACAAACTATTCACACAACTTTTCTGAGAAAGTACACTTTCTATGTTTGAACACATGCAACTGCCCCTTATACCATAGCCTAAGTCTAGAAATTCCAAAGAAAAACATAAGTCAACAACTAAAACAAGCCCGTCTAGAAAAATAAAAACCTCAGATATATCAAATTGAGTAGCTCATAAACAGAGGGCACCAACTGTAGATATGTTAAGTTTTATACTTTCCTGGACAGGCTGTAATTGTAAAGATGGGATATGGGAATCAGTGAGCTTTCTTTCCTATGTTTTTGTCAATTTTCAAACCACCCAAATTCCCTGGCTCAAAAATTTCTGTTTACTTTATAAAGTTCTTTCGCGCATTTCATTCAAAGATTTTAGAACATTCCAGATTTTTGGGTTTCCTGCGTCTATTTCATAAAACAGAAATATTAGAATGAAACCGAAATAGCCAATTCATGTCAGGCCCTGTAAAGTTTAGGCTTTTCTAAATATAGAAGCACTAGTGGATTGAATGAGCTTCCGAAAATAATTTCACCCATTGACTTGCATACCCCATCTTCATAAATCCTTATTGCCCTAAAATTATAAATGTGAACATAGTTACAGCTAAAGTATTGAAGAAACGATGTCAAAAACTTTTCCATATGGATGGACGAAGTTTCGGGTATAACACATTGCATAATATTATAATTACAACAAACGATTGCAAAATATAAAAATACACATTTGATAGATCAAATCTATTAAACAAATTTTTCGATTTTCACATCAACTTAATGTAAAAGTTGGTAAGGGCAGATCCATTCTTTCATGGGTATCATTGTCGTATCGTATTACAGTCTTTTATTGCAAACAAAAACATTACGTCGCACTGTCGCGTCAGATGTGGAAAGAAATTCATGAATATATTTTTATTTAAACATACTTTTTCACTATTTACCTATCTTTCACAATATTTGAGTGGAGCTAGTGAAAAATATATATTTTATGTTTTTATTGTATAAGCAGAAACAAAATTATTTTTAGCGTTTCATGAATTAAAGGTAGAATATACCCTGTTGTACACAACAAAATTTTAAGCTCAAGGCTTACTAAGGCAGAGTGAATGTATTGAATTTTAGACTTTAATGCATAATGATATTAGAGTTCAAAATTAGCTTGCGCGTTTTAAGTATTTTTGGGAAAGATATAAATTATCGTGTTATTGTTTATTACATGATTGTCTTATTGTATCATAACCAAAGTCTTTTTTCGAAGAGTGTATCATAAGAACTTTGATCAATCAAAGTTAAGTTACTATTTTTCAATATAAAAATAATATTTCTCACTAGATGTTTATGATATCGACGGTATCACCATAGTATAAAAACGGCAAAGTAGGTTATCTTCATACAAACGCACCGCGCGCGGCTTGTATGTGTGCGCCATAGTATCTACGCGTCGCCGCACGCACACTCAACAAAATCTCGGCGTGTTTCTCAGTGCGCCAGTACCACAAGGTTAGAGTGTGCGTGCGGCGACGCATAGATACTATGGCGCACACATACAAGCCGCGCGCGGTGCGTTTGTATGAAGATAACCTACTTCCCCTTTTTATACTATGGTATCACTCTGCTCTAATAAGCCTTGATTCTAACAGATATGTAATACATATCTAAGGTAATATCATAGTGTCTACCAAATAGGGTAACCCTAAAGTTACAACTTCTAGCTTTCTAAAACTTGGGTACCTACCTGTACAATTTAACCATGTCGTATCTAAACGTTGCGCCTAATGCTTGTCTATCCCAATATAGTTATAATGGCTTTCAGAATGGGACTTTCATACGAGTTGCAAATTGTTTTTTGTACACCAATGATTCAAGCATTCATTGCTTAACAAAATTATATAAAAAATTCAAGATATTTGAAACAATTTGGAGGTAGTTTTAGGATCAAAAACTTACTAGTTACCATGACAGTCCCTGTTAAGTAGTCAACATAACTGGCACAATTTCGAACATGGTACGTTGGCTGTTCCAAAAATAGTGAAATGAACAATTTATAAAAAAATTAAAGGTTTATTATAGTTTCCAAAATATCCTCTTCCAACTCCAATGCACTTGTGGAATTCGGTTGAATCAGTTTTCAATAAATTCAAATTAAAGTAAGCACGAAAAGGAACAGATGAATCTTCACAAATATTTTAAAACTACATATCGTAGATGGATAATTAAAAAAAAAGACAATTTTCGGAACAACCAAGAACATAACAATGATATTACAATATGTAAACAATGAATATCACGTATGTATTACATTTACGCTTCACCAAGTTTCAGCTTTAGTAGTTAGATGTGAGGTTTACTAAATACTGTTACTGAATCTTGAAAAAGTACGTGAATTATTATGAAAAACAAAATCTAGCGCATATGTTTAAAATGGAGAAAATTTTAGTTCTTTGATTTAATTTCCTTGCGCTGTATCTCTTTATTTTTCCCATATGTTTTCAAAGTTAATCATACTTTTGAACCGTTACAATTTCATAACTAACAACCATCTCAATCTAAATCGCCGACAAAATAAACCTTACGGGCTATAACAAAATTTCTTAATTATTTTAAATTTTTTTGTAGTTTCATATTTATATATCCTTTTTTTTAAGAAATTTTTATTTTACAAATTAACTATATATAGATTAGAAGGAAAATCTAAATTGATTTTAACAATCCTTCCAGGTTTTAAGATTGACAACTTACTAGTGATTATCTATCACAGTTCCTGTTAAGTTGTCAAAATAAAACTTAGGGGTTTCAAACTGCACAGCGAAAATAAGTATGAATGTATAACTATCTTAATTTATGTATAAGTACTTATAATTAACGGTGCAGCCCTTCGTAACGAGCCCGAATGTTCCGGCTTCCTATGAGATCTATATAACGGTTCTTCAAAACAAAGGTAAAAACTGGAAGCGTGGACAATCCGCATTTTGGCAGCTGTTATATATAAAATGATAAAATGAAAAACAACAGTGTGTTAAGTCAAAATTCTGATCAAAGTGTGTATTCGAATTACTACACAAATTGGTATTTATTATTGCATTTACAAATTGACGATTGCGACAAACTAGCAGCTAAAAAATCACACGAACAATACACTTTTAACACTATTTATTAAAGTCGTAGTATCATTACATTAAACATTAATTATAAGCAAGATAATTCATTGTTTTGAGATGGCACCGTTGACTTCCGTGAGGAATGTACGATTGTTGGCAGTGTTGTTTATCATTTATCCTTAAATGATTTTAAGAAAACATGATTTCCTTCGTTTCGAGCTTGCATCACTTTGAACATAATTCTGACTTCTTGTACTTTTTACGTTGATATTGCTGTACGGTTCTTTTAAGTGATTTGGGACACTATATATACACTTAGAAGCTAAATTATTATTAACACAATATTTGTAGCCACTTTGCCCACTCCGATAATGTTGCTTACGATAGTAAATATGTCGTGTACGATGATACACAAGTCTTGGATGGTGAAGGTACCCTAGGATGGGTGCGGACGGTAGTCGCTAGCAGCGTTGGTTAATATAGTCCACATAGGAAGCAGAAACCTCCTCGGATTGGTAGCGCGTGAGTTTGATACTCCGTCTCAACTCAGCGGTGATGTTAGCTTTGTACCCGCCTTTTCTGAGCAAAGAGTCGATTGTTTGTATTTGGTCCCAACCTGAAATTGGAACACACACTTTGTGAAGCATGTATAATGGACTATGTCAGGCTAAGGCACATATTACAGAAGGAGACTCAAGTTTTTATCTTTCTTACGTTCTCACTGTCTCTTTCTCCCACTATCAAAATGACAAAGACGACTGCTACTTAAGTGTAGATCAGTTTTGAGCCGCGTTCTGTAATACGGGCCTTAGACCCACACTTAAGGCTAAGGCACGTATTACAGAAGGAGACTCAAGTCTTGATCTTTCTTACGTTTTCACTGTCTCTTTCTCCCACTATCAAAATGACAAAGACGACTGCTACTTAAGTATAGATCAAAATCGTGGGTCGCGTTCTGTAATACGGACCAAGACTACTGTCACATAAACACATACTCTCCAAATGGTATCAAAGTTTTTCGTGGGAACAAAGGAAGATGCTTACATTTGGAACCCATTGTTGTCTCAATAATTTAAATTTAACCTACCTATATTGAAAGAGAGAAAGAAATACAGATTGATTAAATTATTAAAATCGATTCATTGGTTCTTTTAACGCGACGTCGACGGTCTAATTGGTTACATACATACATACGCTCACGCAGGCCCCTCTTTCCCATTCGGCATCAATAGGGGCCCTTGTCCCCAGTAGATAATTATAATTACTGACTAGAATCTGCTTTAGCAAGCGTTAAGCGCACAGTGCTGAGGGTATGCCCGAAAATCAGGCTTTTGTATTGCGTTTAAATAGTCCTACGCTGATTTAAAAAAAAAGAATTTTCAGTGTTCTATGCAATTTTCTGTCAAAGTCACAGAGGCCCCATTATCGTTATGTGCCCAAGGCCTCCTATAGGTTAAAGACGGCCCTGCCCTCACGCCTATAATCCCTACCGTGGTTCTAGCGAACTACTTGATCCCACCTTTGACACACATTGTGAGGTTTATCAGATGGAACAAGTTGTATAAGGTGAAGGGGTAGTCAGCCTTTCGCCCATTATACAGCAAAACCCTCGCATCCCACTTTTACTGTATACCTGGGAAGATTGGGTAGCTGGCACATAATGTTTTTCTTTCACTACCAGTCCAGCATGGAAGAATTGGTTCAAGCGGGTTAACATCACTTATTAGCTAGTATTAGCTAGTATCACTTTATTTAGCTTTTTTTTTTATAGCTAGTACCTTTGAGGCTAGTACTATTAGCTAGTATCACTTTATTTATTTGGTATGCTATACTCTCATCCCCTAAGGTGGTGCAGATTATGACAGATGACAAAATCGTCATACATTGCTTCTGGAAGAAGTGATTTTCGCTGGATATAAGTGGACGTTTAAGCGAACGCAGTAATGTACAGAAAGCCACAAACACTATCAGATTACCACATGCATGCACTGACGTACGCCTTCTGTACGAAAAATCAACATTGTTCAATCGTAACCGACGTTGTCGGGGGTAGCTCAGGTTTTCATAACATTAACATACATACATACATACATTCACGCCTATTAATCCCTATCGGGGTTTTAAAACCACGTGATACCACGTTCGACATAAATTCAGAGGGTTATTATATGAAATATTATGTACCTAAGTGGTGAGAGGTTGTCAACCTTTCGCCCACAACAGCAAAACCCTCGCGACCCACTTTTTGACTACAATATGCTTGGGAAGTACATTCTGAGTTTATGTAGTTTCCATTAGTAGGCAGCTGATACATTCTAAGTTTTTCTTTTACTTCCAGTCCAGTGTGGAAGTAACTCCCAGTCCATAACACCCGTCGTGCGCTTTTTTACGGCGCGTGTGATCAAATCCTGCCCGCGGGTGTGCAAGAACCGCGCGAAAGTTAAAATGGTTCCAAAATGCTCTTACCTTGCTCAGTGGCAACTTGAGGTAAATATGTGGCAGTGCGCTTAGATCCGCGTTCACTGATGAACTCGATGCGAATGCCGTGCTTGCCAATCTTCCAGTCCAAATAATGCTCAGCTTCTTCAAAATGCTGCAGTATGGACACCGATACCGTTAACCGAGGCACTTCTTCACGAGTTATAGGAGAGAACCGGGAGTCTTTTAGTGCACTCGTTATTGCGTATTCGCGAAGACCTGTGTAAGGAAATATTGGTATAGGAGAGATTTCATCTATATCTTTTAATAAATGTGGCAGTCCTAGAGAAAAGAATCGAGTCGAACGAGTTGCTAAAGGAGCGTCTACTGAAGGGTCAGCTCCTACCGCGACGTTGCGAATAGAGCTACTCAAAATTGAACTTTATTTATTACATGAAAAGATAAACATTTCATTGTGAGAACGCCGCGGGCGCTACGTGGTGCGACGTGTTCTAAATTCTCACTTGTAATAAATAAAGTTCAATTTTGAGTGGCTCTATCCGCAACGTCGCGTCGCGGTGTGAGCTGACCCTATGGCATTGTTTATACACAAGCGACGTGGCGCGGCGGCACAGTGATCAAAGCAACGTAAATTGAATCTTAATAGCTACGGAGCAAAGGTTTTTTTTTTGCCGAAAATAGAAGCACGAAGAGACATCAGCCGCCTGAAGACGGAGCGACGGACGAGAAAAACCTTTGCAACGTTGATTTTAAGATTCATTTTCGTTGCTTTGATTGCCGCGCCACGTCGCTTATACAACAGCGCCTTAGAGAGCGAGAATCCCGCCTTGTAATCCAGTCACTATCTATTATCCATCTTATCCCTCGATAAGCCAAGCAGCCTATAATTGTGGACGCGCATAATACTTTTAGAAAACCCAAAGACAGATATAATAAAATTCATGATAATATTACAGACAATCTGCAATATCAAGTTACAAATGTTAATAATGCTTACATTTGTGTCAAATTGTTGCAATCTTGTGTAACTTGAATTACCCGAGTATAATTTGAAATAAGTACTTATCAACAACTAAGTTAATCTGATTACTGGTAGACATTAGACATTCTTTGATTACAGATTGCATATTTGTGTAATGATATTGGATATCCAGATATCATTGTGTAAATACTACACGACTCGTCCCTTTCACAGACTGCCACATATTCAAAGCAATTCTAGTGACCTTAATACAATATGTCTTCCATGGTAGCTCCGGTCACAAAAGCTGCCATCTTAATCACGGAGGCCCTCTGGTAGGCAGAAGCGCCAACCATTGAAATTAAAAAATGAACTTACACATTAGATCTTTTAGTTCAGTTTTTTTTTCAATAAAAAACTTTTGAAGACCTTCATCAGAGACCCAACTGATGTCGACTTTCAGTAACGAGAGTAAAACCGTGTTACATTGTGAATTATGTGTAGTACTCACGAATCGTTTAATAAATAGTTTTAAAAAAAATTGTCTCTGGGGCACTGCTTGAGTTGTCAGCTGAAGACTTCAAGACCAAGTGCACCTTATATAATATTTTTATTGCTTGTCACAAAACACATAAGTTGGTACAAATAATTGTACCTTATTTATTTAATAAAATTATATATATAAGAAGTATATCAGTTTTCTAGCAGTGCTGTGTGAGTTGTCTAATATTGATTTTATTTAATTTTCTGTTCAGGTTCCCGTTATTCATTCCGAGCACAGAGCTCAATACCTTGATATTTTATTGCATCTATAGGTTTACTTTAGCAAATGACAATCACTTCTCTTTAAAAAAAGGCCGATCTGTTAATTATAATGTCTATACAACCCCTTTATCTAAAAAAAAATACTTAAAGATAAGTGACAGTGACAGTAAGAGGCTCACAGGAGAATTTTAACGTATTTCAAATTTTTTGTTTTTACATGGTCTTATGAGGTTCTTAACTGCCACTTAACTTTAAATAACATTTATGAATAAGTGGGTTAGTCAAATATCAAAACAGGATACTGTTCTGGAAGTATTGAACCATTTAAAAAAAATATCTAATAAATGTTTGCCATGAATTTATCAAAAAAGTTATAATCTTCTTAGCATGGTGGACTATGTTGACTAATCCCATACATTGTTTTAAAGGGAGGCCCGTGCCCCTTTGGGGACCTATATGGGCTGAGAAATAGATGTGCTCCATCTACATTGATTTGAAGAAATCAGCTTTAAAAGTTATTGAAGTAATTTTTTTTTATAAAATGGTTTTAAAAACTATTGGTGATTTTGTTTTAATCCTTACCTCCTTTTCCTTGCACAGAACTAAAGCATATTGGGACTCATACTAATTATAAATTAAAAACTATCCCTACAAAGTAAACTATAGAATTTGTTGCAAGTTTTGTTTAGAAGTGATTCTTTCTTCCTGATTCATTATAAAAGAGAAATAATTATAATTATATTATATAATATATATATTATAATTATATTATATTATATATTATAATTATATTATTCATTATAATTTATTCATTATAAAGTTTTGTTTGTTTGTTTTTCCTTCATGTCAAAAAAGAAGGATGACCCACCTGATTTTTTAAACCCTGACAAAATAAGAGGGGTGCTATAAGTTCGACAACTGTGGCATCGTAGCTTCTAAACGAATGGACCGATATCAAAGCTATTTTTTTGTTTGAAAGCTGCCATAATTGAGATGGATCTTAAATATATTTGATCAAAATTGAATTGTCAGTACCTTGTGATACAATTTTATTGTAGAGTCATTTGATCAGAGATAGTTATGGGGCCTGAGAGTGACAGAGAGGTTACTTTTCCACACAAACAAAGTCATGGACAAGTGCCCCCCGAGCATATAAATACCTGAATGTAAGTGCATAGCATTGAAGGTTCCAATGCAGCCCCTGAGCCGATGTTCCTTCCCAATCTTCCATGTCACAAATAATGGGCTGCAAGTTCAAATTTACAATATTTTTACTTTGGCACATTAATTTATCAAGTTGTCAACACAATTTTAAAAGCCGAGATTTGATTTATTATCATCAAATATGTAAGTGGTAGTTCTAAGTTAATTACTAGTTTATTATCATGCATGTCTTATATTGGCTGATAAAATGAAAATCCTTCACTATTAAAAAAGAGTATGGTTCTATATAACAATGAAACGTAGGATCCTTTTTAAACTTAGTTGCAAATATAAAGTTTAGGTTTAGTACTTTTTCAATAAGTTGTTCCTTTTACAGATTGTTGGCCTATTTGTTGCTAGCCACAGGCACTATTAAATTAAACTTACTTTTATAAATTACAATTTCATATATTGCAAAGTTAGGTTATACTCTAACAATGAATAATAATTTATTGTAACTAATAATACTATGCAATATAAACCTAACATGACCCAGCAACCAAACTGAATGCCCTGCTTTCATGGTTATACCACCAAACTGATTCTGAGTGAGAAACAAAGTAGCAATGATAGAAAAGTATGTAATGGGTAGAAAGGTGGGTCCATATAGATACAGGGACAATCATAATTACAGATATGTACTTTATTATATAAGGTTTACATAAGCTTCATTCATCACCTAAATGAGGCAGCATTATTACACAAAGAACTAAAAACCATGTGGGTGTTTTGTATTGAAATATGCATAAAATTTTGTGTTAAATGAGCATTTTTATGATCATGTTTATAACCCAAACTTTCAAATTTAATGATAGCCTTAAGAAATTGTGTGCTGCAAAAAACAGGGCCGTCGCTATGCGGAGTGGATTGCAGAGTGCACAATGACCTTATTAGAGACAAAAGACGGGCACCCAAACAAAGTAAATCGAGTGGCCTCTGCTGAACTTTGGTACACATGTGAATACTTACTAAGCGTCGTTCGTGAAGTTTGGCGTCTGCGGAGGGTCTATACTGTGCAGCTGAGAATACAAGACATCGAAACAGAAGAAACACATATCAGGAATAGCCACTGCTCCATTGTAACCATTCACTGGACGGTCTAGACCCCCGTTGTACGAGTTACTCAGTTTCTGTTTCTTAGTTCCACAGCATACTGACGACATGTTGGCTGTTTAAAAACTTATAATTAAGCTCAAAACGTAAAATAATCACACAAGTATTATTAAAAACTAATAACAACACTCCAACAACACTCCTTTCCTTCCTGTCTTTCATGCATGTGTGCAATTTTGGCGTGTAATCTGTATCTCTATCACACACACTAATTTACTTTCGTAGTGATACCGTGATCTGTCATTCATTGTATGGTAATGTTTGAACTGATTCATTTTGATGACTCAAGCCCCTTGACGTCATAGTCATAAATTGGTCTGATATATTTTACTAAACAGATTGGATTGAAGAGACAGTTCTACAACAGATATTAATTGATGAAAAACAAATAATCCGTATGTTAAAGTGGTAACTGGCATAACCTAAATAGGTTTATTCAGTTTCGTCATACATTGCTTGTGTACGTCAACAGCACATCAAGTTACCACAGACTGTCTAATTCCCCCAATGGATAGTAAACTGTAATGCTGGGACATAAAATTGAAAATCGATTGAAGAAATTTGACAGTTTTGCATAGCATGATGAGCTGTTGACCCTGTACAGTGATTTTTATTGGACCCCAGGAGCTATGTATGATGAATTTTAATTGACTTCGACTTACAGAATAAACCCTCTTGCCCTGCAGGGAAACTTTTTTGAAAACTCTAGCAGCAAGGTCGAATAACCTTGCTGCTAGAGTTTCCAAAAAAGTTTCCACTAAAGTTGATTACCTAACTTATTTAAGTATGTTAAATGAAGAAACATAAATTTAGTAAAATACATATTTTATAAAAGAACACACACAAATGAATGAGTGTTAAACGAATCTAAAACAAATATTATTTGTGTGATAATTTTAATTTAACTAAGGTTTAAATATACAAAATCGTAAAAATACCTAAATTACTTAGATAACAAATAGGAGGTCGCTTGATGAAAAACTGGGGATTCCTAGAAGTACACAATTTCACTAACAAAAAAGCACAAAAAACTATTGCAGTACACCGAAGATCCATGTTAACTCTGTTGGATTGTAATTGCCTTTGTTATTATTTTATGTTCAGTGCGTTGATTACTGCAAAAGGTAATTCAATCAAATGAATCAATCAGTGAGCTGGCTCTCCAAATTAAACTGTGTGTGCACAACACTAAGCATTTAAATCATAGATTAGACTTTTTAGTTTTTAAACTATTGGCAAATGCACATACAACACAGATTCTTAAATTGAATAAAACTTTATTAAGTTTAAATTAAACAAACTGTACTGAAAAATCAATTTGATTGTACGCAAAAGTTTAATGCAATGTAGCTTATTGTCTAATATTTTAAATAGAAATTCGATTATACATTAGAAATAATGCCGACTCAAAGCGAAAGACTGAATAAAGAATTTTCCTATGCCACTACTTACGCAAAACGACGAAAGTAAAAATACTGTTTATGGTGCGATGGCTGTCATCCGCCGAGTTTTATTTTATTGTAGAAAATTATGAAAAGAAGTTTTCAGTGCTTATGAAATGAAGATATTTTCGTGAATGATGTACATGTTTTACAATTTTCCATTAGTTATAAGTATAAAAATCATGTGCCGATGGTTTCGGCGTTTTAACGATGTATAGTAAAAAAGCTTAGTAAGTTTCGACGATGGCGTCGGATGGTGAAATTTCTTGTACGAATGATCCTAACTTCGCTGTTATTTACTCATTTTTAAAAGTATTTGGTAAACTATACGGTCTAGAAATACCTACGATAGCGAAATTGCAGGAATTTGTCGAGAATACGCAGGAAGGTAAGCGTCGAGTGGCTGTAGGCCATGTTGAAGTATAAACAAACATGCAGTGAGTTTTTATTGTTGTAGTGCTAGAGCCGTTGAAGGAGCTCCACTTGCGGTTGTTGCGGCGCGCTCTGCGGTCCGTTCAGAGTAATAAATGGGAGAGAAGTTTGATAAAGTTCTGCCACCAACATGGTCATCACCAAGAGGCCTGGGAAATAGAACGCTTTTCTTACAAGAAAGCTAGCACACAAGTGAAACTAAAGGTTCTCAAGGTAATTTGTGAAGTAGTTATTACCACATAAACTTTGTTAAACTGGTTAAATCTGACACTGAAGTCATCAGTTACTGTTATCTGCATAGCTGTACATTTGAATGTGTGATTCATTACCTATTTGATTTAATTACGCTGTGAAGTGAAGTGACAAAATGCTAGAATCAGGTAATAAGCTTTTCATTTGTATGATTACTTAATTAAGATCTACAATTGAAAAGGTGTTTAGCTCAGATCATCATTGATTAATAGCTCCAATATTTCCAGTAAAATTATAGGCGAGATTTGTGGCTCATTACAGGTGTTTTCAATTCAACCTTTTACACAATTTTATTACTATAGGTATTATTAAATGAATCATATGAAACATGGATAAAAAAGAGAAAATTAAAACCAATTTAACCTAAATATTATTTGCTTGGCAAAAAATGAATTTGCATAGTTCTTTATTTGTACACATTGTTTTAAAATAGGGCGTCTGCTGTGCAAATAGTATGGATATTGTAATTGGATCCTTTCATAAACTGTTCATCAACCTTTATTATTTACTTATTAAATGTTGCTTTTGTCCAAAGTATAATTTTATAAGTATCTTTCTTTCTGTTTAAGTTGAAGAACTTAGTTTTTACTTATTGTTAGCTTGAATACAAGCATTTAAACCAAGATCCCAGGACCGCCAGACCTTATTTATTTTCTCCTAAACCAAATTTGTGGAAAATAGTAGTGTTAATATGTACTAGTAATGTATGAATACCAGCTAACCTGGGCCGACGGCCAATTTTCAGCTACCAGGTTCTGAAGGTACTTCCAAAGATTGCTCACATGCCTTGAAGTCTGGGTGCTATAAAAAGTATTGTTATAGTTCCCTGAACATCATATACAAAAATCACGGCTCAGATTGTAGGTATAATCGCATAATTTACTTGCGAAATGTAAAGCGTCTGGCAGAAATTACAGCCGACGGAGAGTGTCTGGCGGTGTTGAACATTAATTTTTATATTTAATTAATTATATTCTATAAGACATCAGCAGCCAGACTTCAAGACTGGTATTCCTACATTACTAGTACATACTAGCACTACTAATTCCCCCACATTTGGTTTATGAGAAAATAAGTAAGGTCTGGCGGCCCTGGGATCTCCGTCTAATTAGAAAATTTACTTATTCAATATTTGTTTCTGTAATTTTTGAAAATTCTGGTAAAATCTCTCTTGTGTTTTGTTTTGTTCAATGATGTGCTTTGTTTATCTGAATAAGTTTTTTTTTAAAATTTAGTTAGATCTTTTCTGCCTTTCTTTAATTAGATTTTAAGATGTTTTCTTCCTTGAGTTTGACTAAAGGTATGTGCAAAAAGCTGTCAGGATTTGTACTTGAAAATTAACATTGTTTTTATAAAAGAAGGAGAAAACCAATAGATTGTAATTGAAGGGCAGAAATATTTGTAAATTTCATTTAGTTAGTGCATGGAAAAACTGGTTTTAGGCAAATTGTCACAAGAAAAAGCAAAGCTTTGCCTCCGCCTTGTAAAACAATAGAAAATGTATATCAGAAAAAGATAGAGTTTATCTTATATAATTTGGTAAAGACTGCAAAGAAATTAATAATTCAACAATTTTAAAACTGTTTTACATATGGTACTAAAAGCCAGTATGGTGCCAGTAGCTTCGATCCAGGGATTAAGGCTAGTCATGTGTTGGCGATCTCGTTCCACCTTCTACATTCCCAATCCCATTGCATCGCACATTGTGTCAATTACTCTCGCAGCATTTGTTTTAAAAAATTTCTTTTTTAGTAAAAAAATTAACTTTTAAACACCTGTGATTGTATGGCTGTAGATTATTCTCTAGGTACAAATATTGTGGCTTGTTGAGCTATTTTGTTGGCAAAAGTATTTGAATTGTTGTAATTTGACTGTAATTAGCTGTTCCAGCCAGCCAACAAACATTTTAAAGCATATATGGAAGTATGCTTATATGTCTTTTCTTTGAATATAACACTGTGACATATAAAACTTACACACAGATACTCAGAGAAGAAGAGAATGACTTGATCACTTATATTAGGTTATGGACAGAAAAATCCACCTAAAGAAGTCAAGTAAAAAAAACCTAATCCTTTCCAGTTCCTCTTGGAATACCAATTCACATGTCACCCGAAGTTCAAGACGACAGTGAACGGTTTGTCCCACAAAGAGCTGCGGATCGATCCCATTGGACGAGACCGCAGTGGGTGCGTGTATTGGCTGCAAGTGGACCACGATGCCAACCTTTGCCTTTACAAAGAAGATCAGGACGAGGAGACTTGGCAACTCATTGCAAGGTGAGAAATCTTTTTGTACCCATTTACAAGGGACTAGTTTAACTCCCTCCACAACTTTGTTAGCATATATTGCTGTGCAAAATGTTATGTTCGATCCATTGCTCTGTTTTGATGTGAAGGAAGGACTTCCAAATGTGTAATAAGGATAGCACTGGTTGCCGGGAAGAGATTGCTCTTAGTGATAAGGCTGCCTTTGTGCAATACTGTATTTAGTTACGTAACCCTTTTTTTGTGACTGTGTGCAATAAAGAATTTCTATCCATCTATATCACAGTGCTGTGCATTATGACTGTAAAAACGAATATTACAAACATTTTAAAGGAAAGTGTTGGGGTACTCATATTTTTATGAATGTGGAACTCGGCAAAGATGATGTTCCCAATGATGTACCAAAAAACACACAATAGTTTCTCTTTCTGCCTTATAGCATAAATGAATAAGGTTTTACTACAGCCAATCTATAATTATTTTCAGATCTCGTGAAGAATTGGTGAAAGTGATAGCACAATTAAAAAGTGGGGAAGAGATCTCTCCTTCCACTGTCACCAACACAAATGAGGATTCAAGTAGTACTGAAATTCCACCCCAGCCTGAGGTAAGCTAAACCTATGTTAGAACTTCCTACTCACAATCCAAACCCAATAATGTGTCTAACCTGACTCACGTACCAATGGGCGTAGCCAGCCATGGGCTCAGGGTGGGGCAGCAGTCTAAAATAATATGTAACTAGCAAACTATACCTCCTACCCCCGTTATTTTTTTCATACAAACTAGTTACACCCTATAGCACCCTGTATCTGTATGTATAATTCGAATTATCCAAAACACTTTCTTATCGCTTTTTGTTTGGATTGCATTTTTTTTGTGTCGACTTTCGAGTGTGAACTTTCTTACGGATATTAAGTATTGTAGTTAGTACCTAGATAATTTAATTTTTTAGGTTTGTTAGGTACCTTACAGGTCAGAGCCACCTGCCCCACCGTGGCTACGCCCATGCCTACCAAGCCATTGATTTAACTTCTTTATTTTAATGGCAATCCATCTTCTAGATGACAATAATTCTGCCAGTATCAAAGTACCAAAGAAAAAATGAAATGACTTGTATGGTAATTCCAGACAGGGTTGATACAGTGAATTTACCAAGCCTTTATAAAGTGGCATGGGTGTATAATGACAGCTTAACATTTCTCAAAGAACCCTAAGTAGTGTTCGCAGTACTGCGACTGCTAACCCGCCAATCGGAAATATTTCCGAATTCGACTGCATTAAAAAACAAATACCTACAATAATACAAATTTTTGGCTAGAATAAAGGCGCAGACCCACCGCTGTGCATGCTGTGCACGAGCACGTGGCGCATTTTAGATCAAAACCTAATTGGTGCATTAATCTCATACTCACTGAGTAGATAATCATCTGGCTTTTGGTCGTATGCGTAGCGTGTTTGTGGGTTGCAGTGGACACAATCACATACGTTTTCTTACAAAGCGAAATTTACGACACGTGCGCCACGGTGGGTCTGCGGCTTAAAATATTCATAATATTGGTAATTCGTATGAAGTACTTAACTTGCCTCTACCTTTTCAGCCCAATAAAGTACAAGCTGAAGAAGATAACGAAGATGAATTCTTGAGTCCAGAATCAGAATCCGAGCACGAAGATGATCAAAGTATTGCAACATCACCAGAAAAACACGAAAAGTCACCTGAACCACCAGAAAATGAACTCACAGAAGAAGTGAAATCGGATACTAATGTAGACTCAGAAAATGCAACAGAAAAGTCAAAAGAGACAACTCCACCAAAGGAGACAAGCCCCATAAGAGATAAATCTCCTAGTCCAAGTACAGATACTGTTACAAAAGATGAATCAGAAAACTCTGAAGATAAAGAATCAGATAATACAGAATGTTCTAGCAATGAACCTGAAAGTCCTAAAGATGAAAATATAATCGACAAAGAGCAAATTGAAGAACCAATCACTCCTAAGCCAACTGAAGATCCTGAGAAGACTGAAAGTGACGAAGTGAGTGAAGCAATAGAAGAACCACTGATGGTTATTTCAGGAGAAGGTAGTGGGGCTGATTGTGAAAGCTCTTATATTATTGGGGAAGAAATTACTGAACCAGTTATGTTTTTCTTTGGTGAAGGCTCTGGTTATGATAACGACACTGGTAATCCGGAAGCTGTAGCTCGTGAAAACGACGCTGAGAATTCAGGTGAAGAAAACGGCAACGATGAGTGTGTGAATGGAGAAAATCACGAATTAGCCAATTCAAAGAGTAAATCTGTAAAAACCATTAAATTAAGAAATAAAACATCAGCAGTAACAAAACGAAGCCTTAAGAAACAATCAACTGACACGTCCGAAGTATTAAAACCAGATACGAAAAAACCATGCGTACGTAATGTGGATGTATCTGATAGTTCTAATTCAAATTCTAGAAGTGTTGAAAAGGAACTACGGAGAGAAGGAAGTGTAAATGAAAAAACGACTACAGATAGTGAAAGTCCTAGTAAAAATAACGTGAAAAAAACTAGGAGTAAAGTTAAGAAGAAACCTGTAGTTGCCAGGAAATTAAAATTGAAAGAACAAAACGAAGCCCTTAATACAGTCGCTGAAACCGACAATGGTCACGACAGTAAAACAAGTATTATCGAAAAACGGAAAAGCAGTTTATCGTCCGAAGATGCAGACGAGGCTGACGCCGCAAAAGACAAAGAACAAAGCCCTGATAAGGAACTCAAAGTTGAAGATGATTTACCTCCTAAAAAGTTACGCTTAGAAACAACCCCTGAAAGTGATTCAATATCACATCTCAAGGAAACTGTAGATCATGATGTACATAAAACTGAAAATAAAAATGCAGATAACTTAGAAAGTAATTCTACTACGCAAAGAAAAAAGATTAAGGCTAGTAAAGGGAAATTTAAGCGAAAAAGTGTACAGAATAAGAGTAATAGTGTAAATAAAAGTAATGATAATGAAATGGAAGGTAATGATAAGGCAGATGATAAGCAAGTAAAAAATAAGAGTTTAAAGCGTTCTATTCTTGACGCAACGCTTAGTGATAAGAATAAATCAGAATCTCAAAGCGAGAGTGAAGAAAGTGAACCGGTTACTATAGGAAAAAGGTTGAAAATTAAACCTAAGAAAATCACTAAATCATCTAGGTAAATACTGACAGCTTAATTAATTTCAGCATGTATTCCGCCTCTAATGGCAATCTTATTTTGTTCTCTTTGCAGGAAAAAAGTTGAAGCAAAATTGAAAGAAGAGAAACATTCAAGTGATGAATCTGAAGAGGAAACATTGTACAGTTTAGGTAAGTTTTAATATAATCGTTCTTTGTTCCTGATACCTTACTAATGGTTTACTTTAAGTTCGATTCTCAACTATACAAGAAAGAAAATAAAATCTAATGCCTGAGTTTAACCCATGCCCAATTTAAAAATACAGCAGGTAAAAAATCAAGCAAGAAAGTTGTAAAACGAAAACAGAAAACAAAAGAGAAGAAGGATAAAAAAGACACGACAAAATCAGATTCAGAGGAATCCGATCTGGCGCCAGTAAGACAGTCTAGAAGGATCGCTCAGTTGAAGATCAAGGAAGAAGCTGAGAGACGGCATATGGAAGAAGTAGCATTGCGAGAGCTCAAGAAGATACACAAGAAAAAGGTCAGAATTTGTTTATTTGTTGATTAATCTATTACTTGCTAGCGATATAGTATATTCATTCTAGAATTTTTAGCGGCTTTATAATTAAGTTTTATGACTGCAGGGTTATACCTTTATGTGAGCACGTTATAATACACAACTCCCAACCGGCTTCACCGCACCGGAGGGCACCCGGCTTCACCCCTCCCCCCTTGAAAAAGGTCCCGTTTTACAGATTTTCTCAATTTTCTGGTAAACTTTACAAGCTAGGACAAAATGCTCACAGACAAAATTATTTTTTGGTAAATTACCTACAAATAACTTCTAACATTCATTTTGATACGAGTTATAGTTTCTAAGTTACGATGCGTGGGAGTTTACGAAAAGTTTGTAACCAACAAAATCTGGATGACCGAGCTGAAACGCGGGATTTTGAAGGAGTTCCCGTGGCGCCATCTATTATCGTATTTTTTATAACTAGCTTTTTCTTAATTTTGCTAAAAAAGCATGAATTTGCGTTTTTTTGGATACAAAAAAGTATTATTTTTGTATTTCAAAGCTTTATTTCTTAACTAGATTCCTGCCCCCGGCTCCGCCCTCGTCGACTACAGGTTATATCGTGCCCAGCTGTGGGATAAAATGTAGCTTATGTCCCAAGGTCTAATCTATCTCTGTGCCAAATTTCATCAAAATCAGTTTTTGATGAATTTGGTAGTTTTGGCGTGAAAGCGTAACAAACAAACTTCCATTCACATTTATACCTCAATATACACATGTTATATGTGACTGTGAAAATGGAAAGGTACAACTTTTGTGATAGTCGTTAAGGTTCACAATTAATGTGATGAGCTATTGCAAATAGGTCTTATTCACTACCCCGAGAGTATGTATGTATGTATGTATGTATGAGAGTTGTACTTTTTTACTAATCACAGTCACATGTAAACATTCTGGGAAAATGTATCTAAATGATGGTGAAAATCATATCACAGTCTGTTGCCTTGCGTGGTCTATTTTTCATAAAATGACGTTTTATCAGAACAAAGACGACGAGGAAGAAGAGGAATGGAAGGCAAGCGACAAGAGCAGCTCCGAGCCGGAACGTCGCGTGAAGAAAAAGTCCAACAAATGGCGCGCTTCGGACTCCACCGGGCCCGACCCTGACTCGGAATCTGACGAACCACTGTTTGAACATGCCAAGTCCGAACCCGATTGTAAGTAAACTGTACACTCTGTGTCGTCACTTCTTGATAATCTTCTTTTTTTATCAGCCCATATTATGCGTCCCCACCAAGGGCTTTCCTTCGAAACACGAAATGGATTTTAAGCCATAGTCAAACAAACGAATATGTATGTATATCACACAGTTTGTGGAGGCTACTGCGGTAGCTCTGTGCTGGCCGCAGTAGTTCCTCCGATCCCAACACATTTATGTACGCATACACACACATCATTAGTCTAGGTACTTTAAGTTTCCTTTAAAGTTTGTTTAGTTGACTTTAGTTAGTTAAGTTTATTTGTCTGTTGCTATAAGTTGTTATGAAAGAGCGGAGTCTCCTGGTACAGGCACATTACTTGCTTAAAAGGAGGCTCCATCCGCTGAGTTACCTACAATACTCTGTAAACGACAATAAACTATTTTCATTTTCATTATTTTCATATTTTCATATGAATCCTTTAAGAGGATCGTCTCAGTGTTTTTTCCCCATACAAACGGCGTCAATCGATTCCATCCCCTAAACTTCAACGGAACCCTGTGACATTTTGGTATAGTGTCAGGAACACCAAAAACTAGGTCCGTACGTTTTGATTTTTTTTGATATTTTTAGTAGATAAAAAGATATTTTAGCAATGGGGCCGCCTTTTGTACCCTAACTTTATTACTGTTCATAATGTAACTTTTACTCTGTCTCATGTTCTGTAATGTTGGTGTGCAATAAAGTATATTTGTATTTGAGACTAAAATTCAGCATTTTTCGCCAAAAAAATTATCAACATTTAAGAGGTGACTGTTGAAAAACTAAGAACAGTTTTGGAAAAAACAAAACGTACAAACCTCGTTCATACGCTTACAAATCGATAGAGGCTAAAAACGTACGATTTTATTAAGTTTTTAGGGTAGGAATTCATTGACGCCTAAACTCATAATTTTGGAAATAAAACTCGGCATTTCGCCGGAAAACTGCAATTGTCCCTTTCGCACAAGTCTGAGGCGGGTGGTCGACATCGAGACAGCATGAAAAACAACTGAGACGCTAGTGCAAACTGAGACGCTCCTCTTAATGTAACATTCTATATGAACGAATATGTTTGTATGTAAATAAGCAAAAGTTGTTTTAATGTAACTTTGATTTTTAAGTAACATCCTTTTGTTCTATGAAATAAAGCTATTTTGAGTTTGAATTTGAATGACAGATACAATAAATATGCATTATTTGCAGTGGACTTCACGAAATCAGATCATGAGTTCTCCCCGGAATCAGATTTGGAAACCGGCGAGCCAGCTGAACCCCTCAAACGAGCGCGCACGCTTCAAGAAGGTTTGAATTTCTATCTTATCTATCTGAATTCTATCTGAATTTCTATATAGGCAGTGTTTTTTCATAAATGTGAAACCGTTTTTGTTTATTTGTCCTTATGTCAAAAGCTAGCTGGTGCGTATTACAACCCTTCACTATTAAAGTTAGGTGACTATTTAGTTTTTCAAATGATTTTTGTTTGAAGTTATCACTATTTTGGCGTCAATCATAGAATTTCGTATTGGTAGTCCAAAATTCTGGGGTGGGCCCTAGACCATATTGGGGTCCCCCCCCTATGTACACCTATGCTGGAGCCTCGTCCGTTGATCAGCAGGGTGCTCCGCTAGCAAGTGAGGATGACGATTTTGGAGCACTAAGATGTTACCCCACACACCTATCTTCTTATCGTGTAGGTATAGTCAAGTGTGTGGCGAACTTGACTAACCCTGGTGTCAGAGTTTTAAACCGCTAAATGTCCTCTGACTTGGTTTAACGACTGTAGTCAATCGACAACAGCCGGGACCGACAGGTTAACGTGTCCTCCGAAGCACGGAAACGCCCGTGATAAATTGCCACTTTGGTTACCCATTAGGTTCCCTGCCTCTATGTACAGTGGCGTTCTTTAATGGAGTCACAGTTAAACCACTTAGCGCGTTGCAATAGGGACTATGTTCCTCTGAACATAGTTCAAACGATTTCTCACGCACACAAGCTTGTAGCCTCCTCTAAGAACATAATTTTACTTAGCGACATCTATTGGCTACTCGGTGAAGTTTTTGTAGGACGCATTCACCCAACATTGCACTGTCCTCCACTCATCACTGCTGTTGAATCATATCAAACAATCGGTAATGTAAGGTAAGCATGACGTAGTGTATCTTTATTTTGTCGATCTTACTAGCGTTATGTATGGTCCAGCGGATAAGCACTGTCCTAGCAGGGAGAAAGGTTTTCGGTTCTAATCCCAGCCGAGTAATTTCTTTTTGTAATTTATTTTTGTTTTTTAAAGCATTAACAACTATTTTCATACATAATATTACATGAAATAAAACAAATATGAAATTCGACTAGGTAATTTTATTTCCTACTAACTAAATCACATTTTTTTTCTGCAACACACAGAAAAAAAATGTTTTACAGTTTTATTAAGGTTATAGCTTAAGAATTCGTTTTCGTGAAGAAAAGAGTATTGAAGCTAAACCTCAACAAAAATTAATATTCAACTTGCACTACAAGGCAGTAGATATATAGTTTATAATAACAAAAGAATAAGTTATAGATAAACATCACAATTTCACACATAACAATATTTAATTAAACTTATTAAGCCTTAGAATCGATGAACTCCATTTATAATCCGTATGAATCCATTATTTTCATACATTTGCACCATACGCTGTGATTCATTGAATTGAAAACTCGCGAGCGTCCACTGCGCGGCCGAACGTTACCCTCATTCCGTAACGATTCAGCCATCCTCCACTAAAACCAAAATAACGAGATTAATATAATAAGGAACAAAAGCTATGCATCCCTAATAAAATGCATTACAATAGTTAAGCTAACCATTTAGATGACATGTTTACGTGCTCAAAATAAATTATAGATTTAAAAACAGTGTTAATATTAAGTAAACATTATAATACTTACAGTAAGACCAGTCTCATTAGCAACTTGGGATATATTATATCCTATATTGTGCAGCGCAACAATCCTCTCCTGCAAACTTATTATGTATTTGTATGCATGTCGAAAAAAGAAATCACAGTAAACCGCCGATACGGTAAGAACACACGAGCACCTTCGCTAATGATCTAGCAATGACAAACAGGTTGCTCATGAACACCGAACCGAATGAATCTAAACTAACTTCATTGCATTCAATTTTTGTGTGGTATGGTCTATGACTAAAAAAGGTTTAAAAACCAAAACATATCTAACAAAACTTCGTAGCTATTAGGCGACAGTTGGGCTCGAACCCGCGCCTCGCTACAGCAGGCAGACGGTGTTACCGCTGCGCCACCAAGGCTTATGCTTTGGCTCGTGAAATTATGCTTGTTATCAGAGCAACAAGCGTAGTGGGGTATGCGGTATACGTCATTTGTGTCCATGTGTGAGTACACGAGCGGCCGCAAGCGACTTGTTTTCTGCGTTTTGTATTGACTATGCCTCCATATATGAACGTGATAGTACATTGCTTAACCTCACTGATCGGTTGAGATCAGACACCCCTATAAATAAGGTTGATATGTAAAAAAAAAATACGGACATCATGTTAACTGTGTGGACAAGATCGTGTGTGTGTGGATGGTGTTAACAAGGGAAAACAAGGGAAACCTTAGTGGGCCTTTGAGTGTATGGCGCTTTATTGATTTCATTTTATTTAATGTTAATTTTCTCATGCTCAGAGAATGACGACGGTTTCTGCAAGCATTGCGGCAGCGGCAAACAGCCCGAGTGGATATTGCTGTGTGACAACTGCGATGCGGGCTACCACGCCTCGTGTCTCAAGCCGGTGCTGTTTCTAGTACCGGAGGGCGACTGGTTCTGTCCACCTTGCAACCATGTAAGTCAAACGTTATTTTCGGCAACTCTAGTTCTACTACCTTTACTTGTTTAGTAGAAAGACCTGAGATCAAGCATAATTTCAAGCTCGTCATACGATTTGGATTCAAGCCATTTTGGGATCAGTTGTTTATATTCATTGAATAGTTTTTTTAAAGTTTGAACTAAGTAATCGAAAGCGGTCGCATAAAAATATTAAATAAATAATTAGAACTAGTGTAAAAATCATGTGTTTCATTGGTAATTACATGGAGTTCCATGAAGAAGCAACCATGCAAATTATAATAATAATAATATTTAGTTCTTCTACAATGGGTTCTTAAAAACTAGTAACAGGTGCCACCCATTATGCTCATCGCCTGTGTCGGGTAACACCACTCTTCTTATAATTAAATTACATACATTGTATGTAGGTACGCCATTATAAACTACGATATTTTATTTTATTTTTATGTAAATACCACCTTTTTAAATTATTATTTAAGTTTAGTTTTATAAATGTTTTTGAATGTGTGTGCACTGAATAAAGAATGTATTTAATAAAAAATCCTTTTAACAAAAAAATTGCCGTTTTCCAAAAAATGTTATTAAAAAACGGATTTTATTAAATTGTCAAAATTTTGTGGGAAAGTTTGGACAACATTAAGGTATTACAGAAAGAGACTCAAGTCTTGATCTATACTTAAGTATTGATTGTCTCTTTCTCTCACTGTCAAAATGACAAAGACGATTGCTAGTTAAGTAGATCAGAGTCTGAGTCGCGTTGTGTAATACGGACCTTAGTCACAGTACAGTCTGGCAAAAAAGAGTAGAAATGAAAAAGTGGCAACACTGTAGCGTCGTCCCTTTCAAATCAATCTAAGAAAAACGGGACGACACTACAGTGTTGCCACTTTTTAATTTCTTCTCTTTTTTGCCAGACTGTAGCTTGCCTATTTCCATTATAAAACTAACTTTTCTTTATTTTTATACAGGAAAAGCTCATAACCAGTCTAGAAAATGAATTAGTAAAGTATGACGAACTTGTGGCTATCGTTGAGGCGGAAAGAGAAAGGAAGAGGCTGGAGGAGCCGGTGAAAGAGAGCGATACAGAACACAACGGGAAAGAAAAGGACGGAAAACAAAATGAGAAGGACGAGGATAAGGATTCTGGATCCGGTAAGTATTGAGGACTTCTTGTCCTGAAATCTGTAAAACAGTGTAGTTTTAGTTTTAGTGCCAATTTAACTGTTGTTTTAATGAATATCACATTAATAAATGATAAATAATCTGATTATCACAATTCCCTAGATAATTATCAAATCAAATCTCTGCTAATATTATAAATGCGAAAGTAACTCTGTTACGCTTTCACGCCTAAACTACCGAACCGATTTTGATGAACTTTGGTACAGAGATAGATTAGACTTTGGAATGGACATAGAGTACATTTCATCCCACAGCTGGACACGATATAACCAGATATAACTATAAAATTTTAAAAAGTGTACCACCCCGACATTCGATTGCTTATTGCTTTTAAAGGGCTGAACCAATGTTGACTAAATAAAGCTAAGAACCATCTCGTTTATGTCAGCTTTTTAAAAAAAACGCATCAAAATCGGTCCATTCGTTTAGTAGCTACGATGCCACAGACAGACACACAGACATATAGATACACACATCAAACTTATGACACTCCTCTTTTTTGTCGGGGGTTTAAAAAAAATTCACGTGCGTATGCTAGTATAGCAAACTTGGTATTGTCTAATACAATGGTTTGCAGAGTCATGTAGCAGTTCATGGTCTTCGTCTAGCGGCGGCGTATACAGGCTGCGCGCGCGCAAGCAGCTGCCCGTCAGCTACCGAGCGCAGGAGTACGACCGACTCATATCGTCCGCCATCAAGGTACGTACATACATACGTCCAGCGGCGGTGTGTACCGGCTGCGCGCGCGCAAGCAGCTGCCCGTCAGCTACCGAGCGCAGGAGTACGACCGACTCATATCGTCCGCCATCAAGGTACGTACATACATACGTCCAGCGGCGGTGTGTACCGGCTGCGCGCGCGCAAGCAGCTGCCCGTCAGCTACCGAGCGCAGGAGTACGACCGACTCATATCGTCCGCCATCAAGGTACGTACATACATACGTCCAGCGGCGGTGTGTACCGGCTGCGCGCGCGCAAGCAGCTGCCCGTCAGCTACCGAGCGCAGGAGTACGACCGACTCATATCGTCCGTCATCAAGGTACGTACATACATACGTCCAGCGGCGGTGTGTACCGGCTGCGCGCGCGCAAGCAGCTGCCCGTCAGCTACCGAGCGCAGGAGTACGACCGACTCATATCGTCCGCCATCAAGGTACGTACATACATACGCTCACGCCCATAATCCCTAACAGGGTAGGCAGCATCAATGGTTCTAGAACCACTTGATGCCACGTTTGACACAAATTGTGAGGGTTATCAGATGGAACAAGTTGTATAATGGTGAGAGGTGGTCAGCCTTTCGCCCATTATACAGCAAAACCCTCGCATCCCACTTACAGACTTTTACTGTATACCTGGGAAGATTAGGTAGCTGGCACATTCTAAGTTTTTTTTAACCGACTTCAAAAAAGGAGGAGGTTACTCAATTCGACCGTATATTTTTTTTTGTATGTCCGCGGATAACTTCGTCGTTTATGAGTTTATGAATTTTTGTTGGAAAGGGAGTATCCCAAGGGTGGTCACATGGTAAGGAAACCAGGATCTGATGGTGGAATCCTGAAGAAATTGAGAGAAACTCTCGAAAAAATTGTCTTTTTGGGATTGAAGTCGGTGACTCTTACGTTTTTGACGTGGAAAATTATTCTCTCTCAGTCCAGTTTTTTTTCTCTCTCAGTTCCATGATCTCCCCTTCTAACGCATTGACGTTTTTAAGAAATATGAGATTTCCCAAAAAAAGAAAAAGAAATCTAATAAAAAGGAAAAGAAGATGCCTGTCGTTATCTGCCTGGTTCATTTTCAGGAGGAATACGTGGAACCGACAACTAGCGCGGGCAACCAGGGCCGAGGTAAAGATATCTCCACCATCATTGAAGCAGCTGAAGAGGAGAAACTCAAGGCGGAGCGGGAGGCCATTGAACAGGTGGGGAATTTATTACATTGACTCATAATTTTTTAATCCCCTTCAAAAAACAGGTGTGTTATAGAAAAAAAAATATCTTAGGCAACTAGGCCCATAGATAAACCTT
Organism: Aproaerema taeniolella; assembly: GCA_949987775.1. NCBI lineage: Eukaryota > Metazoa > Arthropoda > Insecta > Lepidoptera > Gelechiidae > Aproaerema > Aproaerema taeniolella. The sequence continues at coordinate 18,865,966 of OX465250.1, forward strand.
AAAGACTAACATATGAAATATAATTAAACAAAATCAAAAATTATTCAATTTTATAATTAACACTATTTCCCAGGTATTTTTCCGGGGGTGTGACGTGAATGTATGTCTGTATGTCTGTCTGTGGCAACGTAGCTCCTAAACGAATGGATCAATTTCTTAGCTATATTTAATCAAAATTGGTTCAGCCGTTTAAAAGTGTAATCGAATGTCGGTGGTGATACAACATTTTTAACATTTCTTCCTTCGTTTTAGATATAATAGTATATTGTGCAACTCGGGAATAAAAGACGGATTTTAAGCGAGGGCCAAAGTTGGATCACGAGCAAATGAAGGATTCTAAATTATTGAATCACAAGCGTAAGCGAGTGATTCAAGTGTTTGAATCCTGAATGACGCGAGTGATTCATAGCCCTCGATGAAAATCCGTTTTATTCTAGAGTTGCATATTATATTTTATACCATGACCTCGAGAAAAAGAAAGATTTAAGCGGAAAATAAACATTTAATCAAGAAAAAAGGAATGTTACATTAATGAAAATGTACCGAGACCAGCGCATCAGGTTACCCCATTTTCATCTTATCGCAACGGCGGCGGCACAGAGTGCACGCTTGAGGTAACCTGATGTGCGGCCCTCTGTACATTCAAATTTGAACAATTACTAAAGTTTAGAGTAATTTTCTTGTTGTTGTCGATAGGGTGATCAATCTGTGACGAGATACGAGATATTTATTTCTTGTCGACGTATTATTTAATGACAGCAAAGAATACACATTTTTATTTTTATTATTAAACGGTTTTATTTAGCTCACCTCGTTTGTTTTATTTATTATTCTTGGGTCAAATTTAGTAATTCAAATTTCACCCTCTTCCTGTCAACCGATTAATCTGAAATTTTGTATACACTTTGGATTTTGGTGACAATACAATTATGTTTATTCATTATCATTATAAATTCAAGATGGCCGCCGCTACAAAATGGCGGATAATTTATGTTTTATTAATCCCATCAATATGGGTATCAAATGAAAGGGCTCAACAAGCAGAATACAATATACTATAAAAAATTGAAATCCAAGATGGCGGCCGCTACAAAATGGCGGATAACGTAGGTTTTATCAATCCCATCAATATGGGTATCAAATGAAAGGGCTCAACAAGCAGAATACAATATACTATAAAAAAATTAAATTCAAGATGGCCGCCGCTACCAAATGTATGTTTTTAATAAAAACTAAAAACTAGAAAATAAAAATAGGTAAAAAAACTTTTTAAGTTAAACGGTTTTATGTTAAACATACATTGCAATGTTTAAGATAAATGTACTAAAAACCAAAAAATAATAAAATAGATACAGTCGTGGGAATTATAAACATATGCATAGACTAGACTAAAATAAAACCGTGGGGCACATTAAGGCGACTACAGGACCCGATCGTCCTTGAGCAAAAGGCAGCACACATAGGAAACGGTCGCACGCACACAAGCAACAAAGAATAGTGCCATCTAACGGCAAACTTCAGTACTACCATCTCATGACACCACCAACATTGAGTAGTGACATCTGACCGTAAACTTCAGTACTAGCATCTCATGACACACCACATCTAACCGTAAACTTCAATACTAGCATCTAGTGTGGAATATTATGCTTTGTTATAGATTTGGGTGAATTCGAAAGATGCATGATATTGAATTAAAACAACATTTATTTATCTCGTCGAAAATTTTGACTACGTACCTATTGCACAGAATAAATAATAGTACTAACGTACCTATTGTATCAATCAATCGTCAGTGAAAAATGTATGACCTACCAATGCATTCTTTCACTCCTATTTTTATACCAAGATAGCATAGGGGACTCGTTATCTAACTAGAATAGACCGTCGTCCGAGATGCCATTTTCGCATCAATCTTATTTTTTTAAAAGACTGTAATAATATGCGCACTTGATAGGTGTCTCCAAATATCTTTGTCTGCCGCGCCAAGTAGGAAGCTTTCTGGAAGTTACGTCACCTTGAAAAGTGCAAAAAATGACTAAAAATAATCGATCTTATTTTTGAGAAATTCTTACGTTGGATCATTTATGGCATCGTTATTGACACTGTCGACCAAATTCTAGACAATTGGTAGGAAGCGTTTACAAAAACAGAAAACTTTTGTAGGTGAGATTTTGACCTAAAAATTTTCAATCTTATTTTTGCACGAAACTACATTCAGATGATGGGGCAGGTCTCACACCATTATAAAAACCATGTCTGCCTCGGATTTCAGGAAGCCTTTGCGAAAGCAGACAATTTAAATACGGCGCGGCGGTGCCAGAACACGCGTACTGTACCTGTTAGCCGCGATGGTTTTACGAGGAAATTTCCGGGATAAAAGGTTCCTATGTACTTTTCCAGACTTGTATTATAGTCTGATAGAGTTATATTATCTCTATGCCAAATTTCATTCAGATCCGTTTAGCCGTTCTGGCGTTATTGAGTAACAAACATCTGCCCCTCCAAACTTTCCTATTTCGGTATGATGGAAAATAAGTACTGCGCAACAAGTACTGTATAAAATAATTATAAGACATTATTAACATTAACCTGTTGGCCAGTATTTTTTGAACCTATATTAAAATAATGTCTTAATTCCAGTATAAGGGTTTCCGAGTAAATAAAAAATCAAATATGTTTTTCCATAAATATTATCGATTTATTATTTTTAAAAGATTATCGTCTTACATGCATAATCACATTAATCACTTAATATCTAGGTTATTGCTTTTTTTTCAATTACAGTATGGTTTCGGTAGGTACGAGTGTTACATACTAATACTAAATCACATCATTATCATCACAGAATTCAATTATTATCTAATGTTATATTACCTACATCATAGTGATCCGGCTGACTGTCTGCCTCCCTATATTATATTTAAATGAAGTGTCCATACAGCGCGTACTGTATGCAGTTCAGCACTTTAAAATATATATTGGGAGGCGGACAGTCAGTTGCTCAATGTGAGCCTAATAGGGGCATGGCCTTAATCGACAACCGCGATTCTAATTAAAGTAACACACGATTTTATTCTTTGACAATAAAAAACAATAAAATGATGTACAGTCGAGGAATAACACTTTATAATTACCACCGTCACAAAGTTCTGGAAAATAAACTAAATAGTCATAATAACTAATAATTATTGCTATAAAATGTTATTTCTCAGTCATGGATTTTACAAAAATTGTTGAAAATGTTTTGATAAGATTTCTTTTGAAGATCAGCTTATTAAAAAGTAATCAAAACATTAAACAAAAACCTAATCCGAATCAAATACATCAGATTCATCCGAAGAAGATTGCCGAATTATATAATCATCAACAGAATCGAATTCTTGATAGAGTTGGATTTCCTCGAAACTAGACGGCACACATTCCCCTTGAAACTACAGAGGATAGTAAAAGTCGTCTTTTAAGATCCACCCATGATCAAGTAGGCTGGGCATTGCCTTCTTTACATGCCTTCACCGGCAGTGACTATACTGCAGCATTTTCCCGAAAGGGGAAAATTAGACCCTTGACATTGATTCAAAAAAACAGAATTTAGAGCAGAAAATATTGAGAACAAACTTCGTATCATTCATGTGGAAAAATGCCCAGCCCACTTGATCATGGGTGGATCTTAAAAGACGAATTTTACTATTCTCTGTAGTTTCAAGGGGAATGTGTGCCGTCTAGTTTCGAGGAAATCCAACTCTATCAAGAATTCGAGTCTGTTGATGATTATATAATTCGACAATCTTCTTCGGATGAATCTGATGCATCTGATTCGGATTAGGTTTTTGTTTTATGTTTTGATTACTTTTTAATAAGCTGATCGTCAAAAGAAATCTTATCAAAACATTTTCAACAATTTTTGTAAAATCCATGACTGAGAAATAACGTTTTATAGCAATATATTATTAGTTATTATGACTATTTAGTAAATTTTCCACAACTTTGTGGAGGTGGTAATTATAAAGTGTTATTCCTCGACTGTACATCATTTTATTGTTTTTATTGTCAAAAAATAAAATCGTGTGTTACTTTAATTAGAATCGCGGTTGTCGATTAAGGCCATGTCCCTATTAGGCTCACATTGAGCAACTGACTGTCCGCCTCCCAATATATATTTTAAAGTGCCGAACTGCATACAGTACGCGCTGTATGGACACTTCATTTTAATATAATATAGGGAGACAGACAGTCAGCCGGATCACTATGATGTAGGTAATATAACTTTAGATAATAATTGAATTCTGTGATGATAATGATGTGATTTAGTATTAATATGTAACACTCGTACCTACTGAAACTATACTGTGATTGAAAAAAAAAACAATAACCTAGATATTAAGTGATTAATGTGATAATGCATGTAAGACGATAATCTTTTAAAAAGAATAAATCGATAATATTTATGGAAAAACATATTTGATTTTGTATTTACTCGGAAACCCTTATACTGGAATTAAGACATTATTTTAATATAGGTTCAAAAATACTGGCCAACAGGTCAATGGTAATAATGTCTTATAATTATTTTATACAGTACTTGTTGCGCAGTACTTATTTTCCATCATACCGAAATAGGAAAGTTTGGAGGGGCAGATGTTTGTTACTCAATAACGCCCGAACGGCTAAACGGATCTGAATGAAATTTGGCATAGAGATAATATAACTCTGTCTGACTATAATACAAGTCTGGAAAAGTACATAGGAACCTTTTATCCCGGAAATTTCCTCGTAAAACCATCGCGGCTAACAGGTACAGTACGCGTGTTCTGGCACCGCCGCGCCGTATTTAAATTGTCTGCTTTCGCAAAGGCTTCCTGAAATCCGAGGCAGACATGGTTTTTATAATGGTGTGAGACCTGCCCCATCATCTGAATGTAGTTTCGTGCAAAAGTAAGATTGATCATTTTTAGGACAAAATCTCACCTACAAAAGTTGTCTACTTTTGTAAACGCTTCCTGCCAATTGTCTGGAATTTGGTCGACAGTGTCGATAACGATGCCATAAATGATCCAACGTAAGAATTTCTCAAAAATAAGATAGATTATTTTTAGTCATTTTTTGCACTTTTCAAGGTGACGTAACTCCCAGAAAGCTTCCTACTTGGCGCGGCAGACAAAGATGTTTGGAGACACCTATCAAGTGCGCATATTATTATTACAGTCTTTTAAAAAAATAAGATCGATGCGAAAATGGCATCTCGGACGACGGTCTAAAAAATGATTATGGCAAAATTCTGACAAACTATACTACCTATATATACCTAACTATTTTGTCTATACTGACAAAATTGTTAAATTATACAACGATAATTATATCATTAAAATATAAAAAAGTCGTTGCGATAAAACTACAAGTGGGTTTGAACCCTATTCTCTCAATTTACAAACCATACCTTGCACCATTCGGCTAGCTGTACAGTTGATCTTAGTGCCAAAAAACCGGGTCTTATTACGACTCATATAAATCATGACATTACGATACCTATTTTTATTTTATTATCCATACTATTTAATATTATAAATGCGAAAGTAACTCTGTCCGTCTGTCTGTCTGTCCGTCTTTTACGCCTAAATTACTAAACCGATTTGATGAAATTTGGTACGTACAGAGATAGATTAGAGCCTGGAAAAGGACATACCTAGACTACATTTTATATCCCACAGTTGGGCACGATATAACGTGTAGTCCACGCGGGGAGCCGCGGGCGGAAAGCTAGTGATTCTATAGATGTAATGTGTCCATTATAAAATGAAATTACGATGTAGTTATTTTATTAATGATTCTAATGTAAGAGAAGATAAATACTGAGTAAGTTACTAACGTGTCGGAAATAACTTCCTCGGCGATTTCTAGTTTCCGTTTCCTGAAAATATATTTTAGATAAAAAGAAAACATGAAAAAGACATTACGACATAAAAGATCAACAATTAGGTACTTTACAAGGATCGAACTCGGAAGCGTTTCTTAGGAGTCTATAACAGATTTTCCTGAGCCAACGTGACTATCACGACGTTGTCAAAAACATGAACCTGTATTATCTAATACCAAATAGTAAAAAATAATATAATCTTTAAATAAAATGATTTTTAATTCAACCAAATGTTTAGCGTTTGCTCTGTGTGAATTTGTTTTTTTGCGTTTTACTGGTTTATTTCGGTTCCCCATTATTTATTTTTACAATGTCAAATTGAAATATTTACAAATCAAAAACAAACTTAAATCTACTAATAAAATTTACCACTAATATTTAGACTTGTACTTTAATAAAAAAAATAAGTAAACGATATAATGTTTAATTACAAGTATACAAAACTGGGTTGAAAAATGGTTGAAAACCACGAATTACGTAATGTCAAAACGAACCGCAAACGCGCGACACATCCGTCTCTCAACAGGCCTGGGCCGGTAATGCGGACAGTGTCGATACACGAAGTTTACGCAAGCACACATAGACTATGAAAGTGTGCGTGCGTAGAAATATGTTCGAAAGTTAGAAAAATGAGATTTATGGAAAGGTAACAGCTTAAATCGAAAAATGCGTTAAGTACTTATCGAGAGTGTTCAATCACGAACATTTTGATAGCAAATTCAAGTTCCTGTGTGCATTTTACTGTCGTTTTTACTGCTTAAAAGATACACAATATTGGGTATTTAGAGGTGACTTTGTGAGCTTTTTCTATCGAACCAAAAGTGCTGAATCATGTTTTCAGCAAGAATCTTATCTAGTTTATGTCCTGAATATTACCGTAGTATTTTTTTTCTCCTATTTAATGCAGTGCGTCATGCTTATCTACGCATCATAAAATCGTAATTTAGGTGGTGTAGTCGCCTTAATGAAGCGTTTATTTATTTATTTTATTTTATTTACATTACTCATAACCGAATGCATGCTTTTAGTTTATAAATAGTGCAAGAACTAAATGAATCGTTCTCCTTTAGTTTATGTAATAGAGACCATTGTCAGTGTGTATGCTGGCTAGATGTTAAGCTGGTCCTACTCAAAAAACAGCTTATTCTGTAAAACGTTCATGTTACGCTACCTTCATTGACACTATGGTCTGTATTATAGAACGCGACTCAGACTCTGATCTATACGTAAGTTACAGTCGTCTTTGTCATTTTTATAGTGTGTGAAAGAGAGAATCAATACTTACGCATAGATCAAAACTTGAGTCTCCTTCTGTAATATGTCATACACTACAACTACATTATCACTACATATTATAAAACAAAGTCCACCACCGCGCTTGTCTGTCTGTTTGATTATAAACGCGTTAAACCCAAAAACTACTCGACGGATTTTCATGCGGTTTTCACCAATGAATGTAGTGGTTCAAAAGGAAGGTTTATGTGTATAAATAATTCCCGAAATTCCCACGGGAACAAAGCCCTGGGCGGGAGGTAAGTATTGAATATAACATACTTTTGTGAATGTTGCAGTGTGACATGGAAATGGCTAGCGCGAAGGAATATTTCTACCATACCCTTAGCTTTCACCCAAATGAAAAGTATGAATTTGCCGGAAAAAAACGTTTCGTGTGTCAACATTGTGGTAAACACAAAAGCGTAAGTATATACAATACAAGGGTTGTTCCACCTTTGCCACAGTTTCCGGTTGCCATTGCCACGAAAATTTTTGTCCATACAAATATTCCACTTTTGCCACGATTCTATAATTATTGCTCGTTTTTATAGAAAGTCTGTCCGAGGCTGTATCTCATGAACCGTGATAGTTTAGACAGTTGAAATTTTCATAGATGATATATTTTGGTTGCTGCTATAACAACAAATACTAAAAGTAGAATAAATTAAATATTTAAGGGGGCTCCCATACAACAAACGTGATTTTTTTTGCCGTTTTTATAGAGATAATGATTTTTATAGAGTCCGACTCGCACTTGGCCGGTTTTATAGTTATTGATACAGAGCCCTTCGTGCGCTAGTCCGACTCGCACTTGCCCGTTTTATTTATCAATAAATATTTTTTCACAGTAATAAAATGTGGTTTTCTTTATATGTTTCTCTTGCTAACTGTACCTGCTTTATCTAATAAAAAAAGTGTGGCAACAGGAAACCGTGGCAAAAGTGGAATAACTCCAATACAATACAATATACTTTATTGCACACCAACATTACAGAACATGATACAGAGTAAAAGTTACGTTACCGACAGTAGTAAATGGTACAAAAGGCGGCCCCATTGCTAAGAAACAATATCTTTGGGTGTGGAGAAGACGATATTACACCATATAATATGACTGGCCTTTAAAAAAAATACAGAGAGGGTCGTAGGAGGCAACAAAGGAAACACAAATCAATGCTTGCCTCCTACTCCTATCAATCCCCACCAAGACACCCCCACCACATAATATGGTGTGACTTTGAGAACTATTTTAAGCAATTGAAACTTTAGGGGATGTTTCTATCCAGGAATCTGAACTTTTCCCTTCAAGAAACGCATATACAATTATTTAATAGTAGATTGTTAATCGAGGGTGGAAAGAATCAATTCCCGAGGTGTTTAGACTATATATTCCAAGTAGGAATTGATTCTTTTACCCGTGTTAAACACTCTACTTTTGATTTCGAATATGAGGAAAATAAAACTAGTTGTTTATATAAACCATTTATTGATAATATATATATAATAATATTAGCAGTACCTATTTTTTTGAATTCCGTCACAGATACATAACAGATTAGTATCCCGCCAATTTATGTCGACTTTTTAAATTTTAAATATGGAACTCACCGCTTAATTGTTGCGGCTTATTCCGCTCAAAGAAGTTTGCGCTAAGTTCACACTGGCTGTTAAGAAACTCACATGGCCGCAGCATTTTTTTTTAATTAGTTTTGTTTTTACATAAAACTCTTCACAGCTGACAGCAGTTCTAGTTTTAAAGTTCATTCCGGCCCTTAGGTGGGAAGTAATTTGTATGAGTTTTTCCCTCCCTATGGAGGAAAGCAGCATTTTCCACCCAATAATCAGATCAAAATAACACTACTTTCCGAGTATGAGAAATGAAAATGTATTTTTCATATGAAGGCAGTCAGCTGATCGCGTACGCGTTATGTTGTATTCCAGCAGTCTTCCACGTAAGCTTCACAGTTTGTAATAGGGTAGTTTCCTGTATACAAAATAAAATAATATTAACTTATCGGTAAATAGCTGAATCGTATAGAAATGCAGAATCATTGTTCTCAGTCCAAATTTACTTTTAACTGTAATTTTAAATATCGAAAAAACATAAAAATGGAATGTAAAAAATCAGACGCAAGATAATATGACGTCATACTGCCGTACTCAGAGACGTTAATTAAAGTTAAGTAGTAATTAAATGTCATGCTATCCTTGTTTATATCAACAAGAGTGAAAGAGACAACATCAGAGTTTAACAGTACTTAACTTTAATTGCCGTCTCTGAGTACGGCAGATAGTGCACTATTTCATATATTTTTTTATCTCTCCAACTCGACAAGAAAGCTTTTGCTTGTCAAAATCAGAGAGCAAAATCGTTTGCTCACTGCATTTTTTGAGCGATAGAAAAAGTGATTTATACTAACTTTAAAATGACTTGGTGCGGTGATTTATTCTGAAACTAGGGTTAACCTATCAAATCACGAAATTTTATATTATTTTTAACGTTTAAGGAAATAAAAGGTTATTTAATATAAATTGTAATAAACAATGCAGTGTTCTAAAAAAATATTTTTAATTCTATAGAAATGTTACGAAGTGCAATTTCTGAACGCAAACTGTAATCCTGGCCACTTTTAAAAAAGAACAAACCACAAAGCTATTTTTTATCTAGTTCTTAATCTTTTCTCGGTCGGTGTTCTTGGAGGTGAAAAGTTACGTGTTTAACAAGAGGGCAAGTTTTTTTGATCTCGTGCCTTTAAATCACTCGCTAGACTCAGTAGTCTACTTTAGAATGCACTCGGGTAGCAGAAATCAACTTTGCTCTCTCGTTGAACAAATAATAATTTCTTACTACAAGAGCGTTTGGACGTTTGATAAAGAGTTGCTGATTTGTCTAATGACGAAACTAGCCTATTAAATACTATTATGTATAGAAATCGGTGTGTTTCAGAGATATCAACATCTAGTAGACCATGAAAAAACCCACCTCGGCAATCCAACCATGAAGTGCCCGAAATGTCCGAAGAAGTTTTATATAAAGTCGCGTTTACTGCTTCACATAAAAAATGTCCACGCGCCACCGACGTACTTTTGTGACTATTGCAACAAAGCGTCCGCTACAAAATCAGACCTCAAATTGCACATCCGGGTATGTTGAGTTTTTGTATCTTTATGTTTTTGATTCGTTCCCGTTGGAATTCGGGAAAATTGTGTAGCCTATGTTACTCAGGGTTAATAAAGCATTCTGATGGTGAAGGAGTTTTTTTAAATCGGTCCAGTAGTTTTGGAGCCTATTCAATGGAAACAAACAAATAATCAAATCTTTTCTTTTTAGGGTTCCGTACTCAAAGGGAAGAAACGGGACCCTGTTACTAAGGCTCCGTCCGTCTGTCACCAGGCTGTATCTCATGAACCGTGGTAGTTAGAAAGTTGAAATTTTCGCAGATGATTTATTTCTATTGGTCCTATAACAACAAATACTAAAAACCAGAATTAAATAAATATTTAAGAGGGCTGCCATACGAAAAACGTGATTTCTTGGTTCGTTTTTATAGATAAGTCTGTTCAAGGCTATATCTCATGAACCGTGATAGTTAGACAGTTGAAATTTTCCCAGATGATTTATTTCTATTGGCCCTATAACAACAAATACTAAAAACCAGAATTAAATTAATATTTAAGGGGGCTCCCATTCCCATACAACAAACGTGATTTTTTCTGCCGTTTTTATAAATAAGTATATCCGAGGCTGTATCTAATGAATCGTGATAGTTAGACAGTTGAAATTTTTACATAATAAAAAATACAAAAAAACAATAAAATAAATATTTAATGGGGCTCCCATACAACTACCGTGATTTTTTTGCCGTTTTTATCTAGATAATGGTATGGAACCCTTAGTGCGCGAGTCCACCTCGCACTTGGCCGGTTTTATTTATAATATTAGTGTAGATATAAGAGGTATAACAAAAAGGTGCTATGGAACATCTGTGTATACAGGGTGTAAGGAACAGGAACAGGGTGTAAGGAAGCCAATACTTAAATGGTGGAATTACCCATAACCATGATCAGCTATAAGTAAATAAAACAAATAAATAATAAGTTTATTTGACACTACAAAGATAGCCAGCACATTAAAATATTTTACAAGGTTTGTCCACTGAGCTATATTATTAGGGACAGCAGCCACTTAAAATAGGTTCAATAAAAACCTGTGCTATAAGTGTCTGCTTTACAACTTAAGTCACAATTTCGACACAGTACAGACATTTCATGGCTTAAGGCTACAGGCATTGATTTTAAGTTGGGCTATAAAATCGCAGTTGCACATGTTGGTGTTGGAGTACATGTGTGTGTGTGTGAGTGTGTGTGTGTGAGCGTGTATGTACAGTACATATTTACACATAAGTACATATTT
>OX465250.1:18877768-19022953 GCA_949987775.1 Aproaerema taeniolella
GGACGGACCATAGATAAATTAGGACGGACGTCTTCTTCTCGTGAGTGCGAACATAAAATGCGTTCCTTTCCCTCCCCGCAGGCGAACGCGGGGGATGTTATCCATTCGTCTCGGCAAACATGTTATTGTGTTTTTGCGAACAAAACTGTTAGGCCACGCCCCTATTCGGTTAGCAAAACATGTTATCGTGTTAGCTAACACGAAAACACGGCGCAGCGGACCCGGCTTTATGTTTTAATTTTTCGAAACAAATAACTGTGTCAATGCGCTGAGGTAAGCGAGGGGCGGGGGGAGAAGGAAGAAATGCATGCTGATTGGCCGATTCAAGGTCACAATAATCCAAGAAAGGATAAGCAGTATTTGTATTTGAAAGAAAGGGATGTACTGATAAACAAATGCTTTCGTTACGGATTCGAAGTTCGAACCAGCGTAATGTGAGCTCTGAATAAATTGATTCTTGACAATAATAATCTTGAAATTGGCTTACCTATGAAAAGTTATGCCGTCTTTTATGAAATTAGATGATTGGTTACATTTTCCACACCATTTTATTGTACAGGGAGCCATGTTTTTCCTCTTTATTTTATTTTGTAATAAACGCACGAGATGTACACGGGTCACGGATGTGGTCGATACTAAAGCAGATTTCGCGATCGGTGTCTTAAGTAAGACGTATAAGTCTAAGCAGAGGTTCCCAAACTTATTTTGTCTAACGCCCACTTTGAAAATCAGTTATTTTGTAGCACCCCCCCATTTTTTTTCACCTTAAAAACCTCAATAATATATGAGTCTCGCCTGGCGTTTAACTAAACCTACAAGGTGTCCGGTTGCAGAATTCGGATTTAAAATAAAAAGAAAATAAAAGATATAAACAAGTAATTTCTTAAAAATTATTTTATCCAAATGTCCATCACTTTGGACACACTCTTTAAATGTGGCCTCAGTAGTCCGTGCCACTCGCTGAAGCATAAGTGATAGGATGGCATTAGTCTCGAGAACGATATTTCCTTAAGCGCTGCGATGGTCGTTTGGTTGGTTTCGTAAACTTTATTCTTGAGGTAACACACAAAAAACCCCAACACAAAAAAGCAGATCTGATGACCTGGGAGACCAAGGAGTGTCGCCAAAATGGCTTATCAGTTTTCCAGGGAAGGAATCTTGATGAAGTGCCATGGTCTCTCTAGCAGTGTGAGGGTGGGGCCAACTTGTTGAAACCATGTGTGCGCAGTAAAGGCGAGAGGTTCTCTTAATATTGGCAGAAAATAATTGTTCAGCAAGCGCTGATAAGAAAAACCGTCCACACTTATTACTTGCTCCCAATGAGTTTCGAAAAAAAAATGGTCTGATTATTCCACTACTTGATAATGCACACAGCACACCAAATCGTCACATTGGGACTGTGCAAAGGCTGCTGATATTTTAGACGTGAGTTCTGTCCCTTATGCGACCAATAATGGCAATTAACTTCCATTGACATGAAAGTGGGCTTCGTTACTCCAAAAGATAGTGTTACCGTTAGAAATCGCTATAACATTGTCTCGCAGAAACTTTTACGCAAATTGTAATCGTTAGGCTTAAGTGTTTGGAAAATCTGAATTTTAAAAGGACGAAATTTAAGATTCTTCGTCTTTATTTCATGCACGATAGTCTTTGGGAGCCCTAGGCAGCCGCTTTCTTACACACGGATTGACGCGGATTTTTTTCAAGCTTTTCGCTACAAGTTCAATGTTTTCATTGGTTCTGGATTGCGAACGCTCGTTGTTCACCTGTCCAATGCGACATCGTGATTAAAAATCCGCATAAATGACGAAGCTAATTTACTTTATTGCTCATTTCTTCGGCTTCCCCGACCAGTGGTTTCAGAGAAATTTGAATTTGAAATCCGAATTTTGCCACCGGACACCCTGTATTGTATATTCTAAACGAGATTTTTATTACCAGAGAGAGCAATAATAATGCAACTTTACAATATTAACAACAATAGATACACCTATTTTTAATATGTGTCTTCGGAGGTGGGGACCTCACCTGTGACACTTGGATACACGAATATTTTTCAGTGTTTAATACCAATTATTTAAGATATAAATAGCATTGTGAACGTATTAAAAATAATAAATATTTAATTAATTTGTAGTTTATATTTTTTACAATGAAATAGGATATAAATATGGACTAATAAATGGATGTTGTGTAGTAAGAGGATTTTAACTTCAGTGAATTTTAAAATATGAAGTAGCTGAAATTACAAATCACCCATCGCCGCCTGAAATCACCTCAGCGCCCCCCAATTTTTTCTGGGCCCCTTACCGCCCCCCTCTAGGCCTGCAGCGCCCACAAGGGGGCGTTATCGCCTACTTTGGGAAACACTGGTCTAACGTGTTGCCAGAAAGTGTTCGCCTTGCATTAGGCGTCTATAAGGCTGTGTGGTCGATGGTGTATATATTTAAATCCTTTAATGTAAATTTGACTTATTTTAAGCAACATCTTGTACTCGTATGTAATAGGAAATATAGAGTTTTTGAACATGAAAAAAGTTGATGTAAAAGGGCAGGTAAAAATGGGGTTATTCATATTACTTTAGATATACAAATATGGCATAATACCGTAGTGTTCACATAAATTGTATGAAAGTTTGTTACAAAACCGTTTTGATGACTTGGTTCAAGTACACCTATCTCTTAAGGCCCGCATAACAGAAGGAGACTCAAGTCTTGATCTAAACTTAAGTATTTATTTAATTTATTTTATTAATTTAGGAAATCTTACAGCATAACATTATGGTAAATATTCTCTATAACATATTGCATTCACCAATTAAAAGATTTTCTCAATAAAACATTTTTAATTTAAAACATTTGTAGGTATGCGTTTGCATGATTTCATCTGTGTGGGTCTCTTTCTCTTGTCTCTTCCTCCCACTATCAAAATAACAAAGACGACTGCTACTCAAGTATAGATCAGAGTGTGAGTCGCGTTCTGTTATACGGCTCTGAGATTCCGACAATTGACAATACCAATGTATGAATTCAGAATGGAGTCAACTTCGGAAGAGATATCATCGTCAGCGGATCGAGAAAGTTCGAATGCATCGCAGTCGTCTGATGACCTGCCCATCCGGCGCGTCTGCCGGCCCGACAACAAAGGTATATACGCTTGCAGGGTAACATGTTGATGTTGTTCTGCCTGTTTCGTACTGACGCTATGCGATAGCAATAAGACCGCCGGATTGTACACTACATCATGAACATTTGTTTTTGTTTAATGTTATGTTTTATGTTTTTTTTTGTGTGCAGTAAAGTGTATTGTATTGTATAGAACGAAAAGGCGGAACGAAATGTTACGATAAAATTATATCATACGCTATATTACATTAACTTTATTTTTCATAGCGTTCGAATCGATCAGTGAGGTTAAGGCGCTGAGAAATGAGAGATTTATCACGAGCGTTTCTGTGCTTCAGAGGGTACGTTAAGCCGTCGGTCACGGCTGTTTTCGATTGACTAGTCGTCAAACCAAGTCAGAAGAAAAAAAATCTAACTAGTTATATATACTAGTTGATATTTGATATTGGCTCCCATTTCCGCATTTAGGCTCTAAGATGGCCCATTATACGTGTGGTTAAGTGGTTGTTTATTTTTATGAATTATTTAACACGGAGCCAATGTTTACATACGGCAGTGTTGCCAAGGTTCAATTATCTTAATTGATTGGTTTGTTAATTAATTGATTCTGCTGTGAGTGCAAAAACTCTTAATTCGTGATTGGAAGTAGTTGAAACTCAGCCGCAACGCAAATTTCCATAGTTAGATCTAATCTTAAATTTTTTTGTCGAGTTATGGGAATATGGTAGAAATATGTAGCTGCAGGGGGTCCACCGGAACCAGCAAAATCTTGAAAGTGGTCTATGAGAAAAAAAACGAAGGGACCGATTTCGAGGAGGTTTTTTAATAATAATAATGTAGCAAGAACACATTACCTCACCAACACATTGAAAACATACTACACTTCCGAAGACGCTGCACACGGCACCAGGCCACCAACGAACCAATCCCGAAGACTTTTGCACACGACACCAAACCACCAGCGACCGGCCGACGAGTATAAAAGCCGCCCCGCAGCCGAACACAACATCACCGAGTACACCCCCAGCAGGGCGATCACCACCCCGGAGGACGTCGATGCAGCCACGGAGGAGCTGACCGCGGCGATTCAGGGTGCACTTCAATCCGCCTCTCAGCCCACCCGCTCCGGAGAGAGGATTAACCCTCTCCCGCAGCGGCTTAAGTTACTACTTGCTGAGAAGCGCACCCTGAGACGCGACTGGCAGCGTACTCGATGCCCAACCCTCAAGACCAAGCTCAATGCCTTGGTGGAGAGGGTGAAAGCAGAGCTCATCGACGACGCCGCATCACGATGGGACCAGCACCTCCTAGAGGTAGATTAAGGAGGCGTCCCATCAGTCCACCGACTCTGCAGGCAGCTGTCTACCGAACCATCACCGGTAAGGCCGCTGCTTGACAACAACGACCAACCCCACTACAAAGCGAAGGACAGGGCGGAACTGTTCGCTGACAGCCTTGAGAAGCAGTTTTCACCGAACCCCAGCGGTGACCCCATACATGGGGAGGAGGTCCTCACCCACTTGCGTGAGTACCTAGCGGCACCTGTAGTCACGGGGGAAGACCCGATCGTCTTCTCACCCGGCAAAGTGCAACGCGCCCTTCTCAAGACGAAGCCACGGAAAGCACCTGGCCCCGACCGCATCACAAACGCTGCGCTGCGCCACCTTCCGCCTAAAACGGTGGCAGCAGTCGCGCGTTTGTACACCGGCATTCTTCGCACAGGTAGCTTTCCGACCTCTTGGAAGCTAGGCCGCGTCATCCTGCTACCGAAACCGGGTAAGGATCCGAAGCGCCCCCAAAACTACAGGCCCATCACCCTCCTCGACACACTGTCCAAGGTCTTCGAGAAACTGCTTCTCACTCACCTGGTCCCGCACATCACCCCCCGCCCGGAGCAGTTCGGCTTCAGGCAGGGCCACTCCACCACGTTGCAGCTCACCCGTGTCCTCCACCACCTGGCCACCTGCCACAACAAGCGGGAATTCACGGTCGTGGTGATGCTGGATATGGAGAAAGCGTTCGATCGCGTATGGCACGAGGGGCTGCTGTACAAGCTATCGCGGTCGGACGCGCCACGCCGCATCATCCGAGTGATCTCCTCTTTTCTAAAGGACCGCAAAATCCAGGTGGCTGTTGAGGATGCGGTCTCTACCGAGCGCCCTGTCCGAGCGGGCGTTCCCCAAGGGAGCTGCCTCTCCCCGGCCTGTTACGCACTCTTCACGGACGACATCCCCGTGGTAGGTGACGTCAGGCTCGCTCTCTTCGCAGACGACACGGCGTACTTCGCGTCGTCGTATCGTCTGGTCCACGCTGCGACGAAGATGCAGCCCACTCTCGACTCCCTACCACAGTGGCTAGCGCGATGGCGGATGTCCGTGAATGTCGCCAAAACGCAGGCCATGGCTACCGGACTATGGAGAATCCCGCCGCCCCAACTGACTCTACAAGGACAGCCCGTTCCGTGGGCCAATCAGGTAAAGTATCTGGGGGTCACTATCGACCGCCGGCTTACCATGAGTGCCCACGTGAACAATACCGTCGTCCAGGCCAAAGTCGCGAGCGCTAGGTTGCGCCCCGTCTTCGCCTCGAAGCTCCCACTCCACACCAAGCTCATGGTTTACAAAACCTACATCCGATCACGTCTAACGTACGCGGCACCGGCATGGTATGCACTGGTCTGCGAGTCGCAGAAACGCCGTCTCCGAGCCCAGGAGAACCAGTGCCTACGCAACATCGTCAATGCCGGCCGCTACGTTCGTAACGACGTGATCCGGCGCGACCTCAAACTTAATAGCCTGGACGACTTCATCGTCCGCCTGGCGAGGAGGATGTTCGACCGCGCGGATAACTCCGCGTTCGAACATCTGCGCGACATCGCGCCCCTCCACGCCCGCCCCCCGGACCGTCGCTGCAGAGCTCTCCCAAGAGAGCTCATCCCACCGGACGATGACACCACCACCGATCAAGACTCTACGCTGCCTCGCTTGACCTCCCCTAGGGTTGAGGGCGCGAGGCAGCCCCCACCGGACTCGACGCACCCCCGGACCTGACATCGTTTTGCCTCGCCCGGCCCCCCCTGGGCCGAGGGCTCGAGGCAGACGCACCTGAATCTCCCCGCTCGACCTCCCCTAGGGTTGAGGCCGCAGGGTACCACAGCCACGCGCAATCACATTTCACCAACGAGACCCCCCTAGATCCCTCCACGCAAGACCAAGTTGGGCGAGGTGGAGCTGGGCAGTCTGTCTTTAGCCCTGTGGCAGGACGGCTGCAAGGCTCCACCAGGCTTCCACCCGTCCCATATTGCTTCCCATGGCGGCGACCAAACCGCGAATGCTATGGTGGGTCATGGGAAGCAGCTTAGGTTGCACCAACCTTGCGTCCCTCCCTCCCTAGATGGGTAAAAAAAAAAAAAAAATAGGGAGGCTTGTCTTTCACAGCGGGTAAAGAGTTCTTTGCCCGCACCATCACTTTACTCTTTCCCCTTCTCCTTTAGTACCCTTCGGTACCTTCTAAACGAGAAGTCGATCCCCCTTAGTCCCCCCTCGACATTCCAACTCGGTCATGTAACTGTAGCGGGCCGACGGCCGCTGACGGTTACATGACTGATGAATGGGTCACTCTCTCACGTTACGCGTTGTGTTCCAACCACAGGGCCGTGTGAGAGGGCCCAGTGACAGACTTACTTGACAGACAGCGGATGGGCGGGAACTGTCGGCGTAGCCATTGTATGGTAGCGTCGCCTCTTCCCGCCCGCCCGCGTCCCCCTAAAATGCTCCCTACGACAGCCGAAGGTACGCTTTTGCCTTCCCTGCCGGGGGGAGCAGAATAGTCCCCTCACCCTACACGCAGGTAGGGTCAGAGGCAGTCCCAACGACCGGCCTATTTTTATAGGCCGCGATAGACTTTCGCCGCCATGGGGTTCGCCCCGATGCGGCTTCCCCGAGCGCCCCTCCGGCGCTCGAGAAGACTTCCCGAAAAAACACAACATCAGTAGCTAGCGAGTTACTTAAGCGATAGCGCCAGCAGTCCTTTAGTAACTTGATTAGGCCCAAGAGTGCGATAGCTCCCGCAGTCCACTCCAAGGCAGTAAGGTTAGGAGATGCGATAGCGCCAGCAGTCCATCTCTGACACCTCTGAGCATAGGCACCATCCGTGCAATTTTATTCTTTTCTTTTGGCCAAACCCTAAGGCGTCAGTCAAATAAGGCTCCCCGATACGATCAATCCACTGCGTGGAAACTGATCGAAACCTCTGTACTGAGCGTAGATTGAATGCAAATAAACCGGCGAACATAAATTAGCGTTTCTTCTTACCCTCCGCCACCTTTAACCGTGGATCTACCTCCACAATAATAAATAATAATACAAATTTTATTTAAAAAAGCAGGCAATTTACAATTTTACAATACTTATTTCTACATGAAAACATTTAAATAAACGGCTTGTTATACATTCCCTGCAGCCAGTAGCGATTTACCTAAAATCCCACACTAGGCTAGGCCTGTCTTGTGGTGATTTTAAAAAGCTGATGTAATCGAGATGATTTTTAGGCATATTGAATTAATGTCGGGGGTTATACAATTTATAAACTTTAGAGTTATAAAATCTCTTACAGATCGGCCAAAGCTAGCAGAATCGTCACCAGAAGTCAAGAAAAAGAAAAAGGGGGTCTTCACGGACAGTTCGACCGATGCCGAGAACAAAGAGTGGGCTAAGAAATCTAAAAAGTAAGATGTTTTACAGAAACGGACCTTTGAAATTTCAGGCATCCCTGTTAATCTTTTTGATACCTTTTCCTTTTTTTTTACTGGCAACGAATTGACGTGATTTTTTGTACAGATATAGTTTCTCAAGCTTTCATTCTTCGTCATTTGTGTCGAGCGATGGTATAAGTCGTATTTTTTGGTCCAGTATTTAGCCACATTAACGGCACTTTCAAAAACGGTCATAAGTTCTTCCTGAGTGCAGGTGTTTCAAGCTTTCTTTTCACAAAGCATTATCATGACAGAAATATTCCTAAATCGATAATGCATATGTCAATATACAGGTTGAAAAAGAACCTCCTAGCTTTATTGAAAATCCTGAACCAGTATCAACACAACACTTTTTTTATTTATTTTTTATTCTTTTTTATCGGTGGATTTTTTTTTCCTAAACGTAGACACTACTCGGGTGCACCCCTGGCGTGCCTGGTGTAGGAGTAATCTTTTAGGCAAAAAATTAAGTATTCCCATTGAAAAAATATTTTAAAAAAAATGTTTTTTCATAAATGTGTTCTTTTAGTGATACCGGTTCAGGATTTTGAATATACATAGCTAGGTTTTTTATCACCGTGTATAGGGCGACTTTAAATCAGTTTGTGAAACTTTTGAAACTCTCCATGATACTGAACTATTTTCCCAAAGGAAAACGGCAAATTAGCTGGTCACGCTAGGTGTAGGGAGAACTGATTTTTTTAAAAATATTGCGACCTTTCGTCACCAGCCCATATACGTCCCCACCGAGGGGCACGGGCCTCCCTTCGAAACACCAAGGGTTTTTAGGCCATAGTCCACGACGCTGGCCCAATGCGGGTTGGTGGACCCTCTCTATCGAAAATCAATTTTCTTGGACGGGCGGGTTTCATCACGTTGTTTTCCTTCACCGTTAGGTAAGCAAGTGATAATTAGAAATCCGTACATAAATCCGAAAAGACGAGTTTAGTGGTACAGGCCCGCACCAGGATTTGAACCCGCGACCTTCCGATCACAAGTCTGGCTCATTACCAACTGGGCTATCACTGCTTTCGAACTTTGTTCGTTGGGAAAGTGGTTCAGTTGTGCTAAATCCTTAGTTTTCAAAAACTTATTTAAAAGTCTCTCAATGTGAGTAAGAGATAAGAGTCAAAGTCGATTTTCCGTCCTTTTCTCGCGGTTGATACCCAGAAAATGCATGTTTATTTTCTATTTAAGCCCGTATTACAGGAGACTCAAGTCTTTATCTATTCTTAAGTATTTAATGTATCTTTCTCTCACTGTCAAAATTAAGTATTGATTGTCAGAGGTCATTGTGCGGTTTAAAAACACTGACATCAGGGTTAGCCAAGTTCGCCACATACTTGACTACACCACGATAAGAAGAAGAAGACTGTCAAAATGACCAAGACGACTGCTACTCAAGCACAGATCAGAGTCTGAGTCGCGTTCTGTAATACGGACCATAGATTGAACTCATACGCTGCTTTTAAAAGTCTGTTTTTCACACTTTTGTTCTAGACAAAAACGCCCAAAAACAAAACGCCGCGAGAAATCCTCCTCTTCTAAAAAACCTCGACGCAAAGAGCGTCTGACGCAATACGACGCGGAGGGTAACGTGATCAGAGCCCGTGTCACCTACGGCGGACTCAGCGGCGACGAGGGTGACAACGACTGGTCGCCCAAACACCGGACGAGGCAGAAGAAGATCAACTACACCGAGATGCCTAATACTGAGTCGGAAGATGTGAGTATCATATTATTCATATTCATTTATGAATGTGACCTGCCTCCTAGTAATCCATCCCAGGAAACGACACTTCATTTTTTTCTGAATCTGAGGTGTCGTCCTATGGTCTCATGCGGTGTGGTAGGCTCTGTAAAGGGCCGTCTGGTTCGCGACCACCCTCTTACCGAAGTCCGACGCCAAACAGCTTGCTGTGTTCCGTCAGTGCGTGGGAATATCAGTGCCTTAATTGTAATTTTCTGGGTTAACTCGCTCCATCGTCGTCCTCATCTATTGACTTTGGTCAGGATTGGGGTCAAGAATTGACACATGTCATAATAAATAAAAAAGAATATGTGAGACAGAAATATATTATTTTTGATTTTGACTTATTACTAAACATTATAAAACTAACATGCACAAGTGTCTGCTTAGCCACATTTCTAAATAAAAGGTCGTCTTTTTTGCAGGAAATGCACAAATCAAGCGGTAAACACATGCCAGACAGTTCAGACGAGTTCAAAGTGGACGATTCAGACCTGACGTCAGACTCAGACTCGGATCGTGCGAAGAAGAAGAAGGCTGAAGAATCTGAGAGGTCCTGCGAAGAGAGGCGGAAGGCCCTGGACGACTTGATCAGGAAGACTGCTGTGGTACCGTTGGAGAAGCTTCCAGAAGATGTTACTAAAGCTAAAACTGAGGAGTTGCAAGCGCATTTAGGTATGTATCGCTATTTTAGGATTCGTCGTAACCAAAGCGCGCGACGGGTTTAAGGCGCGTGATAAGATAAAAAAATGAGATAAAAAGTGTGTGTATGTGTGTGTGTGTGTGTGTGCACGTGTGTGTATTATGTGCCTGTGTGATTAACTTTCTTTGGGGTTAACTGAAGAATTTCAAGTTGCTTTTCAGTTCCGAGATAGTCCAAGTTAAGTTACTCTTAGGGCTCTTTTATTGTCATGCGTGTTTGCGCCCGCATGCGTGCTGCCCGCAACCTGTCATTTCATACATGTTGTTATTGTACGGGCCACACGCGGGCGAGTCGCGGACGGGTCGCACGGATGCGTGCCGCCCGCGTGCGTGTCACGAACTTTGAACAGCCAGTGTTGTGTTTACTGTCAAGCGGGGCGCACGCATGTTGTCCAATCAATATGACACTAATCCTGGTGACACCGACATAAATGAGGCGTGGCGGAAAATATATACTCTGTGTGTCGCCCGCAGCACGCATGCGGGCCTAACCCGCACGCGGGTGCAAACACGTACTACAATAAAAGAGCCCTTAGACTGTAGCCGTTCCCGTGGGAATTTCGAAAATGAACTATACACATATACCTTCCTCTTGAATCGCTCCATCCATTGGAGAAAACCGCATTTTTGAGTTAATCGCGTTCACACCGACAGCCAAGAGGCAACGTGAGACTTTGTATTATAATATAGAAGTTTTCCGCCCGGGACTTCGTTCCCGTGTAAATTTGGGAAAATTATGTAGCCTATCTGTTAATTCAGGGTGTCAACTACCTCCATACCGAGCGTGAAAGAGTAACAAACATTTATATATCCTTACATACTCACAAATTTTCGCTTTTATAATTATGATATGACGATTGTTGGTTGTGGTTAGACGCGGCAGCAGCAGCAGCAGCAGCAGCAACAGCAGCGGCGGCCGACAGTGCGGCCCGACCCGCGCGCGGGCGGGGCGCCAGGGGGGGGCGCGGCTCCAGGTAAATACAACAATACTCATAAGACAGGTATCTTTTGGATTCTTGCTGTTTAGTATATGTGTTTAACCCTGTGACTGCCACACTATGGATAAAGTCACTATGCACCTTTGCGAATAGGCGTAGAGTCAGTAGGATCAATAGAACGAATGCGTATGTATGTATTTAAATCCTTTAATGTATGTTAGTATGTGTTTCATGTAATTTTGACTTGTTTTAAGTGGCATTCTGAATGTCCTATAAAATAAAGATTTGTTCTATTCTATTCTATGCTTTGTACGCCACGGAGAGAAAAATTAATAAAATATTCTTAATACGTAAACTATAATCAATCAAATTAAATACAATTATGGAAATATTTTTTTCGAGTTGAATGTTGGTAAACTAAAGATGACGTTGGCGTTTGCATCTTTTTATTGGCTGTCACGACTGAATGCTGGCGGTTAAAAGGGTAAAACTCTTCAGGAGCTGAGATCTGAAGTGCTTGAAAAGTGAACATTTTCGCTGACTTAGTCACGTGTTTTGATTTTTTGGCGAAAGTATAGCGTGACGTACGATGAAACCTTAATCGATTGTCGTCACTAATGATATTTTATCGACCTAGATATGCGAGATCTCTAGGCGAGTTGGCTTAGCTAGCCTAAGATACATTTATTTATTGGTTTGAAAAGGAGAATGGACAAAAATGTATAGAGCTTGGTCTACATTTTATGCATCAAGCGGCAGTCTCAGGACTAAGCATTTCTAGAAAGGCATTATTATGCAGAACTGTTTTAAAAAAACAATTGTGTGAAATTTTTATCTCCCATACAAAATGCGCTATATATGCTAATGAAGTTTGTATGGGAACTCGACATTTTTTTTTTCGTATTTTGACCTATGTTCCTTGGGGAACTTGTTCAGTTTCATGGACTAATTAACCACCCGGGTGGTAGAAAGAGAGATACCTAAAGCCCTGTATAATATTTTCTTTTAAGTATACTTTAATTACTTTTAAAATGCACTTGTATCACAAAAACTAATGATGTTGACTGTGAATAACAATAGTTTTAGTAAAAATGGGTTCACACTTATGAAATACTAGCTTTCCGCCCGCGGCTCCGCTCGCGTGGACTACAGGGTATATCGTGCCCAACTATGGGATAAAATGAAGCCTATATGTCCTTTCCCAGGCTCTAATCTATATATACCAAATTTCATCAAAATCGGTTCAGTAGTTTAGGCGTGAAAGACGGACAGACAGACAGAGTTACTTTCGCATTTATAATATTAGTAAGGATATATCACGGTTTATTTATATTTATTTATAACCATGACTCGAGTTGGCTGCCATATAAAAAGTTTCTTATTATAAGTCTAACTTTGATATTCTATGGGTAATTGAGACTGCCGGTTTCTTTTTTGTTTTTGATTATTTATAGACCAAAATGACCATTCTCCTTTGACGTACTACTGTAAACATGAATTTGTATGTTTCCCAGGGGTGGCCGTGGCAGAGGGCGAGGCGGTACCCGGGCCTCTGGTTCGGGTGACGATTCACTCGGATTAGTCGGATTTAAAATTAAAGGTAAGCTCAATTAAAAAACATACGATTAAGCATAACATTTAAAAAGAAACACGTTACATTAAATAAAGCCTTTTATTTTTACTACCTAGAAATGTGCTTAAAAATTATTTGTCTTTTTTCCACAGAACTGAAGCCTGATGGTACTCCGCTAAATGTAAGTAAATGAATTAAATACGCCTACAAAAGATTTATAACAGTAATTTAATACAAATCGCACATATAATAATAAATGTCTTAGATAGTCATAATAAATAAAACAGTCATCAAATATATTAAAAATAAACTGTTACATTTTAGAATGCGTTGCAATGAGTGTTTAATCACTTTTTTTTTTTCGACATATATATCAAAAGTAACAATAACTTCATGAAGACACTATTAAACCACATGTGGTTTGTCTTAGTGTCTTATTCTTCAGTCTATACAAGGTAAAACAGTTGCTAATTTCTAATATAACTACATTGAACATAAAATAAGCAAACAAATTGCACTTAACACTAATAACGCATATAAATTACAATTTTGGCCCTGACGCGGCTGCGAGAATGTCGCTAAATGCAGTAACTTAACATTTAAAAAAAAAATCTTCCTTATTCTTATTATTAACTAGCCCAATACTTCGAAATATTGAGAATGAATTATACAATAAACCTTCCTCTTGAATCACTCTTTCCATTGGTGAAAACCGTATGAAAATACGTTCAGTAGCTTTTTAATTTATTGCGTTCAGACAGACAGATGCGGACTTTGTTTTATTATATAGTATGATGATTGATGATATGATGTCAAAATGTTTGTTTGTCCTTCCTTCTTGTTAACGGATCGCCCTGATTTCGCACAATTATAGTTGAAGGTCTGTAGAGTGACATAGGTTACTTTTCCACGCGAACGAAGTTGCGGGCGAAAAGCTTGTCTATACTATCTATACTAATATTATAAAGAGGAAAGATTTGTACCTATTTTTGCATGTTTGTATGTTTGTAATGAATAGGCTCAAAAAGTACTGGGCCGATTTAAAATATTCTTTCACCATTAGGATGCTACATTATCCCTAAGTAACATAGGCTACATAATTTTTCCGAATTCTCACGGGAACGAAGTCCCGAGCGGGATGCTAGTAAGAAATAAAAATAAACCTCTTAATATCAATTTATGTTCTTACAGTTTTTAACACCCAACAAAAAAAATGTTTTATAAGTTTGACGTGTGTATATGTGTGTCTGTGGCATCGTAGCTCCTAAACGAATGGACCGATTTTGATGCGGTTTATTTTTTTTTGAAATCTGACGTAATCGAGATTATTCTTAGCCACATTTGATCAAAATTGCTTCAGCCGTTTAAAAGTTATAAATAAATAATAATAAATAAATATTAGAGTTACAAAATAAATAAATTCAAATTAATTTTCTCACAGGCGGAACGCGAAAAGAAGCGGCAAGAACGTGAGGCAAAACTAGCAGAGAAGGAAGCTAAGAAGTTAGAGAGGCTGCAGAAGAAAGAAGAGAAGGAGAAGATGAAAGAACAGAAGGCGAAGGAGAGGGAAGAAAAACGGCTAGCGAGACTAGCCATGCAGGAGAGCAAGAGGTATCGTATTATAAGTGTTATACGAACTCACCGAACACGTAACCTTTAGGGGTACATTGGACGTAAATTAGTTAGAAATAAATTCTAACCCAATAGCTGAGGTAAGGGGGGACATATGGTTCATATTGCTTGATGCTTGCGAGAGACGGAGATGGAACTAGTGTTGTCACCGCATGCCACCTTAAAAATGTCTGCAAAATCACTGAGGTGTTGTGAGAAACTGATCTATATTGCACCTTTTTTGGTTAAAAAATGTTATAAAGCCAACCTTTTTTTATTAAAAACTAGCTTACCGCCCGCGGCTCCGCCCGCGTCCTAATTTTTTTTAAATAAAAAGACCTTTCCAACGAATGCAAAACCGTGGAAATCGGTTCGTGCGTTCTGGAGTTATAGCGTCAGGAAGGAAAACCCGACTTATTTTTATATAGTAGAAAAGTTATCTTGAAATTGTTGTAAGCACTTTTCGTATACTTTCGGTTAGCTTTTCTAAAGGCTTGCCGAAATGAAACAGCAAACTCTAAATTCCGCATCCTTCTGTTGCGAGGCACTTTAAAGGCTATTTTTTAATTCTCATGTAATTCTCACATAGGCCCCATTACCTATGAGACCCAATAGGTGTGATTGTGAGTTTGTCCTTTCTTCAAGTCAAAACACATCAACGCAACAAACCGATGAGATTTTTCATACAGGGATAGATGGTTAGAGAATGGAGAGTGACATGTTCATCTGAGATCAATGATCAAGTGACATGTTCATCTGAGATCAATGATCATGGTGCTTGCAACACCACCGAAATATCAGTGTTAGGGACCTTTTCGGACATATATACTTTTTTAAATTCTAGTGTTAGTTTTTTGTTTCTTTTTTGGCAGTTTCTATCAGATTGACTGATTGATTATATATTTTTTCATTTCTCATACTCGGAAAGTAGTGTTATTTTGATCTGATTATTGGGTGAAAAATGCTGCTTCCCTCCATAGGGAGGGAAAAACTCATACAAATTACTTCCCACCTGAGGGCCGGAATGAACTTTAAAAATAGGTAAAAAAACTTTTTAAGTTAAACGGTTTTATGTTAAACATACATTGCAATGTTTAAGATAAATAAAACCGTGGGGCACGTCAATTGTCTACAAATTATCGACTTAACGTGCCCCACGGTTTTATTTTAGTCTAGTCTATGCATATGTTTATAATTCCCACGACTGTATCTATTTTATTATTTTTTGGTTTTTAGTACATTAAGTCGATAATTTGTAGACAATTGACGTGCCCCGCGGTTTTATTTTAGTCTAGTCTATGCATATGTTTATAATTCCCACGACTGTATCTATTTTATTATTTTTTGGTTTTTAGTACATTTATCTTAAACATTGCAATGTATGTTTAACATAAAACCGTTTAACTTAAAAAGTTTTTTTACCTATTTTTATTTTCTAGTTTTTAGTTTTTATTAAAAACATACATTTGGTAGCGGCGGCCATCTTGGATTTCAATTTTTTATAGTATATTGTATTCTGCTTGTTGAGCCCTTTTATTTGATACTCATATTGATGGGATTAATAAAACATAAATTATCCGCCATTTTGTAGCGGCGGCCATCTTGAATTTATAATGATAATGAATAAACATAATTGTATTGTCACCAAAATCCAAAGTGTATACAAAATTTCAGATTAATCGGTTGACAGGAAGAGGGTGAAATTTGAATTACTAATAAACCAACCAACCAACCCAAGAATCACTACATAGTATAAAACAAAGTCGCTTCCCGCTGTCTGTCTGTCTGTCTGTCTGTCTGTCTGTCCGTCCCTATGTATGCTTAGATCTTTAAAACTACGCAACGGATTTTGATGCGGTTTTCTTCTGTAGATAGATTGATTCAAGAGGAAGGTTTATATGTATAATGCATGCATAATATAGTGGAGAAACACTGATAATTTTAGAGGTTTCTAATGTGATGTCGTAAAAAACACTTTTTTGATGTCTTATAAAACACTTTTTTTTGCGCTTACGAAAAAAAAATTTAACTAATGACCAAATAACCCATTTATCAAATACCAAAATTCTACTTCGGTGGCTATTCTGTGATCCAGTAAAGTTATTTTTTTAATCAAATGATACATAAAAAGTATGTAAAAAATGAATAAAATACTGACAAAAATGTATGACCCAATAAAGAGTAGCTGATTTGATCATCAGTGACACTTTTGACAATTGATAGTATTACGTATTACCATTTTCACAAAGCTTCATACTGGCAGTAAGTATAGAATGATAGCAAAGAGTTTTTATGCCTAACAAAATAATTATTTCTGACGAAATTCTTGATTTTCAGTGAAATAAAATAAATATAAAAGTAAATTAATAATTTTACTTTTTTCATAAAATAAATCTAATTTTTAGCGAATTTGAACTATTTAAACATTTCTGTAGGCGTAACTGGCATTTTAATTGCTTAGCCTTTCAGCCTTTGCCTTATAATTGTGGAAAAAGATTTTATTCGACATTTTATTTTGGCGGATATTTGAAATTATTTGTTTAATAAAATAATTTTTGTGTTATTCAATGTATTATCATGAATACACAAAAATGGATTAAGGAATTATCCTAAATGTTTTGTGTAATAGGTATCGTAAAATTTTAGTGCACATTATTAAATCGTATTCAGTTTGAGAACTTTTGATGTAAGTATGTACTTTATAACGATCTAACGATGTATGTTTTTGACAACATTTTTTTTAGTTTCATTTCCTCGGCTACTACATTGTAAAACGTTGAACAATATACGTGCCATAATACATTGTGCATTTAATATAGATCTATGTGCACATTGTTCAATCCTTAACACGTTTTCCGTTAATTTTGATTGAAAATACTATATTTTAAGATCTTTAAGTAGATGTACAGACAGCAGCACGTCAGGTTACCCATTTGCACTACGAACGCCGGCGCTGTTACTAGCGAGTTAATGGCGACGTCAAGGTTAACATGTATAGCTTGATGTGCTTCCGTGTGTACATATACGATGTAAGTTTTTGACAACATTTTTTTAATTTCATTTCCTCGGCTACTGCATTGTAAAACGTTGAACAATATATGTATATCATTAATAACTATAAATACATTGTGCATTTAATATTGGTCAATATGGGTCTTAACAGCATTTAATTTAAATCAGTCTTTCCCAACGTGGGCGATAACGCCCCCTTGTGGGCGCTGCAGGCCTAAAGGGGGGCGGTAAGAGACCCAGAAAAAAAGGGGGCGTTGTGTAGGGCTTTGGGATCGATTTATAATTTCATCTACCTAGCTAGGAAGACTCTTAGATACCGACTGAGCTCTCGACTCTCGACTACATCTTGTGAACATCAACTAATATTAATTAAGATATAGCTCAAACTCGGTTCGATATAATAGACCGTGGGCAATCATGTTTTAACAAGTTTTTGTTAAATAATCCGATTTGTACATTCCTGTATCAATCGGCTGGTTCTATAATACTTGTTCTTGCTTGTCGAGTACGATTGGGCGTCGAATGAGATAAACGAGTTTATGCACGTTTGTCTTATTCCTGTTGGTGCGTGCTGCTTATGCAATCCTATATAAACGACGTAAATTTATTTTATTTTCATTTGCGGTTTCGCGCATAATAGATAAGCAGTACTTCATTATACCACTTACGTATTTCTCAAAACAAAACAATGTCGGAAGTAAAAAAGAAGAGACGGCAATACTCTGCGGAATATATTAAATTCGGATTTATTGAAAATCCCACAAACCCGTCGTCGCCTTTGTGTCTTCTATGTCTAAAAACATTTTCGAACGAAGCAATGAAGCCTTCAAGACTGCAAGGTCATTTGAATAAAATGCATCCAGATAAGAAAGACAAGAATGTAGCATATTTTCAAGACCTAGAGAAGAAGTATAATACTCAGCCAAGTGTATCAAAACTATTTTCGGCGGCTGCTAAGCAAGATGACGACGGACTTCGAGCTTCGTACAATATCCCTTTGTTAATTGCTCAAAAAGGCAAACCACACAACATCGGAGAAGAGTTAATTTTGCCAGCAATAAAGGAAGTAATAACTACTGTGCTTCATAAACCGGCCGCAGATATTATCCAAAAAATTCCTTTGAGTAATAATTCTGTGCAAAGACGAATTGATGAAATGGCTGAAAACATTGAAGAATCATTGTGCAATCATCTGAGGACTAGTCAATTCTCAATTCAGCTCGATGAGTCCACTTTACCAACTAATGAAGCGTTGTTGCTATCTTACGTGAGGTTTATTAAAGATGAGAAAATACGTGAAGAACTATTGTTTGCCAGAAATTTGGAGACAGATACAAAAGGCGAAACCATATTCAATACATTGGAAAAGTTTTGTGAAGAGAAAGAGATTCCTTTGAAAAATATTATACAAGTTGCTACGGATGGCGCTCCGGCTATGACAGGGCGCCATAAAGGCTTCATAGCGTACCTAAAAAATAAAATTCCAGATGTCCTTGCTATACATTGCGTTATTCATAGACAACATTTGGTTGCTAGAAACTTAAGTGAACGACTATTTCAATCACTGCAATATGTCATCAAAGCATTCAATAAAATCCGTAGCAGCTCTTTGAATGATAGATTATTTCATCAGCTTTGTGTTACTAATGACGAAGATTTCAACCGTTTGTTGCTTCATACTGAAGTTCGTTGGCTGTCAAGAGGCAATTGTCTGATTCGATTTTATAACCTGTTTGACTCTGTGATAGAGTTCTTGGAAACTAAAGATACAGAACTGCGCAACAAGCTCATAACATCAAAGAAGGATATAGCTTACATGACAGACCTGTATAAATTGTTCAACGACGTGAACCTCCAACTGCAAGGCGATGAACTAAATTTAATTAAAACAAAAAATGTCGTTGCTGCTTTCGCAGCCAAACTGCTTCTGCACAAAAAAAATATGGGCAGACGTGAGTTTCACAATTTTCCGAATTTATCAGTATCCTGCAGTAACGACGACTTGTTTGCCTACTGCCAACATTTGGAAAACCTCCACATTGACTTCACCGAACGATACCAGGACATTTTAAACTTGGAAATACCAGACTGGGTGTTGGATCCATTTTCAAATGTCAACATAGCAATGTCACCTCAGCTGGAAGAAGAACTTATAGAATTGACAACAAACGAAGAAATAAAAATCAAGTTCAAAAATGGATATCAAGAATTTTGGCTACAAAAACCGATCCTGCAATTGTACCCTGGATTGTGGTCAATTGTTCAACGATTCTTGATAGCATTCCCATCGTCATATTTGTGTGAACGTGGATTTAGTGCTGTGGCAACGCTGCTTACTAAAAAGAGAAATCGTTTGCGTGTTACCGAACGTGGCGACTTGCGGCTGTTTTTGAGTAAATTGGAACCTGATATCAACAAACTTATTGAACAGCATCAGATTCAACCTTCACATTAGTTTTTATATAAGAATTGATTATGTTTGTTTTATTTTCAATAAAAGATACTCTGTCCGAATACTATAAAGTTGCGTTTCAATAATCAGTTATAAGTACTTAGCGGTTTTTAAGTATGTTTAAAAAGGGGGGCGTTAAAAAATAATTTATTCTTAAAGTGGGCAGTAGACAAAAAATGGTTGGGAACCCCTGATTTAAATGAATGTGAACAGGTTGGCAATGGAGAGTTAACACAAAGTGATGGAAGGATTAACCTAGAAAACCTTTGTGTTTTGATAGACAACATCCAAGAGTTGGTCAACCATGTCTATCCCGACATTGATAACATAAGTTGTAAGACTATATCTTGGTTTAAAGAAAGAGCGATTCTGTCACCAACTAAAGAACAAGTAGATAAGGTAAACAACTTAAGTCTTTCAAGGATTGACGCGCCGACGCAAATACACAACTCGGTCGATACTGTTCTCGATTTGGAAGAAGCAGTTCATTTTCCTACAGAATTTCTTAATTCTTTGAACCCGTCTGGACTCCCTCCTCATAAAATGGTGTTGAAAGAAGGTTGTCCTGTTATTTTGTTAAGAAACCTGAATCCACCTAAACTTTGCAATGGCACGCGTTTGCTGGTAAAATCTCGAAAAACTTTTATAATAGAGTGCACAATACTCACCGGATGTGGTACAGGAGAAGATAAAATAAAAATAAATAAATGGATGAATAAATAGATGTATTGATTCCCCGAATTCCTCTGATATCATCGGATTTACCGTTCCAATTTAAACGCCTACAATTTCAGATAAAGATATCTTTTGTATAGACCATTATAACTTTCAACGTTGCAGGCTTAGATTTGAGCGTTGATTGTTTTTCACATAGCCAATTATGTCGCTCTTTCAAGAGTAACATCTAACGAAAAAATGTTTGTTTTATCTAATGACAAAAAAACGGTGAACGTAGTATATAAAGATATTTTATAGTATATTTAGTTAAACCTGTTCTGCTTACTATTTTCTTATAAACATGTAACAATGAAGCATTTCTTTTTTTTTTTTTAATTGCTTCCCGTTGTCTGTATGTCTGTATGTATGTCCCTATATATGCTTAGATCTTTAAAAGTACGCAACGGATTTTGATGTGCTGTTTTTTTAATAGATAGAGCGATTCAAGGGGAAGGTTTATATGCATAATATATGCCGGCGGCGCATGACAAAAAGCTGTGAACGTTGTATATAAAGACATTCTTTAGTATATTTAGTAAGTATCAATAATTGCACCCGTGCGAAGCCGGGCGGGTCGCTAGTAATAAATAAAACAAACGGGGTGAGCTAAATAAAACCGTTTAAAAATAGAACTGCAGTCAGCTGTGAAGAGTTTTATGTAAAAACAAAACTAATTCTAAAAAATGCTGCGGCCATGTGAGTTTCTAAACAGCCAGTGTGAACTTAGCGCAAACTTCTTTAATCGGAATAAGCCGCAACAATTACGCGGTGAGTTCCATATTTAAAATTTAAAAAGTCGACATAAATTGGCGGTATACTAATCTGTTATTTATCTGTGACAGAATTCAAAAAATAATATTATCAATAAATAGTTTAGATAAACAACTATGTAGTTTTATTTTCCTCATATTCGAAATGAAAAGTAGAGTGTTTAACACGGGTAAAAGAATCAATTCCTACTCGGTCTATAGCCGCCCTCGTTGCGCTCGGGCGTCTAAATACCTCTGGAATTGATTATTTCCACCCTCGATTAACAATCTACTATTCCTATTATCCGTGTATTGTAATTTATTTAAACTTATTCATTATTTCATTGCGTTATTTTATTGTCGTTCGCTAATAATCGGATATCGAATTATCTTCATTTACAACGCCACCACATGGCAGTTTTAGAACTAACAAATCAAAGGTACAAAGCATGTAGTTTTAAGTATGCATGGGGTGATTTTATATAAGTTAGCGATATTTTAAAGGGTGATTTTTTCCATGAAACTGAAAAACTTTTTCCAAAAAACCTATATAAATTTAAAAAAAAAAATGTCTTTCCATACAAAGTCATATCGCACAAGTTGTATGGAGAGTAGCATTTATTTCATATTTCGACCTATGTTTTTTGGGAAAAGTTGTTCAGATTCATGAGCTCATTCACATAATTAAATTTTGATAACTAATCCAAAGTAACCTAAAAGATAACGTCGTTTACCAGCATCTGTCGACTTCCAGAAATCAGAATTCATTCGAAACGAAAGTCGTGGCAAGAATCCGTCATAACATGTTTAGAAAAACATACCTACAAATTTTTCCATACCGAGTACTTGTTTTAAAATAGACTCGATGTTGCACTCATCGAATGTTTAAAATTCCAGGTTAAAGAAAGAGAAGCCAGAGACGGGTGGGTTGAACATCCCCATAGCGGGTCCAAACCCGATGTTCCCGGGCGCGCGGCCCCCCTACCCGCCCTACGCGGACGGCGCGCCGGGGCAGCCGCCACGCTTCCCGGCGCAGCCTAGGCTACAGGTAAGTGCATCACGTAGCGGGTAGTAACCGACATTACAGGTATACTGTACTCCGAACCAGATAGGAAGGCGAGCGGTGGTTACTACATTACGAAATAGAGCTTACGACGATTGTTTACCCCCACTAGAAGTCGCTACTTAGCAATAAGGCCGCCTATTTGTATACTCTCTTTTTTTACTGTGTACCGTTGTCTTCTGTTTCCTTCTATTTGGAATTATTCTATTAATTACTGCCGTACTCAGAGAAGTTAAGAAGTAATTAAATGTCATGCTATCCTTGTTTACATCGACAAGAGTGAAAGAGACAACATCAGAGTTTAATAGTACTTAACTTTAATTGAGGTCTCTGAATACGGCAGTTAGTGTTTTAATAAAGGACAATGCCCATCTAATTTGGTAGGATTATACGAATATAATCCCGCCAAATTAAGCGAATCTCATGCGATAGTACGATACAAGCACACTATCCACTTATTTAGAAGTATAATAGGCACCGTCTACCTTCCTATTTGGTTCGGAGTATGATATTCCCATGAATACCCCCACAGTTGGCCCAAACCCGATGTATGACGTACGTTTACTTGTTCCGGCCAAATCCTGCAAACCGATTGAGTTGAAATTTTGCATGGTTGGCTAAGTGACGTCATTCAAAATCCAATATGGCGGACCGCCCAAGATGGCGGACTAGTTATTTGGCTCTCCCGTGATGTGGGTATCAAATGAAAGGGTTTCCTGAGAAGAATACGAAAAATAAACATTAATAAAATAAAAGCTTGTTTTCAAAAATGTTTTTTAACAATTTACTCATTCTTATCTACGCCTTCTTCTATCCATGCAAGTCGTTTTCACCTAAGAAGATAAACTTTTCTCGAGTGATGTTCCTGTATGTTTATTGTTTAATCTTTTTCGTATAGATATAATCACGTAAGTATGTTGCGAACTTGTTGTATGTATCATTAAAGATTGACAACCTCGAAAAAATCATATATGTGGTTGAAAAAACTCTAAGCACAATTTAATCGTTTTCTTATCAGGTTCGCGCGGAACTCCGCGGCGTGTTGACCGCAGACGACAGACTGCCGCCGCGACCCGACCACCCACAACCCATGCGGGAAGGTAACATATACTATCAGCCCCAGTTCCGCCTGACGAGTTTCAAATTTTTATCCCTTTCAAACGAAGAGCAAGACAAGCTCCGCCCTCATCTTAAATTGAGCAATCACAGAACTGGCCATTTTTTTTTGTTGCTAAACAAAGGAACTTCGAATTTTTTTGGTGAACAAAAAACAAAAAAAAAACAAAAAGGAATAGTTTTTTCAACCCGCCTTTAATGATCTGAGCAAAGCGCTATTAGTTGCCGAAAATGAACGATTGGGGCAAGGCGCCGAACGCTGCAAACAAAACTGATCCTTAATGGTCAGGTGGAAAAGGTAGTAAAAGGGACCACTTTGAAGGTAGTAAATAAGAGCGATTAACATAGCTTATTACATTACATTTTCACCCTTAACGACTACCCTCAAAGTGGTCCCTTTTATGGTAAAAGTAAAAGTTTTACCAGACACAGTCACATTTTAATGTTACATAAGTGATATACCACTTATGATCTGCCTACCACGATAGGGACTACAGACGTGAGTGTATGTATGTATAATTGATATTTCATAATGAAAATGTATTAGACAAATATTAAAATATAGCTGACCCTTTAGAATAAGTCTTCTCTTTATAACTTTGCCGTTCCCTACGGGGTCCAGGGAAATCGAGGGTAACCCTCCAATTTAATAAGCACTTACTATGTTTCTCATGTGCTATGTTTTTATGTTCTCTTTCTATTATTGTGTGAAGGTGAAAGTATGTATAGCCTATCCAATTTTATAAGGCTTGGCACCAACTTCAAACTGTAGGTACTGCAGCATTTCTGCTTGCGATCTATTTTATGTTCTCTAATTCTTTCCGGTCTAGTTTCTTTTTAATTCAATACATTTCAAAATTTTAAAACTTGCTCCATTTTTGCATTTTGTTTGGGATTGAAGTTGTCATTGGATTCGACAAAAAATTTTGGTGAAACATGACATATTTATCAGTGTAATTAGTCCGTTTTCTTTATTAAAATTATGGAATTATGATGCTAGCTACTACCAATATCTATTTTAAAAAAGGATATAACTATTTAAAAAGTGGAAGTTTTTTTAATATCAAAATTTTCAGTGATTTTAACAATGACCTAAAGAAAGACTGGGCAGCAGTATTTCGCTGAGTGAACTGACAGACGAATACCCAGTTTGCAAGCACCCCAAACCAGCCACAATTTCATAGCAGATTTACCAGCGACCCCAAGAAGAGCTGTAGCTAAGTCCTATAGTTCCATTCCCAAAATTTATCTATTTTTTTTTTTACAAATAGCCAATTGTGTCAGAAATAGATTTATCTGACAAGTAGGTGGGGTATTTTATTCGTTAACGAATTATTATCTTCCTATTTGCTTCAGATAATAATTTATTATAGTTAGGCCACGTGTTTTAATTTTATGTATGGTATTGTTACCGTTCTAAATTAACCAACACTTCTTTCCCAAACAAAAATATCCGTACGTTAATAGCGGTTTTAAAAAGTTAGGCCTTCCCATCTGTTAAGTTTTAGTTTACTACTTAAATTGAATTGTGCAATTTTTATATTCTTTAATTTTGGTCTGTGTCGAATTTTTGTAACTGTTTGTTTTTAATTAAATCCTTTCTTTCATTTTAAAACTCGTCTACTTTATTTATTTTGTGTTTCGGCGATACCACCACCGTAAATTGATCGCTGAAGTACGTAGCACGTTAAATGCTACGTCTTTATTTTTCAAGTTTTATTGTAAATAATAGAAAGTACATGAGAAACATTGTAAGTGCTTACATGTAAGTGCTTTTATGTTTATATTTTGTTTAATATATATTGTTTAGGTTTTTATATTGATTTCACTATGCGACTTTTCATACCCAAAGGTTACCTGGAATAAATCGCTTGAAGCGATAAGGTCGCCTATATTGTACCTTTTGTAAAATTACTTGTAATTAAGATAAGATAAGATAAATTTTATTCAGTAAAAATAGCTCAACATTAACATAACATACAATTTATGTTGTTAATTGTCTCATCATTGTATTTATTTTCAAATTGTGCAATAAAGTATATTGTATTGTATTGTGCTTTTTAAATTGGAGGGTTGCCCTGGATTTCACTGGACTTTAATAGGGAACGGCAAAGTTACAAAGAGAAGACTTATTCTAAAAGGTCAGCTATATTTTGATATTATTTAGTACATGTCCTTTTTATGTCTTTTGAAGTCGGGTTTTTTTTTAAAGAAGGTTTTTATATCAAAAACACAGTTTGTTATAATATAACTGTATCCTACTTGGCAGGTACCCTGTCGGTGGCGGGGTCTCCGCAGCCGTTCGCTCCGGCGGCTGAAGAACCCAGCGTCATCACAAGGATGCCGCACCTTATCAACCAGTATAGGTGAGGCCTTCCTTACTTTTTTTTGTAGCCCATCTGGATCCACCTATCTCGCATTGGACCTACCAACCCGCATTGAGCCAGCGTGGTGGACTATGGCCTAAATCTTCTTCGTGTCTCAAAGGGAGGCCCGTGCCCCTCGTTGGGGACGTAAATGGGCTTACTATGATTTGAAGGTTGCGGGTTGATTGCCGGACCCGGTTAGCAAAGATATTATGTATTATTATTTATATTTGAAAATTATTGTATTATTATTTATATTTGAGGTGTATACAATGTATACATTTATGTATTTACAACAGCTAACAGTATGTACTAAGTAGCATATCAGTTATCTAGCACCCAGCACAAACCTTGTTATGGAATTAGACAGCGCTGTATGAATTGAATAGTTAAAAAAATATGTATTTAATTAAACTCTAAACGGCGCGTGCAACTGCGTCGAAACGTCGGGAATAGGTAAATAAATATTTACATGCGAATTTAGACCCGTTTTAGAGTTTAATTATGTGCTCAAATCACGAAAGTTTAAAGTGTAATATGTATTGTGGTACCTGTTCTGGGGGCAAATAACTAAAACGCGTAGCTCTTCTTCAGGTACTATAATTATAAACGACCACTGCCACTTTTTGTACACTTATTTTAATTACAACTTACACACGGTTAATATAATTAAAGAACGCTTAGTAAAGTACTATTTACACGCCTACGAACGCATACAAGAACTTATTCCGCGAGCTCTCTACAATGAATCAACCATGAATGGCGTAAGACCAGATCTTCAATCATTTCGAATGTGGACATCGAATACCATTTCAAACCTTTTAAATTGATATTCGAATTATCTTCTTCGAAATGACCGAATGAGAAAGAAGTTGCGTTATGCCCGATGCTCCATGAAGGTCTGCATACCACAGTATTTACATTAACAACATCCAATCTATACGTACAGAGGCAATATGATGGGCTACGGCGGAGGCTACGGCTCCCGCCCCACATCGTTCGCTTCCCGCGGCCAGTACCCGCAACAGTACTACCCGCACCTACGGCCGCACTACCCCCCCGCGGGAGGGGGGCACCCCCCGCACCCCCCGCCCTACTCCAGCCCGGGACACAACCAGCCGGGGCTCAACTCGCCGCCTCCCTCACAGAGACCCGGGACCCCGGGTACGTATTCACTTAGTGCGATTATTTTAGGATTTCGTAATACACACATCGACACGGTCTAGGTATATTCCACGATTTTCATATAGAAGAGGTATGTTTGACAAGCTATAAAAGCATACTAGAGACATTGAGGGATACCATTTTCAGATGAGCAAGGGCTACACCTGAATTTTCAATTCTAATCGATAAATTTAATTTTTCTTGAAATTTGTAAAAACGTGATGAAAGTACAATAAAGTTTATTTGATTTGACATATTCCCAGACAGAACTACCTATTGTAAAAAACTTCATTCTAGCGTATGTTTGTGCGTGTACATACAGTATGCAGTAAGTTTTCAAATATTACAAACTAGTTCTCGGCCCGCGTATACTACAGGTTATATCGTGCCCAGCTGTGGAATAAAATGTAACCTACGTTTTTTCCAAGGTCTATTCTATCTCTATACCAAATTTCATAAAAATTGGTTCCTTAGTTTAGTCGTGAAAGCATTAACAGACAGACAGATTTACTTTCGCATTTACAATATTAGTAGAGATTACGAGTATGAAATGTCTAATATGTCTATCGGAAAAAAACGATTTATTATTATTATTTACTGTAACGTAACAAAAAAATTTCATCTGCATCCAGGTAGTACCCACGGCTTGCCCCCGCCCCACGGCTCGCCCTACGGCTATGGGCCACAACAACACGGCTCCACTAATGGCCACCACCGCTCGCCATACACTCCAAGCCCCATGCAGCACGGCGACGCCAATCGGATGATGCACCCTCAACCCACTCACGGGCCCCAGAGCTCACCGCACGCGGCCGGACCCAGTGGGGTACCGGTATCTCATGGACCACCGACATCGACCCACATGCCGCATGGCCCCGGGTCCAATCAAGGCCCATCCCATCCAGGAATACCAGGGACCATGCACCATCTCCGCCACCTACTCCCCCCACATGGTCCGGGTTCTATAAGGAGTTTACTATCGAGTCATACGCCGCCCGGGCAAGGTATGTATTTACACGGATCTATGAGACCAGCGATGAATGTGCCGGTGAGCTCCCCCCACCAAGGCCCGTCGAATGCTTCGCCTAATGCCACCCCATCGCCTCATTACACTCGGACGGTATCGCCGGTTAAACCTAATCAACCGAACGAATCAACGCCAGGGTCTACAAATGAAGCGGTGAGAGTGAAAGCAGAGGTTAAGACCGAGCCGGAGTATCGATCGCCGGTTAGCTCGCCCGGAGCGAGGCCCCCATCGCCGGAAGAGCCGCCGAAACATAACCATCCTAAGATCAAACATACGGAGAATAAGGATCGTCGCCCGCGGTTTCCTTTGGGTCCGTACGCGCCGCAGTACGCTCCGTACGGGCCGTACGCTGAGCCAGCC
This sequence comes from Aproaerema taeniolella, assembly GCA_949987775.1. Lineage (NCBI taxonomy): Eukaryota > Metazoa > Arthropoda > Insecta > Lepidoptera > Gelechiidae > Aproaerema > Aproaerema taeniolella. The sequence continues at coordinate 18,906,247 of OX465250.1, forward strand.
CCGCTACGGATGCCCCCTCGTCCCCACTATTTATCTATCGGAGCGCGGCCCGGACCGTTATACCCGGGCGCTCCGCCCTCGTATCCTCCTTATGCGGATCCCTCTCGCCCCGATGGTAGGGACAAGCCTCAGATTCCTACCCATCCATCCCATCCGGGGTCACCGCATCCTCCAGGTATGCGGCCCCAAGGCCCATCCCATCCGGGTATGCCTCCCCAATCTGCGGGGTTACCCCCGCACACTACGGGTCCGCCCCACGCGCCGGGTATGCCTTCAAACATGCCTTCACAGTCTACGGGACCCCCCCATCATCCGAGATTGCATCCACACCCTGGAATGCCATCTCATATGCAACCTCATCACTCAGGCTTGCCCCCCCAGCCTCCAAGCCATCACAATCCGGGCTTGCCTCCACACAGTGCTCCTCATCATCCCGGAATGCCCCACCAGCCTGGAGGGTTGCCCCATCACCACCAGGGGTTGCCGCCACGTAATGCAATGCAAAATCCCCCCCACCCCACAGCCTCGCCCCCGCAATCGACACCAACATCGCATCCCTCCACAGTTCCACATACCACATCCCTTCCACATACTTCATCACTTACTCCTCATTCTTCACCGCATCCTCCTCATTCGTCATCGCATCCTCCTCATTCTTCACCGCATCCTCCTCATTCGTCATCGCATCCTCCTCATTCGTCATCGCATCCTCCTCATTCTTCACCGCATCCTCCTCATTCTTCACCGCATCCTCCTCATTCTTCACCACATCCTCATCCTTACTCTTCGTCAGTTCCTCCCCATCCTTCAAGTTCCCCCATACAAACAAATCAGCCTCCAGGCTTACCGCCGCAACGGCCAATATTACGGCCGCCGTCTCCAAACGTGCCTCCTCCAAATAACCAATCTTTAGGTCCGGTACCCACCCCATCGCAACCTGAGGTACAAAACCCTGAAGAACCTAAAGAAACTCCTCCTGAAACGGCGCCTTCTGAACCCTTACCTCGGGAGCCTACCCCCCAACCCGTTGCCCCTATATCGCCTCGCCCTGAAATCCCTCAGCCCGTTGAAACTAGACCGGAAGCGGCACCTATAGAGGAGCCTCCAGAAAAGCCTCCCCCACCGCCGCTAGTAAAAGAGGAACCTGCGAGTGGGGTCTTCGGCGGCCTCGTCAGCTATTTCTCGAGTCAACACGAAGACGATATTGACTCCTAGACTATGATATTACATTTGAACGGATGGACAGAACTTAAAAGCTAATAAAGCTTTGTTAGACACTCCTAGAATATTATAGGAGAGTAATATAGAAATCAAAACTTGTTTTGGACGTAGAAATGAGGAAATATTGAGATACCGTTCTGAAACTAGCAATAATCACTCGGTAATCTGTCTGTTTTTCTCATTACAAGTGTAGCTATCTCTTTTGAGTAATTATGAGAGGTTTTGGAACGTCGTATTTAGTGTGTTAGAGGACTATTTAAAATATCAGCCCTAAACAGTGATCAAAACTAAAACGGACTATTTAAATAATCATATGCAACCTTTAAATATAACAAAGTGGCAATTTTAACAATATTTTTAATATCTTAACTTAATTTTTATGTAAGTTTCTTTTAAATAAATTGTGACGTATGAAATTGTCGCTTTCGTAAAAGAATGCTGAATGTAGTTATTCTTTTACCGAACATTGTAGCACTTGTAAATATATGCTATAGGTAGTTCTATTTATACGGTTGAATATACGCCTAGTGACATAGTCTCTACTATGTATGATATTATATTATAAAATTAAAATAGAAATGACAGATATAATAATAATATGAAGTCTATTTGGTCTCGAATCGAATGTATTATTATTTTGGTTATGTTTTAAGTGAGATTTATTTATATACGAACAGTGAGTACTTACAGTATACAATACGAATTATAAAAGATCAATTTGAAGATTTTTTTTGCAAAATAAATGTTTTCTCCTATTTGGCTGTTTTAAACCTTAAGAGCCCCTCCCCCTCTAATGTATAAAGTTAAAACTACGTGTTTATAAGTTCCAAATTCCGAGGTTCGCTCGAAAGTATTCAGTCGATTAAGAGTAGAAAAAAACAGCCTAGTAAGGTTATCCCATTTTTTTGCAAGAAACTTTTACAATGCAGTGCTTGTAAAAGTTTCTATAATTATGTTATGTAACCCGAAATCATATGTCTTACCAGCTCATATACGTCCCCACCGAGGGGCACGGGCCTCCCTTCGAAACACGAAGGGGATTAGTCCACCACGCTGGCACAATGCGGGTTGGACCGCTCGTCTTTCGAAAATGAATTTTCTTGGCGGGTTTCATCACGGTGTTTTCCTTCACCGAGCCAATGATAATAAGAAATCCGTACATAAATCCGAAAAGACGAATTTAGTGGTACAGGCCCGCATCAGGATTTGACCCGTGACCTTCGGATTACAAGTCTGGCTCATTACCAACTGGAAATCATTGTAAGTAATTTTAAGAAATTGAAATTAATTTAAAGTAAACAAATTAGCAGATAGCCGGTCTTTCAGAGATAAAAAAATTTTGCTATTATCGATAGGTATTTATGACTCAACGCTTAATTTTATTTAAAAACTAGCATCCCGCTCGGGACTTCGTTCCCGTGGGAATTCATGGAAATTATGTAGCCTATGTTACTCAGGGATAATGTGGTATCCTAATGGTGAAAGAATTTTTGAAATCGGTCCAGTCGGAGCCTATTCGTTACAGTATACAAAAATACAAATCTATTCTAAATCTTTCCTCTTTATAATATTATAGATAAATAAAAAATAAATATTTTAGTAAAAAAAAGTGTGACGCAATAAATGTTGGGTAGCTTTTTGACTAGATTTAAAAACCTGACCAAAACCTCGCTTCGCTCGGGTTTCAAGTGGGTTCACGTTACGCATACTGAACATTGTAGAAGAGACATTTTACTGAAAGAAGACTTTATTTTAATTTTAAAAACAATATTTAAACTGCATTCATACATTTTTAAATCATTGCCTGGTTGAAACGGGAATCGAACCCGGTACATGAGAAAATTAATCACCCTGTAGTTTTATCATACCGGCTTGAGGCTCCGGTTGCATCATACGGATTATTTTTTGATTAATAACATAGTATCAGCAACAAAAGTAAGACCAATTTTAACATTTTTAATTGCAAATTAATTTATCAAAATGCTCAAAATGAGTCAGCTTGTCATTTTTCTGAACATAATTTTACATTAAATGTTAAAATTCATGGTCTTGCTTTTATTTCTGATGCTATGCCATTGAGCAAAAAATAATCCTTGTGATGAAGCCTTCCGATCGGTATGATAAAACTACAAGTGATTTTTTTTCTCGTGTACCGGGGGTTCGATTCCCGGTTCAACCAGGCAATTATTTAAAAATGTATGAATGCTGTTTAAATTGTTTTTTCATTAAGATAAAGTCTTCTTTCAGTAAAATATTCCATTTACAATAAATTAAGGTACTTTCCCTCCATGTGGCATTAGCCGTGGGACGTCCTGTATAGTAACAGCATGGAATGCTGTGCTGGCCTTTGTACATAAGGGTTATAATAAATATAAAACTAAAATAAAATAAAAACTGATATGGATTTCTTAACATAAATTTATTCCTAGTCTTTATTTCCTAGGTCTTCCAGTGACTTTTTTGCTGCCGGCAGCTTGTTTGTTCTTCCCACCAAATGAGAGGGATGGTTCTGGAACAATAAAAAATTAATGTTACGTGTGAGTCGTTTAAGAAGAGTGAGGCCCAGATTACAGAAGGAGACTCAAGTCCTGATTTATACTTAAGTATTTTTTTTAATTATTATTATAAGATGGGTTAACTCTTGACCTCAATCTTGACCATAAGGTCAAAGATGAGGTCGACGATGGAGCGAGTTAACCCAGAAAATGCCTATAAAGGCACTGGTACTCCCACGCACCGACGGAACACAGCAAGCTGTTTGGCGTCGGACTTCGGTAGGAGGGTGGTCGCGAACCAGACGGCCCTTTACAGAGCCTACCACACCGCATGAGACCATAGGACGACACCTCAGATTCAGAAAAAAATGAAGTGTCGTTGCCTGGGATGGATTACTAGGAGGCAGGTCTCATTTGTGTTTCCTTAGTCGCCTCTTACGACACCCACGGAAAGAGATGGGGTGGTGTTATTCTCAACCGATCACCACACTTCTGTAATACGGGCCTAAATCTTTGTGGACAGGGTGTTATTGCGATTACTTGCCAAGCCAAGGGAATCAAGTTATTTTAGAGTCCTTTCCTAGGGCGTCTTACTGACTGGGTCGGCGCATTTTCGTTGCTGTATAGAATCTGTACGGACTCTGTCGTTAAAGAATCTTTGAAAAAAGAAAATTGCAAGGTAATTTGTTGGTTTAATTTTTCACTTTATTTCGTCATGGTATTCTGATGGTTTCGACAGTGTAAACTTTAGTAATTTAAATGATGTCATAATTTCCTCGTAGGTAAAGTATAAAATGCAATTTATGACTCGAGGAAAAAAGGCTATTAATGATCTCGGGTGGTTTTAAAGCAAAAACGCACCCTCTATGCTAATCGGTTTAATAATAAATTTGTGTTTGTTGTTACTAAATAAATTTGTGTTTGTTGTTACTTTTCCTCTTGTGTGTTATTTTGGAAATAGTTACCTGCGGGCGCTATTTTGAGCGAAATGTCGTATGTTTTACTTTTGGGTCGTTTCGCGGCGGGCTCCAATTTCTCCGGAGTTTCTGTTGGAGTTACTGTCTCTTGTGTCGCCGCCCATCCATCCTGAAATCACCAAGTTTATTAGGGTTCCGTACCCAAAGGGTAAAACCTTTTCCTATTCTTAATCCTATTTTTCTTTGTTTATTCTTAGAAGTGCGCGTATATTTTTAAAGGCATTGACAGAATATCAGCGTTGTGGCTCCAACCACAACACTATGCTGAGTCAGGACCTCTTCCTTGACCAGCGTTTCACATCACAATTCCCATTGATACTTCACTGTGTTTGTATCTATGTGTATTGTGTGAAATTGTTTGTTTTATGTTTATTGTTGCTGGTCATTGAATAAACGTTTTATCTATCTATCTAAGACTCCGCTGTTCGTCCGTCCGTCTGTCACCAGGCTGTATCTCATAAACATGATAGTTAGACTGTTGACATTTTCACAGATGATGTATTTCTGTTGCCGCTATAACAACAAATACTAAAAAATAGACTAAAAAAATATTTAGGGGGGCTCCCATACAACAAAAGTGATTTTTTTGCTTTTGTAGACGTTATTATAATGTACATACTATCGGCCAAACATGTGGTCTACCACCCTAAGGTTGAAATTCGTTAGCGCGACATGAAACAGCAAGGTTGATTTTCCCTTGCAATATGTCATCTTATTATAACTTGTGAACACACTGTGAACCTTAGCGATATTTTGGTTACACTGAAAGAAAGAAAGAAGAAAGAAAGACAAATTTATTATAACGGACACCACAACACATATAAGAGGCAAGATTAAACAGTAAAACACGATCACGATACACTACATGAAGATAATAACAAATACAATAGCAAACTAGCTTTAGATCGCTGTGTGTTGTAGGGTCCGACTCGGACCCTACAACACATAGCTGAGTTGAGACAAAGGGTCCTCAACTCAGCTATATGTTGCGACTCGGGAATCAGGATATGAGACCGCGAGCCACCACGCTGGTTTTCACTGGAAGTTCTGCGAAAACTGATAGACCACTTTCTTAGCCGACCGTACTTATATTGTAATAATAAATCTAAACTGTGACAAATACATGCCTATTAGGCTTAAATTTCTTTTTTTTTAAATTGACATCTAATGTAAATCATATTCTTGCAAAAAAAATAATAATTTGAATTTCGCTGTTTTTTTTGTGTGTTTAAATGTGTATTGTATTATACCTCTGGGTCCTCGATTTCGGGTGCTATGGGTAAGAAGAGCAGCATGTTATCGTCCTCTCCCTCTTCGTCTGAACTACAGAACGCGGCGACTGGCTCGCATGACGTCACGTCTACCTGTACAACAACAATATTGATTTTAAAAAATCGGAAAAATTCAAACAAAAAGCATCTGTACACATATCTAGTTTCTATATTCTGTAGCTGTTACTATGGTGTAAATTTTGCTATTTTGCTATGTTTTAATTGTTGTTTTATTTGCTGTCTATTGTATAAAAAGCAAAGTTCTGGCACCTGAGGGTGAATGTATGAGCGCCATCAATATTTCAAACTTCATATTTTTCCGTATAATAACTCTAACCGACTACAGTCGTTAAAACCAAGTCAGAGGCCATTGTGCGGTTTGAAACTGACACCAGGGTTAGCCAAGTTCGCCACATATTTGACTATACCTACACGATAAGAAGAAGAATAACTCTAACTTTTATTTTGCGCCGAGCCTGGGTCAATTTTGAGCCGGGTCAAAAATTACCTCTGTATCTTCATCGTCCTTGCTCTCTCCGGCCTGGTCTACTGATCTGTCTTCATCTTCGACGTCGAACTCGCTCTCTCTCTCCTCGTACTCTACATTCTCGTCTAATTCCTTGAAGTCTGGCGCGAAGGCTGACCAGTTCTCCACTTGGTTCTGGGCCCAGATTGATACCACGCCTGTGACAGGATGAATGTTATCATTAGAACAAAAAATCTATGTTTTTAACAGATTTCTTATATACTACTTTCTACGTTATGCTGATATCAGAGTACTTGTTTTCACTTAACTTTTTCATACCCAAAGGTTACCTGGAATAATAGCTTGGAGCGATAAGGTCGCCTATATTGTACCTTTATGCTGATGTTGTTCCGTAAGCCTTGTTGTGCAATAAAGTATATTGTTTTGTCTATTTTGTTGGATGAGTTTAAAGTATAATAGTTAGCGAAAATTAAGGTTGTGAATCCGCTCACGAAACTGACCACGTGCCCGTCGGTGAGGACGTATATGGGCTGGTAAAAAAAAAATGTTTTTTTGTAAGTTTTGGAAATCGTAGAAATCGCTAGGAACAGATTGTTATGTTACCTGCGCTAATGCTAGCAATGATAGGTCTGACAGGATGCCAGACCACGTCCAGTAACAGTTCCCCCTTGGTCCCGTGCAGTATTTTGACTATGTTCCCGATGGATTTCTCCCAGATATAAAGCGCGTGTTGCCGCGCTGAGCCCGCACAGATGTACTCCCCGTCGCCAGAGAAACAACACTTCTTCCATGTTGTTCTGGAAACAGATGCCAACAACAAATGTTACAAGGATTTAAGGGATTTAGTGTATCCGCTCCGTTCAGCGTCCCCGACACGATCATTTGCAAATGACAATGTTTTTACGTGAATGACGAATGATCATTTTCGTTAGGCGAATGCTTCAGCACATGATGAAAATTTTGACTGAAGGCGACGCGCCGTGTATTGACCACCAATGATAACGAATGACGGCAAATGACAGTAGTTTTAGCATTCTCTTTATATGAAGCGACACGAGTGTCCGCATTCCCGCTCGGCGACAACTAATGCATGCGTGAATGACGGACGTTCAATTGCAGTTTCATTCGCCCATCATTTGAAGCGATCATTCACGTATACATTGTCATTTATAAATGATCGTTTCGGGGGCGCTTTTGGTTCCGATAAAGATCACCGCGGTAGTGCTTTTGGTCGCCATTGTTTTCCGTAAAGTAACTTTTAGCAACTGTAACTTTTATATACTTAGCAATATTTTTCTAGATTATAATGTTGTACGATGTGGCACCTTCACAGGTTGTACACTTAAAATGATCTAATGATATGTGTCTTAAAATGCAATAGTGTAACATCCCTTGGTTGTCCGAAATAAATAAAATAAGAAAATAAATAAAACATGAGGAGTGAAAAAGGAAGAAAATACATAGATTCATGGACATAGATTCCTTTGCCTTTCCCAAAAGGGATAAGTCCAACGCCAAACAGCTTGCGGTATCGGTGCGTGGGAGTACCAGTACCTTTATAGGCATTTTTTGGGTTAACTCGCTCCATCGTTGACCTCATCTTTGACTTTATGGTCTAGCTAGATTGAGGTCAAGAGTTAACCCATCTTATAATAAAAAAAAAGTTTAAAAAACACTGGCAACATGAAAGCACATTTGACAGTTCACTAGGACCAGGACTAAGTATCTCTATGGACAGAGCTTACTGCTGTTGCCATTCTTGCGTCTGTGTAAAACAATTCGTATCACGTGTCTTTTTAGGGTTCCGTAGTAATCTACGAACCCTTATAGTTTCGCCATGTCCGTCTGTCCGCGGGTTTCCTAAGAAACCCTTGGTACTACAGAGCTGAAATTTGGCATGGTCATAAATATTAACTACGCCGTCAGAACTGTAGAGTAAAATCTTAGAAAAAAAATTTTTTTCGGGTGTCTCCCATAGACGTGAAAGGGCGATGAATTTTTTTTTTCTAGCCAATATCATTAAATGGGGTGTCATAGGACAGCTTTTTAAAAGACAGAAGGGGTTTACTAAGAACGTTTTTCGATTCAGCACTTTGTTTGCCTAATATAAATTTTTAAAGTGAAAATTTTTGTCAAACACAAGTGTCCCCCCCCCCTCTACCAGCTAAACGGTTGATTCTAAAAATGTGAAAAAATTCATGGTGGTAGTGTATACAATGAAATTATAAGGAAAACTATCACACATAAGATGGCTCTTCAAGTTTGCGAGTAATAGTCGACCAAGTGCCAAACTTAGTTGGGATTAATAAGAATATATTTACTAATATTAGATCCTTGGTACTACAGAGCTAAAATTTGGCATGGTCGTAATATTGATTGCGCCGACAGATCTAAAAAATAAAATAGTGGAAAAAAATTGTTTTTCGGGTTTCCCATACACGTGAAAGGGCGATGGATTTTTTTTTCTCGCCGATATCATCGAGTAGGTTATCATAGGATAGCTTTTTAAAAGATAGAAGGGGTTTACTATGAACGTTTTTCGATTCAGCAATCCGTTTGAGAAACATTAATTTTTATAATGAAAAAAATGTGGAATAATTCACGAGGGTAGCATTTGCGACGAAGTGTACCCCAATCCAAAATGGCTGCCATACAAGGTTCCACGTTAAAAGTGAGGTGAGCCGAAAGCCAAGCTGTAACATATTGACATTTCAGGTGTCGTTTAATAGGTTTTTGGGGGTGCTAATGCTAAGTACGAAAATGATATCAAATTTATACAAGATCACCACGCGACCTGCTTTAGCAGCAGCTCGATATTATTATATTATCCCTAACAATAATATTATCACAAAAAAAAATAAAAAAAATCAAAAACCAAAAAAAACTAAAAAAACAAAAAAAGAATTCGCTCTCGCTCCGCTCGCGCATTAAATACTTCCATTCTGTTATATTTAGACCAAAACTACAATTATTTCTGAAACTACAAACTTTTTAATACATTTTTTTTGATACTATAGTATTTGGGGATTTTAACATCGACTATGACAATAATATGCTCGTAGAATTAAGAAACCAGCTGCATATTTGAACCATGCTGCTACGGAACCCTACAATGCGCGTGGCCCGACACGCTCTTGGCCGGTTTTTCTATTAAATGCGACGCCCATATGCGTGCAAGAGAGAGCATTAGTCAGAACGGCAACGTTGCAGTATACGTGTGAATCGTGTCACTCATTGACCTGCTCGTAGGTCAAAAGTGAGGTTAGTTTGTGTGTTTATAAAGTGAAAAAACTTATCACTATTCAAATTGTGTTTGAAATATTGAATAAAAATAGTGTCGATGGCGTGCTGCGTACCATTGTGTATTTCAAGGACGACGGTGAATGGCGTAAAAAACGCAAGAATATCGTTTCATATTTTCTTACACACACACTTATACAATTTTTGACCGCTGCACACATTGATAAACAGCCACGCATTGCGGGCGGATTGCTCCGTCCATACGTCAGTATATACTTAGTCCTAGACGGACCCATTCGTAGCATCCACCATTTTGTGTCATATTCTATTTGTTTTACAATTCGCACCAATAGACAAAATGGCGACCTATCGCTGATTCAATGTCAAAAGTGCGATGGTGGTACGGCCGCAGTAGACTAGACAGAGTTTGTAATAATTAATGCCTTACTTGTTAACTAAATCTTGCAGTTTCTGTATCGGCTCGGGCTCTCCGTTGATGCCGCATTTGATGACAGTCTTGGTGTCGTACACTCGTATCACTCTGTCTGAAGTGTTTACTAAGAAACAGCTGAAAAAAGGAGTATTTTAAATATTGTGCAATTCATCAGTGATCAGCTCAAGTATAACATGCGCGCGGTGAAATGTCAAAAAGAGCGTCAACGCCAGAGTGCGAGCAAGCCTTTGCGATTCAAAGTGTAGTTTTACCATGTTTTACTGTCATCTGAGTGGCGTGACGCGCGAGTAAGTCGCGGGCTGTGCTAGCTACGCAGATGATCGGTTTAGTGTAGAGTCGATTTTTTTGAGAATATCTTTTGAATTCCTTCTTCGTGTTATGAGGAGATTCACCTAAGATCATGGTGCCATGTTCTAATTTACGCCCGGCTAAAAGCTCCTGGCTCCTGGAGTTCTGAGTTTTATTTTGCTTTTAATTCAAAGTTCCTTGTAACATTTACACAAGAAATGAGGCAGAATTTTTCATAATTCCTACGGGAACGTACTGCCTGGTGACGTGACGTCTTATATTGGAAATAATAGAATAAACCCTCACTTGGTAATCTTGGTTTGGATATAATAATTGGCTGTCAAACCCTCACTTGGTATGGAAATACATAGTATGAAAAACCTGACTCGTGAAGTCATAAATGCTTGTCACCAGTATTTGACTTCCATTGCACAATACCTTTTTAATGATAAAATTAAGTTTGTAGCGCATAAAATACTTGACCATAGCACGCTTTCGTTCTCTGTAAGACCCGCTTTAAGTAATAAATTTTTTTGCATGCAGGAAAATTTTATATATTATAAGGTTCCTTCTTTTCTTTTGCTTGTTAATTATAATTTATTTATTTTTTTATTTTATTTTTTGACATGAGTTTTTTAATTATTATTATTTATTTTTTTACATTATAATTCTTTTTATTTTTTTAACATTGTAATAACTTAAGTAATTTGTTTTGTATATGTATCTGATTGTGTAATATGGGCAAAGCCTGAAATAAATGATAATTATTATTATTATTTAAAACGGCACATTCAATAAATACTCACTCGCCTCTCCTAGCGAACTCTATGCTTTTAATACTGGTGGTGCTGGACGTTCCGACTGTGATCTTGAAGCTGGCCTTGACGGCGAGGGTCTGCGAGTCCAGAATCAGTATTTTCCCTTTAGCGTTGCCTGTGTATACGTAGTCCCCGCGTCGGTCGAAAGATGCTATCACGTTTATGTCTCCCTGGAATATTTGGTCAATAACTTAATTAATATACGGCACAAACGTCGGACAAAAAACAGCGCAGCCGAAGTGGAACAATGAGACACAGTAACGTGAAAGTCAGGTTTGTGAAAGGAAAAATGTCACTCACTGACTTATCTACGCACAGTCCAAACCCTTGGATTTAGAAGCTAAAAATGTTAAAATTGATGTGCTTCACGTAAATTCCCACATCATCATCATCATCATCATCAGCCTGTATCAGTCCACTGCTGGACATAGGCCTCTCCTATGGCACGCCACTGAGCTCGGTCTTCAGCTCTCCTCCTCCAACCACTGCCCGCTACTTTACGAATATCGTCACCCCACCTAGTAACAGGGCGCCCTACGCTACGTTTGCCGATTCGTGGTCTCCATTCTAGAACTTGTCTGCCCCAACGGCCATCGGTTCTACGACAGATATGACCAGCCCACTGCCACTTAGGCTTTCTAATTCGCCGGGCTATGTCGGTAACTTTGGTTTTTTGACGGATTATTTCGTTTCGAATCCGATCCCTCAAAGAAATACCGAGCATAGCCCTTTCCATAGCTCGCTGCGCGACCTTAAATTGGTGGACTAGTCTCACTGATGGCAGCAGTATCACTGGTGCGAGGAGCTACGCCCTGCGATCGCCAACCCGCATTGCCCAGCGTGGCAATTATGGGCATAACCTCTTAAATTCCCACGCGAATATTAATCCTCTAACTTAGGGGTTCCCAATCTTTTTCAGTCCGCGGCGCACTTATAACTTCAGAATTTGGTCTCAGCGCCCAAACCTAGCTGAGTTTTTTATTTATTCATTAGAATACTCAATTAAAACAAAAACAGCTACCTAGTCAGTGTGATAGGTTGATGAGTTTTGTGATCTCCATACAAAGCGTTGGAGTGTTTATTTTGTACCCGCCAATCTCTAAGTTAAGGTTTCGGATCAGAGTATGGTACAGAGGATCGCCTCACGGCGCCCCTCTGTACTGTCTACGGCGCACCGGGGCGCCGCGGCGCACAGTTTGGGAACCCCTGCTCTAGCTGAAGTTTACAAAAAATAAGCCCTATTGCATCTAATCAAGCTGATCAAGGAAGGAGGCAGACCTTCACCCAAACCGTATACATTTTTATTTCGCGTCCAAAACGGGAAAACATTTTCTTAAAGCCAAATATCCAAAGCAAAAATGAGAAGAGTAAAATATACAAAATGTTATAAAATACTAGCTTCCCGCCCGGGAAAGCTTATGTCACTCACTGATAAGAGAGCTGTCTATTGGTGTTTTTCTTTAAAAAGGTCCAGTAGTTTTTGAGGTTCCGGTCAAGTACGGCCACTTCCTAGTTCGGCCACCACACAAATGCCTTGTTTGACCACTTCCCTGTTCGGCCACTTCCTTGATGGGCCACTACCTAGATTCCTTGTTCGGCCATTTCACAGTACGGCCATTTCCTTGAACGACCACCACCCAAATTCCTTGTTCGGCCACTTCACAGTACGGCCAATTCCTTGTTCGGACACTTCCCAGTTTGCTCACTTCTGGAGGGGCCACCACCCAAAATTCACCATATAAAACTCCAACGTTTTAATTTTAATAAAAAAAGCCGAAGGGTGTGTAGGTATGTATGAAGCAAATATCTAAAAGTCGCAAAATGTTGGCTACTTTCAAAATATTAGCTTACCCTAACCTGCCCCAAATCACTTTAAGGACCATTAAGTTGAACTCCCATTATGGCTTTTGAAATGGTTAATGGATGTAACTAAGTTAGGTTATGAAAAGAAGAGAACCTTAATTCAGTATTTTAGGATTAGATCTCAGTAACGTGACACTTTAGGATACCATGTTATCTGACATTTTTTGTTCGTCTATCTATATGTCCTCTACTCATATACGTATATACCACCTTCATCGTGCGCCGCGATTTTGAAAAAAAAAATGGCGGCGGGTTGCTAGAAAAGTTCAAACCCCTTTGTCATATTTGGGTGAACGATATATGTAAACGATAGTTTTGCGATACTTGTCGCTATTCTGGTAATTTGTGCTGGCTCTCAGTACGTGGCGTGGGTTTGGGGTAGGTCATGGTATTAATTAAAATAACGGTAACATTATCAACTGTAACAATGCCACACATTCGTGGCAAGTGGCCCTTCAAGGAAAAGGCCCTTTAAGGAAAGTGGCCCTACAATGAATTGGCCATTCATAGGAAGTGGCCTTTCAGAGAAAGTGGCCCTTCAAGGAAAGCGGCCCTTCGAGGAAAAGTGGTAAGTGGCCTATATGGGAAGTGGCCGTTCGGGGAAGTGGCCGTTTGCGGTAGGTGGTCATTAATAGGAAGTGGCCCTACTTGACCGGATTCGTTTTTGAGTTTATTCGTTGCAAACATACAAAAATAGAAATCTTTCCTCTTCATAATATTAGTGTAGATTATTTTAGTAATAAACGACTTTACTCACGTTGCTAAAAATCGGCATTGGGCCGACAGTTTCGATCTTATAAGTACGAGTAAGGGTCCAATGCCGATTTTTTGTAACGTTAGTAAAACCGTTTGAATTATTAGTGTAGATTAACTTTTAACTTACATCCTCATCAATAGGCAATATCTTATGATCCCCGTCAGTATCCACAAGCAAGGCCGCGTGTCTCATTGGACACACAAGGAACCTCTTGTCATTGCGTGGGTCGAACTGCACTCTAAGGATGGGAGTGGGGAATCTGTAGCGTTGCTCACATTCGCCTGATAGTATGTCCCAGATGCAAACGTTGTGGTCTGTTGATGCGGAGAGAAGCTGGAAATGAATGCGTACTTGATACTACAGGAATAATCACACATGTTTAACATTGGCGTCACAGACAGTCCCCTTTGCCGCGCCTGCATGGAGACAGAAGAGACTCCAGCGTATGTTACGCTAGAATGCCACAGCGTCGATGCACAACGGGCACGGATCCTGCATAACCCGGGCATTGGCTGGCTGGAATAGCTAGGCCAAACAATATGGCGCACGATGGCCCAATGGAGAGGCTAAGTGCGAAAAACGCCCGATAAACATAACATAACATGGGAGTGGGGAATCTGTAGCGTTGCTCATATTCGCCTGATAGTATGTCCCAGGTGCAAACGTTTTTTATTTTTTTTTATTATAAGATGGGTTAACTCTTGACCTCAATCTTGACCAATCTTGAGTTCTCTCTGCATCAACAGACGTTTTTGGTCTGTTGATGCAGAGAGAAGCTGGAAATGAAAGCATACTTAATACTACAGTGGAAAGTATTAAGAAATGAAATTCCAGTTAGGATTACGATTTTCTGATGTGTTTTTATTTCATACTTTTATTTATTAAATCTAAGTCTTAACTCATCGAGACAAAATGAAGGTTCCAATACGTATTAACAAGGAAGTATACAGACGAAGCTGTTTACCGATGTGTATTAAGATCTATAATAAGATTCCTCTTGAAATAAAAAATCTTTCACTGCCAGCCTTCAAGAAGGAATTACGTAAAATATTGCTCTGTGGCTGTTTTTATTCTTTAAATTAGTTTTTTGACGCGAAATTATGACTAAGTATTGTAATAAAAAAATGAATTCAATTTAATTTTTATGATTGTAACCTTATTGAAATTTTTTAACTTTAATAAGTATGACACTGTATTTTTGCATGCCTTTACAATAATGGCGAAATGTGATGGTTTATGTTGATCTTTTGTACCACATTTCCAGCAAATAAATTTCATTTCATTTCATCTAACAGTTTAAAATTTTAAATAAACTCATTTTTATGAAAAGATAATGTTTGGCGTGAATGGGCCTTTAACCCATGAGGAGGGTGCTGTAACCAACTGAGCTGTCGTGCCTTTAATTCAAAAGACGAATTCCCTCACTTAGCGCACCTTACGTCGTGCGTGTAGGTCAGCGCCATCTCTGTCTCCTATGGAGACGAGACATAGATGGCGCTGAGTTTAGTTTTATTGTCAATGTGTGAAAAATTTCAAAAATATACTTTTTTTAATGAAAAAATAAAAAAGAAATTACTTTGAGAAAAAAGAAATCAGTGATTTCTTTGAGGCTTCTGCCTCTCTAGGTAACTAAATAAATGTTCTCTATGTGTGAACCTAATGTTCTATGCAAATCGGTACTTCATTAATTTGGTACGAAATAGGCTGAAAACAAATAATTTATTTTGTTTTATTAGATATGCTGGTTAAAACATTTTTGGATGGGCAAATTTTTGTCTGTTTTTTATTTATAGTACGAATTTCTTACCTTTTTGCAATTCCTTGACCAGCTCAAACTACAGACAGGATAGACATGAGCTGAAATGGATTTAGCGATGCCTCTGGTCAAGAAGTCCCAGATAAAGATCCTGCCATCGTTGCAGCCCACGGCCAGGAGGGTTCCTCGTCGGTTGAAGGCGCAGGTGGCTGCTAACGAGATTGAGTCTAAAGACCCGTCAAATTCCTGGTGAAGAAGAAAATTTTAATATTGATATTTTCCACAAAGCAGAGACAAATTTGAATACATTTTTTTATTATTATTGACTTTATATGTTTACCCGGGAATTTGGAAATTTTGGAAAATTATGTAAGTAGCCTATAAGTTAATCCAGGGTGTCAGCTACCTCCATACCAAATTTTATCAAAATTGGTCCAGCCTTTTCAGCGTGAAGAAGTAACAAACACACACACTCCACTAACAAATTTACCTCTTCATAATATTAGTGTGATATTTTTGGTGCTTTTGTGATTGTCTCCTTCTGTATTGTCTCTCTAAGATTGAAACAAATTCTTTATCTACCAAATTCTTTTTATTTGATAAAAAGCTTTCTGAATCCGACTGCTGGGTAAAAACATCAGGCTATTTATTTGTACTTCAAAATCAATTATGCAAATAATTATCTAGAACAGGGTTTCCCAAACTATGGGTTGCGACCCTACACAACGACAAATACCTACCATTACCAAAATAAATAGGACTCATCAAACTTACTGCTATAAGAAACTTACTGCTATAGGAAACGGCATGTCGGAAATGGGAATCCTTCCCATTGAAAAAAACTTTATAAAAGTGGTTTTCTAAAATTGTATTATTTTGTTTGATAATTGAAAAGTCCTTTACTCATATTAGTAATGGTTTAATTTCCTATAGGTGGGTCCAGAGTTTGTGAACTTGTAGATGGGTCGTAGCCCAGAAAACTTTTAGGAAACACTGATCTAGACACTTTTAAAAGGGCTCACCTACTATTTAGATCCAAAAAAGTACTGGGTAGATGAGGTTATTATTTTTTGTAGTTTACAATGTGTTGTGACTAAATTGTGATTCACTCACCTCTGGGTAATTTTGTCCGAATGATTCTGAAAATCATGGAATTGTTAGTAAACTATATAGGTAAACAAACAATAACATTGAAAATAAATGTATTCAGAGGCTTACCGAGAAGTTCTAGATTCATTGTCTAATATTTATTCAGTATAAAGGTACACAGTTTTATAGTAAAGTAATCAGTAACTTTGTGGTAAATTACAAAATTCATGAAATTTATGAAAATATGCCGCAATCATACGAACATACGAAAGTTATACGAAAATAAATAAAAAATTGTGATACCATATCATAGGGTCCCTTTTTCCCCAAAAGTACCACTAAAAATTGAAATGTTCAACTCAACTGAACAAAAAAAACGAAGTACCTATTTAAATAGATATCTATACAAAAGTTACATATGTAATTTAATTATTTGAAATTTAAAGGCTATTAGGTTTAAGAAACATTACACAAGATTTTTTTACTTTTCCATTTTTAGGGAAATATGCCTTACAACTTGTAACCCTAAACTAACTCCTGATAACGATAACGTTGTCAATCAAAACGATATTTAGTTTTTATTGCTTTTCTAGAAACAGGGCATTTTAAAGGTCTCTAGGACAAAACTGCCTGTTATTCATTCAAAAGGTATCTTCGCCACTTTTGTGGTAGAAATGAGAGCTAGGCGGCGCCTGTAAATAACGATTTTTATCTCAGCGCCGAGTCTTATCTAGTGCAGGCCATATTCTCAAAAAAAAGCAAAAAACGATTTTTTTATTTATTTGGTGACGAAACATAATAGGTACGTTTGCATCAGGTACGACTGGGGGTGGGCTTTTACAGTACCCTAGGTCTTTATTTTAGTTTTTATATGTTTATTTTATTAAAATAGTGTTTGTGCTTATCTAATATGTATGTAATTGTATAAATAAATTATTTATACTGAAGTACTGAAGTTATCTGTGACCATGCAAGAAAGGTACTTTTGAAACGTTATTTTCGTTATTCGTTATCGCTTCGTTATTGCTTGCTTGCTGCTTTCAGTGTTGCCAACTTAGTGCTTTCGGCACTAGATCTGGTGCTTTTTTTCATGTATTAGTGCCTAAAATTCGATTTTAGTTCCTAGTGCCCAATCTAGTGCTTTTTAAGAACTTAGTGCCAAATACAATAGGTATCTAATAAAATTACTTGTATTTTCATTTAATTAAAAAATGCGCATGATTGTTTACCCGATTTCTACAATTTTCATAAACAAATGTTGGAATGTGGTGTGAGCATGATAGCTTTATGTGATTATAGTTAAGGGTAACAAAGATGTCCGTACTACGGTTTCTTTTCTAGGGGAAATCACTTAAACCTAAGGAAATCACGTTTTTTCTATACTTTTGTCTCGGTCAAACTAATAAGTTTTAAAAAGAGACAGAAGAATGAAGATTGCAGGGCCGGGCGGGCAGAATATTTGTGACAATATCGGGATAATTTCTTGTATTGTGTGAATAACTGAATTATAAAAATTACAGCAATCGAAACCGGGTCCATCAACTTCACAATCTGGCTAGTGTTACAGCCACTGCAATCAACTCCGACAGCAGCCTTGATGACTCGGAATCAAATTTCATTGAAGATTTTTTTTTGTTTTTTTTTTAAATGTTTTTTTTTACGTTTAGCGCCCTTTTTGACACTAAATACACAAACTAGTGCTTTATCGCTGTTGGTTTAGTGCCTTTTCGAAAATTGGGTTGGCAACACTGGCTGCTTTTCGTTTCGTTTTCTTACGTTACGTCAAAAAACCGAGGCGACATGCTAATAATTAGACTTGGGAAAAACAGTGACTTTTGTATCGCCGTGACTGTCGTTCCAGTTACTTAGAAATCACAGTGAAAAATCACCGTTACTTTGTCACATACGTTATTTTGCTCGATAGGAGCGACTAACCTGACCAAGGAGTATGTAATACTACAAAGTGACACGATCAACCGTCATGACTGGTATGAGTTACGCTATAGGTGTGGGCAGAGGTCGAGTGACTAGAGTATGTTTTTTGTTAGTAACTTTGTTCAGATGTGAAAAAAAATTGTTTTATTTGTTGTTTGATTGAGAGGTAGGTAATTATTTGACAATGTTTTTCTGTTCGGCAAGGTGTAAGACGGATTTAAACCTTCAACAAATGCCTTGAATCCGCGGTCTTCAACAATAGCTATAGATTTATATTATAGCTAAGCTTTACTTTACATATCTTGCAATTGGCAACTTTACCCACACTGTCTACAGTATCGAAACAATTCCACAAGTAACTACTTTTCATTTTACGAGAGTCCACCATTATGATTGAAAAACCACTGTTTATTCCAATAGTTTATTTACACTTACCTACACTAAACACTTAAATTTACTCTACATATTTACATCAGTCCAAAATAAAATAAATTGATATAAAACCAATATTCAAACAAATAGCGTCTGAACCGCTTGTTTGCTACTATAACGCGGCAAATTATCCCGCGTACCACGCGTTTTCCGCGCATGCGCCGAGTGCCCGCGCGCTTGCTTGAGTGAGAGGTCTCTCTCTCACTACTCCCGCGCCCCGAGCGAGCGCCATTTTTAGTGTTCACGCTAGCCTCAAAGCAAGCGCACGCGCGCTGCTCTCGCACCCGCGACCGCGAATTGTTATAAGTTAATTTTATGTTTTTAACACTTAAGTTCCTACTAGGCTAACAATCCAAAATTGGTCAAAGTGATTAAACGAACAGTTTTGTTAAGGGAACTAGTTTGTTTCATTGTGCGAAACCCCAATACACACGATCGTACGTTATAAATGGCTGCCCAACAGTGAGGCTCGTGTTCACTCGATCGTGATTGTGTTTTTAGTGTAATTTAAACTTGTTTCGTACATAAAATTGTTGTGTAGTGTGCTACAGTAGGTTTTGCAAACTATTTGACTGTTCGTGCAAGCACTACAAGTCTGTACTTGTTGTTGCCAAGTGCTTTTGCCGCGCGGATAAGTACCTACCTAGCTACCAACCGTTCCCCGTTCGAACCGCAGCGGCTATTTGTGACTTTTATGTATATAGCTGAATATAGTTTGTGTGATTGAACTAAAATTGAGTGTTCAAATAGGTAGTGACGTTATCGAACTCGGTTTGTACCTATTCGCCCTAGACGAACTGAAGTGTTGGACTGTTGGTGATTGTTTACGTGTTGTGCGATACGAGACTGGTTAGTCTCGTTGTTCCTGTCGCTTGGCCGTGGTAGGCCGGCGGCCCTGACTGTTCCTGTCGCTTGGCCGTGGTCGGCCGGCGGCCCTGACTGTTCCGTCGCAGGCGCGTTGCCGTGCCATCCCGCGCGCGCGCTGCGCCAGTCACAGAGCGTGCATAGCAGCGGCACCCAGCTTCGACGCGAGTTTGCCCCGCATGCCGCGCGACTTGAAGGGAAGTACAAATTACCTATTCAGCTTTCTTTCACACAGACGATTTAATTTAAAAGTGATTAGTCAGTCTGAATAATAGGCAATCTAGGTTATCCGAGTATACCTAGCTATTCAGTGTTGGACTTAAAGGGACATTTGCGTACCTACTATATGCCTACTCTGTTATTTTTACAAAGACTAGTTGTTCAGTGTGTGTGGACTTAAAAGGACATTTATGTACTATTTGCCTATTTTATTATTTAAAAAAAGAGACAATAAAAGTGTTAAGCGAGTTTATACCTACCTATAAGAAATCTAGGTTATCTAAGGACCTATACTTAGTGGTTCAGTGTTTAATATAGTATAGACTGGACAATGGTGCTAACGCGTTCACGTGCGAATAGTGCTGGACACTTGTATTCGCCCAGAATGGAGCGGGGCCGCAATGATGATGACGAACCGGAATCGCGCGCCACTTCACCGCCGGCGCCGCCGCCGCCGCCTTTCGCTACGTCGACGCCATTGATAATCACCGACCAGCAATTGTCTTTTTTACTATCACGGATTGGCAATAACACGCCTACTCAGTTACCCTCAAGCAGTAACAGCAATTTTGCTAAATGCACAGCTCGTTTCGACGGGGGGAAGGATAGTGATGTACTGGCCTTCATTGATGCCATAGAGATTTATAAGGAATGTGTTTCCATGGAAAATCCGATTGCTTTGCGAGGACTACCCATGCTCCTCACCGGCTTAGCAGCAACTTGGTGGCAGGGAGTGAAACACTCTGTATTATACTGGGATGACGCTGTGAAATTACTCAAACAAACTTACGGTCCTCGGCTCCCTCCTCATAAGATTTATAGAGAGCTTTTTAAAAAAGAACAGGGCGAGGAGAGCACGGACGTCTTCGTATGCAAAGCTAGAGCTTTGATAGCGCAGCTGCCACCGAAAACACTGCCTGAGGACCCCGTCCAGCTTGACATGGTGTATGGATTGCTCAATCGACGAATTAGAGAGAAAGTAGCTAGATCATCCTTCACCACTTTTACCGAGCTCCTTCAAAAGGCCCGTGTGGTTGAAGACCTCTACAGTGAAGGCCAACCCACTGCTCCCGTCTCCGTTGCGCGTAGAGTTACTGGTGCTACGTCTTCTTCAGCTTCTACGGCCGCGACAACGACGACAGTTAATAACACACAGCCCGCTTCTAATTCAGGTGATTCTGTTGGTAAAAAGAAACCTAAAACACGATGTGGGTATTGCAGAAGATTTGGCCATATAACAGAAGACTGTCGTAAAGTTCAACTGAAAGGCAATAAGGATCATAATGGCACAACTAAAGAAAGCTCATCTACAATCACTTGTTTTGGATGCGGTGCACCTGGAGTGATCAGGTCAAATTGCGAAGTATGTAAGAAGAAAAACGTTACTCCGTCAACATCGTCCACTACGGAATTTCAGTCTATCGCGACAGTAGATATTAACTGTATTGATCCGCGAGTACGACCAAAATTGTATATAGATATTGACGGTGTTCGGGGAACCGCATTATTAGATACCGGTGCTAAATTGTCTGTAGCGAGTGCAAGCTTGCATAATGTTTTGATTACTCATAATTACAAGTTTTCTCCTTTTGAAACTAACATTGTATTAGCTGATGGTTCTAAGCGATTGCAAACTGTGGATACTGTTGATGTTAAAATAAAGGTTCACGGGATATTTGTACCGACTCAGTTTATTGTCCTACCCGGTGCAACTCATACCCTCCTGGGTATGAATTTCATTAAAGATGCTGGCATGGTACTCGACCTTAACTTAAATCGGTATTCATTTGGTTCGGTCGAAGGTTTTTTCCCTTTAGTATTCGAAAATGAGGTTCGTGATCTCGTTTGTTCCGCTGTGGGTCTCCGCGAGAACGAGGGCACTTTGCTAACCGTTTTGGATAAAGCCAGAATTTCGTCCCTTCTGGAAAAGAATAGGGATATCTTTGCGCCAGGGGGAGCTGCGACAAAATTCGCCGTGCATCGCATCGATACAGGAAATAGTGCACCTATCGCTGTACCACCATACAGGCTCACTCCCGCGAAGAAGGAGATCGTCAGGACAGAAATTGATAAAATGTTAGAAGATGAGATAATTGAAGAAGCAGAGTCGGAATGGGCTTCGCCAGTCGTACTTGTGCCAAAGAAGAACGGAGAGACGCGATTTTGCGTAGACTATCGCAAATTGAATGCCGTCACCCGCACGGACAAGTATCCCCTCCCAGTGATCGACGAACTTCTGTCATCGACCAAGGTCAATTGTGTGATGTCGACCTTGGACCTCAAGGCAGGCTATTGGCAGGTAGAAGTAGCTCCAGAAGATCGCCATAAAACTGCGTTCACGACACCATTTGGAACTTTTCAATTTCGTCGAATGCCATTTGGTTTGAAAAATTCTCCGGCTACGTTCCAACGGCTCATGGATCGACTGAGATCGGGGCTTGATGACGTATGCGTGGTTGCGTATCTCGATGATCTTTTGGTGGTCTCTGATGATCTATCCTCGCATTTACGGGACCTGCAAAAGATCTTTGATAGGTTGCGTCTGTTTGGCTTAAGAGCGAATAGAGAAAAGTGTATGTTTGCTCGAGACAAGGTAACATATTTGGGACACGTCATCTCAGCCCAAGGAATCCAAGCCGACCCTAGTAAGGTTCAAGCCGTTATGGACATGAAACCACCTACAAATCTAAAAGAATTACGCACATTCTTGCAAACTTGTGCATGGTTTCGGAAGTTTATCCCGAAGTTCTCGGACATAGCACGTCCACTAACTAACTTGACGAGAAAGGATGTAAATTGGACATGGGGTGAAGAACAGGAAAGAGCCTTTGTCGCCCTGAAAGAGAAACTCTCGTCAGCACCAATCCTTCGTCAGCCGGACTTCGGAGCTCCATTCATAATTCGCACCGACGCCAGTGCCTATGCGTTGGGTGCAGTCCTAATGCAAGGGGACACTGCCAATGACGAACGGCCCATTGAGTACGCCAGTCGCCTGCTCTCGTCAGCCGAGCGTAACTACACGACGACCGAACGCGAAGCGCTCGCGGTGGTCTGGGCTCTGGAAAAGTTTCGGGGATATGTGGAAGGTGCACAGATACGTGTTTGCACAGATCATCAACCACTGAGGTGGCTGATGACTCTAAAGACGCCGAGTGGACGCTTAGCCCGTTGGGCTATGAAAGTTCAATCTTTCAATCTGGATCTGGAATATACTCCTGGTAAAAGTAACGTGATAGCAGATTCACTGAGTCGTCCAGCGCAGGTTGCTTCCGGAGCAGAGTTGTCGTCGTGTGACATTAGTCCTGTCTCGGTAGACTTACCTCATTTGAGTCCAGTTGAAGTACGTACAGCCCAGTTAGAGGATCCTGAAATAAAACAAATTATGAAAGATTTTGAAGAAAATGATTCTGCTGCTCGATGGTCAGACCGTGGCTATTACTTGTCGCAAGGAGTCCTTTTCCGCTTTGACTCGGACGGCGAATCGGAGGAGCCGCAGCTGGTAGTACCCGAGTCTATGCGTGACGATCTGTGGAAGGAACTTCATGATGCCCCCACGGCTGGACATTTGGGCCTAGAGCGCACTCTTAAGAAAATGAAGGAAAGGTATTACTTTCCCGGCATGCGACGTTACGTAACAGCTCGCCTCAAATCCTGCGACCTGTGTCAGAAATTCAAAGCAAGTAATCTAAAGCCTGCGGGTCTTTTGCAGACACCAGTACCGCACCAGCGTTTCGAGGTTCTAGCAATGGATCTTTTTGGACCTCTGCCCGAGAGTGAGAATGGTGAAAGATGGATTTTTTTAATCGAAGACACAGCAAGTCGTTGGGTTGAACTATTCCCATTAGTTGAGGCAAATGCAGAGAGTTGTGCTAAAATTCTTATAGAAGAGATATTCTTGCGGTATGGCTTTCCGAGAAGGGTGATTTCGGATAACGGGGTACAGTTTGTGTCGGCCGTTATGCAGAAAGCTATGCATGTCTTGGGTGTTAAACAGAGCCTTACGCCAGTCTATCACCCGGAAGCCAACCCTGCAGAACGCAAGAACCGAGAAATGAAAACATTACTGGCGATGCTGATAGATCCAGAGCATCGTAAGTGGCCGGAAGTACTTCCAACAGTAAGATATGCCTTAAATACGGCACCAAATCAGAATACCGGACATTCGGCTGCTTACCTTACGTTCGCTCGTGAGTTCCGATCACCGGTAAATGTATCACATGATCTACGGGCGGTAGTAGAAAATGAAAACTATGTCCCTCAGATAACTCCCTATTTAAAGAAATTCGTAAGTCATCTCCAAGAAGTCAAGTGGAGAATAGAACATCAACAAGATGTTCGCAAGGAGACGACGGACAAGGGACGTCGACCTGGCGTCAACTATCAGGAAGGGGATCTTGTTCTCGTAGAGGCTCATCGGGCGAGTCAATCCGCGAAGGGTTTTACTGCGAAGTTTGCGCCGCGTCGCGAAGGTCCTTTTAGAATTTTAAAAGTAGTGTCGCCCACCACATATGAAGTGGGTGACAAGGAAGGTAGGCCCAAGGGAAAGTACCACGCCAGTTTGCTTGTACCGTATGTTGGGGATCAGGAGGAGGTCCCAGTGCGAAGGGTTCGACCTCTTTCTAGTGTAGCCAAGTCAGTCCCGGGTCGTTCTGCTGACTTGGAGGGGGAGGATATAACGCGGCAAATTATCCCGCGTACCACGCGTTTTCCGCGCATGCGCCGAGTGCCCGCGCGCTTGCTTGAGTGAGAGGTCTCTCTCTCACTACTCCCGCGCCCCGAGCGAGCGCCATTTTTAGTGTTCACGCTAGCCTCAAAGCAAGCGCACGCGCGCTGCTCTCGCACCCGCGACCGCGAATTGTTATAAGTTAATTTTATGTTTTTAACACTTAAGTTCCTACTAGGCTAACAATCCAAAATTGGTCAAAGTGATTAAACGAACAGTTTTGTTAAGGGAACTAGTTTGTTTCATTGTGCGAAACCCCAATACACACGATCGTACGTTATACTACTTAGAAACTAAAAAAAAACTTAAAAAACTAACGACTTACTTTCACAATTTTTTTACTTGTTTGCCCCAACACAATAAACCATGCCAATCACATCTAAGGCCAAGGAACAATAAACAATAACTACCGGACCCCGCACCTCGCCGCGGCGCGCCGTTATCAGTCACCGACCGTTCGGACCGTTCCACCCGCACGCCCCTCGCCGTTCCATCCACCCGCGCGCGCCCTGAGACGCTGTCACGCCCAGTCACGAAGCGGCTGGAACGACGTTATTTTGGAACGTTGATATTTCGAACCAAGTCACTGTGATATCTTTGGTAAGCCGATCACGGTGATTTTTTCACTGTGAAGTTATTTATCACCCAAGTCTACTAATAATTCTTATTTTTTAATTAAAAATGCATTATAAAGTGTAAAAATCTTTCTATAACTTTATTATTTTCAGTAAATTATTTTAAACCACAAAATTTATCACTATTGCATTATCGCATGTACGGGTTGCGACCTAACCTATTAAAACCGCAGTCTCTGATAAACACTATCTGTTTACGCCTGTTTTCTAAAAGCGGTGTTTTCTATTCGATGGATGCTGAAATGTCTAATGCGAACTGGCGTGGGGTTCCACTGAGCGAGGTAATAGGGTCGCAGTCTCCATGGGGCGCGCCGGAATTCCCTTTAGTGAGTCCTTCGCACAACCACACAGTGCTGTATCATATTCCCGCTAACGGGGACATAGGAGATACGCCTCCGAAGCCTCAGATCAGCCAGGACAAATGGGACAGTGAACACGTACGAATGCCGTGCTCTAGTAAGAGCTTATATCCTGTTGAAGATGTAAGTATACATAGTCACCATCATACTATATTATAAAACAAAAATCCCCGCCGCCTCTGTCTGTCTGAACCTAACATGACCCAGCGACCACTAAAACTACTGAATGGATTTTCATACGGTTTTCACCAATGGATGGAGCGATTCAAGAGGAAGGTTTATGTGTTTAATTCATTGCCGAAATTCCCATAGGAACTAAGTCCCGGGTGGGAATCTAGTTATTGATAAAGTAAGCATTTTTTAACTTTTTACTTGTTTTATTCAGTCGCTCAAAAAATATCTAAAACTCAAATGTATTTTAATGCTCGCTAGATCCTCGACCTTATCTTAGCACTGAGCTATCTCTTCCAACTATGCAATGGGTGGTTTTAGAACACGGCCCTAGTTACTAAGTTTTCTGAAAAGTGACTTACTGACAAATTAATTAGTGTAGACATACATACACTCTCGCCTATAAGGGATGATATAGAAATAGTTCATTTTTTGCCTAAACGTAGACATTACTCCTACACCAGGCACTCAAGGGTTGCGGGTAGCGCTCGGGGGTGTCTACCCAATCCCTCCGATCCTTCCAATCCCTCCAGGTCCCTTTTTGTTCAACCACTCACATATAGTGATTTTGCAAATGTTAAAATATAGCGAAGTTGCCAATGTCAAGTAGAAAAACCGTTTACGTGTAAAGGGTTTTTATTTATTTATTTAAATATGCCAGAGCTTCATCCGTTGATCAGCAGGATACATCCTTAGCAGGTGATGATGATGATTTTGGAGCACTAAGATTTTATGACTCCAAACACCCCTTCTGTTAACTAACTGAAACAGAAATTCTAAAAAAATAGGACACTTCACCACTATTTTAATTATATAAATAAAACTCATTATTTAGCCAATAAATACAGAGGCAGGGAACCTGATGGGTGACCAAAGTGGCAAGTTATCACGAGCGTTTCCGTTCTTCGGAGGGCACGTTAAGCTGTCGGTCCGGGTTGTTGTCCAATGACTTCAGTCGTTAAAACCAAGTCAGAGGCCATTGTGCGGTTTGAAAACTCTGACACCAGGTTAGCGAAGTTCGCCACACACTTGACTATACCTACACAATAATAAGAAGAAGAAGCCAATAAATAAAATCTTTTTTTTCAGAATAGTGGTGACACTCACTTAAAGAAACGCTGGGCAATGATAGAAGAAGCACTAAAAAGGCCAATCACAGACAGCGAGCAACTAGCCAATGCCATTCTCAGTTACAACACCAAATTCAGGACCATGTGGAAGTTTAGAGCTTTACACACGTTGTTCAATCAGGTGAGCAGGCTGGCCACCCATGCCATTTTGGAGCAGGTAGGTATATGGTTATTAAAAAAAAAAAACAATCAGCATATAGTGCATTTTGTACGGGAGATCAAACACTTTTTTTCGTATTTTGACCTATGTTCCTTGGGGAAGTTGTTCAGTTTCATGGATTGATTAACCACCCGAGAAGTTAAAATAAATTTACCTAAAGCCCTGTATATGCATGTATCAATGAGGTTTTTGTTATGCTAGTATCTGTTTCTTTTTCAGCATTTAGATGAAGAAGAGTCCCAGTATTTCTTCACAGTCACGTTACCTGAAATTGCTAAGCTGGCTCTTAGCCTACCGAAGCTAATACAAGCACCAATACCTTTACTCAAGTGAGTATTACCTTTTACTCAACTGGTTCAGTTTTATGGGCAGATTAAATTAGGAAAAAGTTTTGAAAGATTTTTTTAAACATTATTAAAAGCAGTAAGAGCCCAGTTGGTTATGAGCCAGACTTATCGAAAGGTTGCGGGTTCAAATCCTGGTGCGGGCCTGTACCACTAAATTCATATTTTCGGACTTATGGACGAATTTTTCATTAATTATCACTTGCTCACATTAATAAATTATCGTGATGAAACCCGCACGTCCAAGAAAATTCGTTTACGAAAGGTGCGCGGTCCACCAACCCGCATTGGGCCAGCGTGGTGGACTATGGCCTAAATCCCCTTCGTGTTTTGTAGGGAGGCACCCCTCGGTGTATGAGGGCTGATATAAAAATTAATAAATGTTTTAATTGTCATCAATAAATGAACATTTTGTTTCCAGACAACACAAGAACCAATCCATATCTTTGACACAGCTTCAGATCGCGAGTTTACTAGCCAATGCCTTCTTCTGTACCTTTCCTAGAAGAAATACGAGCAAACGTGCCTCCGAATATTCAGCCTACCCACACATAAACTTTAGCCCGTAAGTACTATTTTTGGTAGGAAAACATATCTTCGTAGGAAACATGTCTTCTTTTCCATTGGGAAGAATAAGCAGTCGCAGAGCTAGCATGTCCTGTCGCGTTTTATCAACATGCTGCAAGATTTCCACTGCTGTACATAGGCCTCCCCCAAGGATCTCTACATCGAATGTGTCTATGTCAATAATATAGAGAAAGTACTAAATTGTCGCTTGTCTAGTAGGTGTAGGGTTCTAGGTAAGACCTATTAAGGCTTAAGGGCTGGTTCTGAGAGAGGTAAGTCATTCGGACACATTTAGAATTTTATAACACTACATTATACATGTTTGAACCTGTAGTTGCCAGAAGTGTAAAATTAAAAGTGTTATAAATAAAAATTCCACATTAATTTGTTCAATTACTTATTATCTATTTCTTTTTGTTACAGGCTATACGAGTGCATTGGACATGATGATGTGCTTGAGAAACTCAAATGCATCTGTCACTACTTTAGAAGAGTCTGCACAAAAGGTGATAATTTCAAAACTTAAAAATTTCAAACCTTGTCATGGTTTATGAGGGTTATTCAGGGTTGTAAATAAAACAGTTTTTACTGTGAATTATTCATCCGATGTTTCGATAACAATATAGCTGCGACCATGACCATATTTGGCGCGATTTGTTCCAACAAACTTGAAAAAAATTTAAGCGCGTTTTAAAAGACTACCTATCAAAAGACTATCTATTTATTTTTGGCGAATTAATTTAACCTAATAAATAATTTATCCGAAGTTTGTATAACATAGCTACGACCAAGATTATGTTTGACTTGGCACGATTTGTTTAAACAAATTCTTGAAAAAAAAGATAGCGCTTTTTAAAATACTATCAGCGCCACCTATTTATTTTTGGCGAATTAATTTAATCTAATAAACTATTTGTCCGATCTTTCTTTAACATTATACCTACGACCATATTTCGCACGATTTGTTTAAACAAACTCTTTAAAACATGATAGCGCGTTTTAAAAGACTTAGCGCCATCTATTTATTTTTGGCAAATTAATTTAACCAAATAAACTATTCATCCGATGATTCTTTAAGATTATACCTACGACCATATTTCGCACGATTTGTTTAAACAAACTCTTTAAAACATGATAGCGCGTTTTAAAAGACTATTAGCGCCATCTATTTATTTTTGGCAAATTAATTTAACCAAATAAACTATTCATCCGATGATTCTTTAAGATTATACCTACGACCATATTTGGAACGGTTTGTTTAAAACAAACTCTTGAAAAAAATGTTAGCGCGTTCTAAAAGACTTAGCGGCCATCTATTTATTTTTGGCAAATGAATTTAACCAAATAAACTATTTATCCGATGATTTTTTAACATTATACCTGCGACCATATTTCGCACGATTTGTTTAAACAAACTCTTGAAAAAATAAATGACTCATAGTCGTCTCGGCGCTGATTTTCAGCTGGTCCCTGAGCTAAAAAATACTAACTTAAACCTTCGCGTCCTTTTTGAACACATTGTGTACGAGATTTGTATCGCACGCGGCGTAAACAAGCACGCGACGGGTTAACCTAAAAACTTAAAATAGCTCAGACTTTATAAATCCTTGAAAGAGATCCTACTTCCTACTAATATTATAAAGAAAGTTTGTGAGGATGTATGGATGTTTGTTACCGTTTCACGCTCAAACGGCTGGACCAATTTTAATAAAATTTGGTATGGAGGTAGCTGACACCCTGGATTAACACACAGGCTACATAATTTTCCCAAATTCCCACGGGAATAAAGTCCCAGGCGGAAAGCTAGTGTAGCTTTATATTCTCTTCATGACTGCTAGTTCTACATGCATATTTTGTACAGCGCAGCGCCTGTCGGCGTGGCCACATTCACTCGGCGCTCCGTGCCCCCGCGGCTCTGCCCGAAGTGGGCCGACAGCACCGCGGCCGTCGGGGCCCTGCCGCTACATGTGGACCCAGATGGGACCATTGAGGACGCGCATGGACTTATACAGCTCGACTTTGCTAATAAGTAAGTTTGTTTAGTGTGTATTGTTTGTACAGCGCAGTACAAGAACAAGCATTATATTATAGGTTGAGTTAGTGACACAGGTTCTGCCCTAAGTGGGCCTAAGGCGCAGCGAGGCGATGAAATCAACGTAAAATTAATCTTAATAGCTACGGTGCAAAGGTTTTTTTGACAGGCAAGAAGAGACATTCACCACCTGAAGACGGAGCGACGGACGAAAAAAAACCTTGCTCCGTAGCCATTAAGATTCATTTTACTTTAAACCTTTGCTCCGTAGCTATTAAGTTACATTTTACGTTGCTTTGACCTTTGCACTGCCGTGCCACGTCGCTTGTGTATTAAAACACCTCCTTTACCGCGGATATGCCAATACATGTGGACCCAGGTGGGACATTTTAAGACGCACACGGATTTATTCAACTCTTTTAAATAAGTTAGCGAACATAAGGAATGTAAATTTAATCAAAAATCAAAATAAAATCAAATAATTTATTTCGCTTATAACATGGAACAAAAAAAAAACTGAACAATTATGCCTTTAGGAAAAAAGAGAAAAAAATCGCTTCTTCATCAAACTTTTTGTGAATCACCCCCTAAAGTTTAGATAAATAATTTTACATATCTCTTGCTCTGTAAGTACTCACTTACTTCTCTGAATGCCGGGGTGTATGGATATCATTACAGCATAGGTTTCAAAACCTACCATGTAATAACATTACAGCATAGGTTTTGGAATTTGAAAAAAGAACTGTCATACTCAATACTGCAAGAAGAATATTTTTGAAAAGTTACTTTTTTTTTCTCGGTATCGATTATTTACTCGAATCGGAATCAAGACAATTTATATAAGAATTTATGAAGATTTTATTTTAAATATCGAACTATTTGTTTCGCAGTCACATCGTATGTTAGTTGAAATCGATTTAAAAATCAAACTGGCCAGTACGATTTGACGCGCTTGCGTGCCTTAAAATCGTGAAGAGTAAAAAAGGCAGTCGACTAGCTAGGCGCGAAATTTAATTAAATACACATGTGTCTCTTTAATAAATGTTCATAGAAACCTGCTTTCTTGTTTTTTTACTTACCTCACAATCGATATGTAAAGCAGAGTGTTTATCTCGGGTGTAAGCATCAATTGCATACTCGGGCTAATTAGCGCCCTCGCTGCGCTCGGGCGCCAAAAACCTCGTATGCAATTGATGTCATACAGCCCTTGGTTAACAATCTACTATAAAGTCACCCATATATTCAAAAATTGTGAAATTTTAGACATTATAATATTATCATCTAACCTAACACCAGCCCATATACGTCCCCACCGAGGGGCACGGGCCTCCCTTCGAAACACGAAGGGAATTTAGGCCATAGTCCACCACGCTGGCACAATGCGGGTTGGTGGACCGCTCGTCTTTAGAAAACGAATTTTCTTGGACAGGCGGGTTTCATCACGATGTTTACCTTCGAGTGATAATTAGAAATCCGTACATAAATCCGAAAAGACGTATTTAGTGGTACAGCCTGCACCAGGATTTAAACCCGCAACCTTCCGATTACAAGTCTGGCTCATTACCAACTGGGCTATTACCGTGACTGAAAATGGAAAGGTACAACTTTCGTGATAGTCGTTAACGTTCGCAATTAGTGTGATGTGAAGAGCTATTATTATTGACTACCCCGAAAGTTGTACCTTTTACTAAACACAGTCACATATAATGAACTTATTGTTTTTATGGTCAGATATCTAGGCGGTGGAGTATTAGGCCATGGCAGCGTACAAGAAGAAATCCGCTTCGTAGTGTGTCCGGAGCTCATGGTGTCGATGCTGTTTACGGAGGTGTTGAGGCCGAACGAGGCGCTTTTTATGATAGGTAACGTATATTTATGTTATGGTTTTCTTGTGTTTTCTTTTCGCGTTGGGTTACCTAGAAGAGATAGCTGTTTAGCGTTAAGGCCGCACTTGCGCACGTTTGGTTGTAAGTTTGTATTGTACGTTTTGTCTTGCCTTTTTAAGAATGTAGTAAAGTATTTATCTATTAGATTTTCAGAAACAATATCTTATTGTTAAGTTCCATGCTGGAATGAGAGTTACTTCCATGCGGACAGTATAATGAGAAAACACCTTTTACTCATTACACAGTCCTTTTAATTCGATATTAAATAAATTTCAACGCAAGAACACATAAACTCCGATCTACGCGCGTAACGATCTGTCAAAAGCGGCCGTTTAGTGTTGTGCCACACCGCGTGGACTGGTAGTGTTGTACCACTTGTGTCGTCGATCAATTTTTCTTTAACAGAATGTACCAGTTGCCAACTCTTCCCAGGCATACCGTAAAAGTCAGTAAGTGGGACAGAAGAGTTTTGCTGTATTGTGGGCGAAAGGCTGAAAACCTCTCACCACTTCCATTTATTTCATCTTATAACCCTTTGACTTTGTCACACGTAGGACAAAGTGGTTTATTAAAACCACTGATGCTCTGCCTACCCTGATAGGGATTTAAGGCATGAGCGTATGTAATGTCCGGTTTGGTCGAGTGGTAGTGACGCTGCCTCTTGATCGGCGGGTCCTGGGTTCGATCCCCAGTCGGGGCAAACATTTGTGTAAAAAGCAGATGTTTGTTCTCGGGTCATGGGTGTTTGTGTTTGTCTTTATGTGTGTTCCAAGGGACCCACGACACAAGGGAAAACCTTAGTGTGGGCCTTTGAGTGTGTAGCGTTTATTTATTTAAAAAAAAATGTATATCTTATTGTAAACAGGTTGTGAACGCTACAGCAAATACGAAGGTTACAGCCGAACATTTCGCTGGGCCGGCGACCATATAGACACCACCCCTTTAGACTCGGCCGGCCGGCGCCGGATAGCCGTGCTGGCTATAGACGCCTTGCCGTACGCCAATAGAGCTCAGGAGTATAGACTCCCGCTTATCAGTAGGGAGCTTAATAAGGTAGGTCTTTGAATGTGAAATTTCTGATATGTTTGTATGTATGTAAATCCTTTATTGTACAGTCGAGGAATAAAAAGATTCGTCACCTTAAGGCCCATTTTCGCTTGCACTTATGCAGCAATCAATTATGTCAACATTCCAGAACAAAACAGTGCTGCTAACATTTACTTCAATATTTTTTTGTTATTTTTTTATTGGCAATCGGCCGAGAGGCCATTTGTGCCATTTTCAAGTACCATCTAATAAGCAACTGACGGCAGAATATAAAAAGAAACAAAGAGAAAAAAAAAACTAAAAAAAAAAATGTGATTACATATTTATAATTTAATGTCATTAACTCATTAGCGTGGATAAATGAAGCAAGAGCATAAAAAAAGTGAGAATTATCAAAACAGAGAAGAAGGGAAATTGAAGTGGGAAGAGAAATCCTTTGCACTTGCGCAAGAATCATTCCCGCCAATATAAACAACAGTGCTTGAAGTTTGCTATCACAAGATATTTTGGAATAGATCCTTTGGCAGACATAAGAAAGGTGCTGTCAACCTAGTTTTGTTCATAAATCTAACCAAAATAAGTTTTTAGTTTATAATAACATGTGCGAACTTTTCCATGATAATAATCTTCTGATTTAACACAAATCTTGAGTTAAATCAATTTGAACTTTGTAACAGAAATAATAAAGCACAATTTTCTATGTAACAGTCAGTTCTGTATCAAATTTTCAAAATGTAATATGTACTCGGGGCACGATAAAGGAATCAATTTGAAAACTGACGAAGGTTTTCATTCCGTGACTGTAGAATCAATATTCTTACAGGAGCAAAATATGGTACTTAAAGTTAGAATACATACTATGCGGTATGATATCTATACTATGCTGTGATAGCCCAGTTGGTAATGAGCCAGACTTGTAATCCGAAGGTCGTGGGTTCAAATCCTCGTGCGGACCTGTACCACTAAATTCGTCTTTTCGGATTTATGTACGGATTTCGGCCGGTTTGGTCGAGTGGTAGTGACGCTGCCTCTTGATCGGCGGGTCCTGGGTTCGATCCCCAGTCGGGGCAAACATTTGTGTGAAAAGCAGATGTTTGTTCTCGGGTCATGGGTGTTTGTGTTTGTCTTTATGTGTGTTCCGAGGGACCCACGACACAAGGGAAAACCTTAGTGTGGGCCTTTGAGTGTGTAGCGTTTATTTTTATTTTTTTAATTTCTAATTATCACTTGCTCAACGGTGAAGGAAAACATGGTGATGAAACCCGTCCGTCCAAGAAAATTCATTTTCAAAAGACGAGCGGTCTCCACCAACCCGCATTGGGCCAGCCCTCTTCTCGGTGGGGACGTATATGGTCTGGTAAGATACTAGCAAAACTGATTTTTTAGTACAGGAAACAGCACGTCAGGTTACTCATTTGCACAACGAAAGCCGGCGCTATCACAAGCCAGATAAGGGCGTCTTCAAGGTGTGCTACCGTGTGTACAAGTAAATGGGGTTTATTTTCTTTCGGGAATTTAAAGCCTATGTTACAAAATTTTGCAGAAAATAACATATAGCATAGCTTTTTAAATACCTTTCCATGTGTTAGACCAGTCTTTCCCAACGTGGGCGATAACGCCCCCTTGTGGGCGCTGCAGGCCTAAAGGGGGGCGGTAAGAGACCCAGAAAAAAAAGGGGGCGTTGTGTAGGGCTTTGGGGTCGATTTATAATTTCATCTACCTAGCTAGGAAGACTCTTAGACACCGACTGAGCTCTCGACTCTCGACTACATCTTGTGAACATCAACTAATATTAATTAAGATATAGCTCAAACTCGGTTCGATATAATAGACCGTGGGCAATCATGTTTTAACAAGTTTTTGTTAAATAATCCGATTTGTACATTCCTGTATGAATCGGCTGGTTCTATATAATACTTGTTCTTGCTTGTCGAGTACGATTGGGCGTCGAATGAGATAAACGAGTTTATGCACGTTTGTCTTATTCCTGTTGGTGCGTGCTGCTTATGCAATCCTATATAAACGACGTAAATTTATTTTATTTTCATTTGCGGTTTCGCGCATAATAGATAAGCAGTACTTCATTATAAAACTTACGTATTTCTCAAAACAAAACAATGTCGGAAGTAAAAAAGAAGAGACGGCAATACTCTGCGGAATATATTAAATTCGGATTTATTGAAAATCCCACAAACCCGTCGTCGCCTTTGTGTCTTCTATGTCTGTCTAAAAACATTTTCGAACGAAGCAATGAAGCCTTCAAGACTGCAAGATCATTTGAATAAAATGCATCCAGATAAGAAAGACAAGAATGTAGCATATTTTCAAGACCTAGAGAAGAAGCATAATACTCAGCCAAGTGTATCAAAACTATTTTCGGCGGCTGCTAAGCAAGATGACGACGGACTTCGAGCTTCGTACAATATCTCTTTGTTAATTGCTCAAAAAGGCAAACCACACAACATCGGAGAAGAGTTAATTTTGCCAGCAATAAAGGAAGTAATAACTACTGTGCTTCATAAACCGGCCGCAGATATTATCCGAAAAATTCCTTTGAGTAATAATTCTGTGCAAAGACGAATTGATGAAATGGCTGAAAACATTGAAGAATCATTGTGCAATCATCTGAGGACTAGTCAATTCTCAATTCAGCTCGATGAGTCCACTTTACCAACTAATGAAGCGTTGTTGCTATCTTACGTGAGGTTTATTAAAGATGAGAAAATACGTGAAGAACTATTGTTTGCCAGAAATTTGGAGACAGATACAAAAGGCGAAACCATATTCAATACATTGGAAAAGTTTTGTGAAGAGAAAGAGATTCCTTTGAAAAATATTATATCAGTTGCTACGGATGGCGCTCCGGCTATGACAGGGCGCCATAAAGGCTTCATAGCGTACTTAAAAAATAAAATTCCAGATGTCCTTGCTATACATTGCGTTATTCATAGACAACATTTGGTTGCTAGAAACTTAAGTGAACGACTATTTCAATCACTGCAATATGTCATCAAAGCAGTCAATAAAATCCGTAGCAGCTCTTTGAATGATAGATTATTTCATCAGCTTTGTGTTACTAATGACGAAGATTTCAACCGTTTATTGCTTCATACTGAAGTTCGTTGGCTGTCAAGAGGCAATTGTCTGATTCGATTTTACAACCTGTTTGACTCTGTGATAGAGTTCTTGGAAACTAAAGATACAGAACTGCGCAACAAGCTCATAACATCAAAGAATGATATAGCTTACATGACAGACCTGTATAAATTGTTCAACGACATGAACCTCCAACTGCAAGGCGATGAACTAAATTTAATTAAAACAAAAAATGTCGTTGCTGCTTTCGCAGCCAAACTGCTTCTGCACAAAAAGAATATGGGCAGACGTGAGTTTCACAATTTTCCGAATTTATCAGTATCCTGCAGTAACGACGACTTGTTTGCCTACTGCCAACATTTGGAAAACCTCCACATTGACTTCACCGAACGATACTAGGACATTTTAAACTTGGAAATACCAGACTGGGTGTTAGATCCGTTTTCAAATGTCAACATAGCAATGTCACCTCAGCTGGAAGAAGAACTTATAGAATTGACAACAAACGAAGAAATAAAAATCAAGTTCAAAAATGGATATCAAGAATTTTGGCTTCAAAAACCGATCCTGCAATTGTACCCTGGATTGTGGTCAATTGTTCAACGATTCTTGATAGCATTCCCATCGTCATATTTGTGTGAACGTGGTTTTAGTGCTGTGGCAACGCTGCTTACTAAAAAGAGAAATCGTTTGCGTGTTACCGAACGTGGCGACTTGCGGCTGTTTTTAAGTAAATTGGAACCTGATATCAACAAACTTATTGAACAGCATCAGATTCAACCTTCACATTAGTTTTTATATAAGAATTGATTATGTTTGTTTTATTTTCAATAAAAGATACTCTGTCCGAATACTATAAAGTTGCGTTTCAATAATCAGTTATAAGTACTTAGCGGTTTTTAAGTATGTTTAAAAAGGGGGGCGTTAAAAAATAATTTATTCTTAAAGTGGGCAGTAGACAAAAAAAGGTTGGGAACCCCTGTGTTAGACGAACCAACAATTTGTTTTAGAAAACTGTCCTATAACAACAGCATTCTGCTCACGTAAGAAGGCTATTTTTAACCCCCTACAAAAAAGAGGGGTATTATAAGTTTAACAATGTATCTGTGTGTCTGCCTGTCCTAAACGAATGGACTGATTTCGATGCGTTTTTTTTTGTTTAAAAGCTTTTTATTTATTATTATAAGATGGGTTAACTCTTGACCTCAATCGTAACCATAAGGTCAAAGATGAGGTCGACGATAGAGCGAGTTATTCCAGAAAATGCCTATAAAGGCACGCATCGACGGAACACAGCAATCTGTTTGGCGTCGGACTTCGGTAGGAGGGTGGTCGCGAACCAGACGGCCCTTTACAGAGCCTACCACACCGCGTGAGACCATAGGACGACACCTCAGATTCAGAAAGAAATGAAGTGTCGTTGCCTGGGATGGATTACTAGGAGGCAGGTCTCATTTGTGTTTCCTTAGTCGCCTCTTACGGCACCCACGGAAAATGATGGAGTGGCGTTATTCTCAACCGATCACCACACGGTTAAGCTGATTTAATTGAGTTCTTAGCTAATGTTGATCAAAATCGGTTGAGCCGTGCAAGAGTTACAAGTGATAAACGCCAGGGGTTAAACACAATTTTTAATTTAAGATTAATTAATCGACTACCAAAAAAAAGTTTATTTTCGGACAACAGGATCCATTTGTTGTCCAAAAATAACTTTTTGTCGGACTTTTATTACTTTTAACTTTTATTCGGACACATGGAAGCACATCAGACTGCGGCTTTCGTAGTGCGAATGGACAACCTGACGTCCTGCTGTATGTGCAATACTTAAAACTATTTTTAAACTTAAAAAACAGGTTCTTAATTCGACTGAATGTTCCTTTTAACAGGCATGGGTAGGTTTCTCAGCATTCACATCTGACCAGCCAGGGCTTCAGTATCCTGGGATTGCAACTGGCAACTGGGGCTGCGGGGCCTTCGGGGGCTCCCCGCAACTAAAAGCCCTGCTTCAACTCATGGCCTGTGCCGAGGCCAGACGACCCATGGCGTATTACACCTTCGACGACACTGACATTAGAGACGAAATCATTAATGTTTATAATCTGCTGGCTAGATATAATGTTACTGTTGGTAAGTTTATAATATTTATTCCCTATTAATTATTATAAATGCGAAAGTAACTCTGTCTGCCTGTCTGTTACGCTTTCGCGCCTAAACTATTGAACCGATTTTGATGAAAGTTGGTACAGTGATAGATAAGACCTTGGAAAATTTGGCTTTTATCCCACAGCTGGGCACGATATAACCTGTAGTCACGCGGGCGGAAAGCTAGTTACTTTATAAAATTTATTTTTATTTTTTATTTATCTTAGGTCTACAGCGTTTTACTTATCTAATTAACAGTAACAATTAACAAAACTTAAGCCAATAACAGACCCCTACTATAAAGCCGCGTGATTTTTTACACAGGGAGAGTAAACTGATGTGAGAGATGGGTATTTTTCCACTTAAAAAGTCCCGGGAAACCTGTAGCTGTATGTGTGTTGAAGAAACAAAAAATAATGATGTCTATGTCAAGCTTATTAAAATTTCTTGGTTGCAGGTGAACTGTACAAGTACATAGAGGAATTCTCAGAGACAGATATCCGTCGATCTCATCTACACGCGTACATACAACAGGCGCTACTCGACCGATGCAAGCCGACTCACGAGCCGGGGCCCACTCACACACTCACCGACGAAACTGTAAGTACACTCATCTACACGCGTACATACAACAGGCGCTACTCGAACGATGCGAGCCGACTCACGAGCCGGGGCCCACTCACACACTCACCGACGAAACTGTAAGTACACTCATCTACACGCGTACATACAACAGGCGCTACTCGAACGATGCGAGCCGACTCACGAGCCGGGGCCCACTCACACACTCGCCGAAGAAACTGTAAGTACACTCATCTACACGCGTACATACAACAGGCGCTACTCGACCGATGCGAGCCGACTCACGAGCCGGGGCCCACTCACACACTCACCGAAGAAACTGTAAGTACACTCATCTACACGCGTACATACAACAGGCGCTACTCGAACGATGCGAGCCGACTCACGAGCCGGGGCCCACTCACACACTCGCCGAAGAAACTGTAAGTACACTCATCTACACGCGTACATACAACAGGCGCTA
This sequence comes from Aproaerema taeniolella, assembly GCA_949987775.1. Classification (NCBI taxonomy): domain Eukaryota; kingdom Metazoa; phylum Arthropoda; class Insecta; order Lepidoptera; family Gelechiidae; genus Aproaerema; species Aproaerema taeniolella. The sequence continues at coordinate 18,945,750 of OX465250.1, forward strand.
CTCGACTGATGCGAGCCGACTCACGAGCCGGGGCCCACTCACACACTCACCGAAGAAACTGTAAGTACACTCATCTACACGCGTACATACAACAGGCGCTACTCGACCGATGCAAGCCGACTCACGAGCCGGGGCCCACTCACACACTCACCGAAAAAAATGTAAGTACACTCATCTACACGCGTACATACAACAGGCGCTACTCGACCGATGCAAGCCGACTCACGAGCCGGGGCCCACTCACACACTCACCGAAAAAATTTTAAGTACACTCATCTACATGCGTACATACAACAAGCGCTACTCGACCGATGCAAGCCGACTCACGAGCCGGGGCCCACTCACACACTCACCGAAAAAATTGTAAGTACACTCATCTACATGCGTACATACAACAGGCGCTACTTGACCGACGCAAGCCTCTTACGCCTTCTTGCCTAAACTACCGCACCGATTTTAATGAAATTTGATACAGAGATAGATGGGTCTCGCAGGGTCTAGCGAAAAGACATAGGTTGCATATTATCCCACAGCTGGGCACGATATATCCTGTAGTCCACGCGGGCGGAAAAATAATGTAGCATTCTAATGGTTAGAGATTTTGTTCAAATCGGTCCCCTAGTTTCAGAGCCTATTCAATGCAAACTATTTTTTCCTTTTTATAATATTAGTGTAGTGTTATATGTGTCTCATCGAACATGATCCTTAAAGATTCCAGTATCCGCCCATTCAGGCTACGCGTTAATTTCTTGTTACAGAGTATAGCACCGGAAACCATTCAGAACGATCTTATACAGAAACCAATGAACGACTCCCCAGACCTATTCTCTTCACAAGACGAAGATCACAGTCAGCCACAAATAACTAATTCCAAACAAACATCTGACGGTACCGCTAACAAAATGGCGGACAGCGATAACAAAATGGCCGCCCATACAACGCGACTATTTGAACAAATACAGAAATTTGACGATGAAAACGGAAAATTAAATCTTAGTCAGAGTAAAAACGAATCATCAGATTTATCGCATTATTTTAACGCACAGAAAGCTGAAGACGTGAATAGTTTAGAAGAAATAAAGCCGAATACGGTAGCTTTAAGTAGCGAAGAAAACAAAATGGCCGACAATACTTCCCGCCTTTTTGAGGCGGTGCAGAAGTTCGACGATGAAAACGGTAGGTTGAGTTTCTCCCTTCCACACTCCTCACCCCTTAGTAAAAGTATAAACGCACCACAAACACACGACTCTGACGTTTCTATGCATAGCGATAGATCAGAACCTTCGCCCGAGGTTAAAAAGAAAATCTCTAGAAAAATTACAGACTATTTTAGTAAGAAATCTACTTGATAGATGTGTATGGATATACATGTAATGAAAATGCAACATAAATTGATTAATTTATTATACTATCTCTGTGCAAGTTGCTTCTTATTGTTCTCTCTTCAAATTCCTTATTTTCAATTTTTTTTCCTGTTACTTTTTTGATGTAGATAGAACCTTCTAGTCTGTAGATACATAAATTAAGTTGAGTTTTTCAAGTCTTTGCAAAAAAGAAAAGATATTATCTACATCTCAGCAAAGATATGGACTTAGCGAAGATATAGTATGGTTTAAAATGAAATCGTTATCTACAGATTAAACATTTTTTATGTAATGTAATGGTTTTGATTCTCAAAACGCGGTAGTCTACAAGACAAATAGTACAATTTAAAAATGAAACCATCTTTTTAATTTGATTCGAGCAACCAAACAACTTTTTTGAAATTCAGTAGGTATTTTTAGAAAGACTTGAATTAGGTTATAGAGTGTAACTCTTCGTAGAACAAAACCATTATGTTGTCGCCTTGTATGCTAGTATCAGTCTTGATACGTAAGTGTGGTATAATATTCGCTTTTCATGTTGCCTTTGCGCAACTCTTGGTTAATACAATGGTACACCTTGGCCTTATAGTGTGGGACTTATAGGCATGTGGGCCTTATAGTGTGTGTTACTGCGGCTTAATGCAAGAGAACTGACCAAACCAACAACTAGTAAGGTAAGCTTTTTTATATATTATTTTGTAGAGGAAATAAAACAACCACCTAATATAATTAAAATTATTTATTATCGTTCATCATATTTCTAGCATACTAAACGTAATAAGTGTATAATAATAAATAATTGAATAGTAATTTAGTTTTGAAATATTTCAGCAATATACATATTAACTCGATAATAGGTTCAAACGTTGATAACTAAACGAGAACATGCAAAATAGGCGAATCATTATTGTATTAGTTTCCGAGTTCTGTAACGCAGTCCTCTTTGGCTAAGTACGGTTTGATCCTACTAAAACTAAATAAATAAGATATTTTCTTTACCTAGCGACGCTTCAAAAAAGTGATGAATAACTCTTATTTTACAATCTTTGGCGAACTATAACAATATACGAGAATAAACATTTCAATAGCTAGCTAGCAATGCACTGAAATATTAAACTCTGTCCACCTATATTCAGAACTTGTAGGTATAAGTTTATACAATGTCAAATTATATATTTATGAGCCTCGTCCCAGAATGCCTACTCTCAGATATTTGCTTGACTATATAACAGAGATTGTTAATATTTTTAGTATTATTGTGCAAGTTTCAAAGGCAATGTGAGAATGATTATAATTTCGTATTAATTTATCATTATCAGTCATTATAATAAACAATCTTTGTTCAATTAAGACTATATACTAATATCTAAGAGTAGACATAGAGGTAGGCTCCAAAAATTTACTTTATTTATATCATAAGTACTCGTTACTAACGTGGGCGCAATACAGTGAAACTACATGTCGACATTTCTTGCCATCCGGGCAGTTTTGACAACTTTCTGTTCTCCAACTTAGCGTGAACTTTTCGGTAAAAGGCTATGTATTTTGTGGTTACATAATATAAACATTTTGTACAACTATTAATGTAAGGTACAGCAGACGTAGCGCGGTATCTATTTTATCGCCTCATCTCATAGACATAAAAATAACATGTCAATGACTTGTCTCAATTTTTGGTTTAATATTGAGCAGGACGGAAAACTGCTTCTTGCAGCAAGCAAAGGCAACGGGGTAACAAATATTTATCCATTCAATACGATTGACTAGTTTTTAGACTGCGTTGAAAAATACATAGCCTTTCTGCTTTATTACCTGCTAATATCGCTCTTAGAGACACACATAAAAAATTAGGTTCTTCACTTCAGTTTCGTAAAACTTCACTAGATGGCGCTTAATGGATCTCTAAGTGCGTATTGGTTTTAGCAGCAAAGGGTTGCAGTTTTGAAGAAGTTTCACGTTATAATTAGATAAATAGTGGTCTTGGACGTTTGTTTCAAGCGTATATCACAGACGCAGTCGCGTCCTTTGCTAAGCTAGTCGTAAACAGCTAAACTGTTTCTGCTCTTAGTTTGAACTACTCGGATCGGTTCGGATGCGTTATCAGAGGCAGTTGCGAATTTTTTGAGTCAAATTGTTTTACATTTACCATTTTTATACGTCTAAGGGCTCTTTTATTTCGTGCGTGTTTGCGCGCGCGTGCGGGGCCAGGCCCGCATGCATGCCACCCAGAACCTATTATTTCATACATGTTTTTCTTTTTCCGCGTGCGTGTGGCCCGCCTTACAATAAAAACATGTATGGAATGACAAGTTGTGGGCAGCACGCAGCGGGCGCAAACACGCATGACAATAAAAGAGCCCTAAGAAATATAATCCACATTTAGTTTTTGGTTTTTTTAAACCTCCATTTTTATATTTAGCTGAATGTCTCGTTCCGAATAATCCAAACATTGAGCTCTTTACTCTTAAACTATTCCGATATAAGTTATCCAGAACAATGCGAGATAGTTTTCGAGTATCATGCCCGCTGTTTAATTTTTTGGTTTTTATGCGACAAAGACTATACTTAGACATGAAAAAATTAGGGAGATTTGGAATTAAAAATTGGCAACTCTAAATTAAGTTGCATATTTGAATTTTGTACACAGATTAAATAAGAGTATTAGTGAAATTCTTTTTTAAAGTCCAAATATACTCAACGTGTCGAACTGTTAGTTTGGTTACTGATGAGTATCTATGTTTTATACTCGAAACTGCCCTTAGGCTCCTTCCATATCACTCAGACCCAAATCTAAAGAGCTTTAGTCGCCATAAAGTACCCTTAATTAAGAATTCAGTGTGAATTATCTAAATCGGTTAATGATTATGAATTCACCTTAGCTTTAACATAGCGACACCCTGTCACCCGCCCGAGCGTACCCGGGGCAAAAGGCTAGTAAGCTCTAAATAAGATATGACGTCACATATGTATGTACATTTATTTATTTATTTCATTACTGCGAATCTATGGCAGTGGTTCTGAACCTTGGCGTAATTACCCTATAAATTGGGGTAGTCAGGGTAAATTGGTATCATTTAATAAGATAAAGTAATGACGTTTATTGAGATTTAAAATAATAAGCAGCAAACCGTTTTGCTGTTTATTTTTACAAATGTACCTTCATTAAAAAGGTTAAGAACCACTGATCTACAAAGAATTCTGTATTTGACGTCCATATAAAGTAATTCTGTATTATACACGGGAACTATTTTGCAAGCGATTTTAAAAACAATGGCTATTCACAAATGGATAGTAACTGTACAGTTGGTATCTGTTTTCTTTACGGACGGCGGCGCGATTTGACTAAAATTTCTTTGCTGACGCTAAATTCGTAATAAGATGCGTCGACAGCGTCACTAATAGGCCCTTAGTCATATTGAAATTATAAAACTTACACATCTGTGTAAACTTGGCAAGCTGAACAAGGATGAAGCAATATGAGAAACAAAGACGGCAATAATTGAGGTAGTAGCTTTGCTTTCATAAAATTGCTTTATACCTGTTGACCTTATCACAATAATCAATGTTCTAAGTTCATATACTGCTGATAACTTGTATATGAGAAAGACATTAGTAATTGTCCGTGCTATATCTAGGATCATTTCTAAAGTACAGAAAACAAGTTGCAAATAACCTAAGTCAAGTATGAGCGCTGATTGGTCGATATAAATGTTACATACTGAAAAATGCATTCATTCTTTGTTTGAAGATGCATTTGTTCGTTTTTCTGACCAACTAGAATAACAATCGAGTTAAATCTGAATATAGCTGGCGAGATTGAGAGAACCTTCCTTCCATTCCTTCAATCAAATCGTACGTTTGTATCCTGCAATACAAATGTATGATTTTGATGGATAATTCCTCTCTATTCTACATTTGATGCGTTTCCCAACATGAGTAAGGGCTTACAACTAAACAAACTATGAGTGTCACAGTAGATATATCTACCTAAAACTCTTCCATAACTTGTAATTTTAACCTCTAATTTAACCAAACGGTTATACCATTCATAATTTTAGTCATGCTCTACCAATCTATACCAATAAAATTATTGAATTAACCTTAATTTTAAATCTATAGGTATATCGTTCAAACAAATAACTGCAAAACAGTATTCTGGATAACTTATTAAAAATATGTCATACAATTAAATTGTCCCTTCTAATATTGTTCTTAATTTTTTCGTTCTAGTTTTAGGGTATTACAGACAGCGGGTTAGGTTTGCGATAGATTGCTCTATTATAGTTAGAAAAAAAACACAGCTTTACTTGGACATAGAAATAAATTAAGTACAATAAGAATTAAAAGTTGTGCTTGAAGCTAAACTATGCTAAGCGATAGAGAAAATAAATAACAGAAAGAGATATGACTAGATCGATTTTTTAATATCCTAGGACCTAGAATCATAAAAGCACTATGCGCCTCTCTTCATATTTTATAATATAAATAGATATATAATAATATTGATTAATTAATTCCCAATTCTAACGTTTGTTTTTCTGATTAAAATATTGGCATTCGTCTTAATAACTACATCGAACGGTGTTCTCGAGATGTCGTGTAAAATTATGTTTTTGTAGTGGTATACAATCTACATGCTCTAAGTAAGCTCAAATGGATTAATTCTTGGCCCGAGCTAGATATATAGCATAACAGAGTAGGATAAGCCAAGTGGCCCTTTACATTTCGCTCTATAACTCTTGTCTCTCTTTAGACCAAGCGAGCATAGTTACATTTGATATCTTGAAATGTAGACAGTATTGAGAAAATGCGACACCATCTGAACTACCTTTTTCGCCTAAACAACGTTCCGATTTCAATTCGCATCAATTCTCAAACGATTCATACGTCCTCGAGTGCTTCGAAATTCTTCACGTCTACGTGAGGGCTATGACGAATTCAAGTTTCGAAAGATATAAATATTTTTTATAAAATTTTAGGAGTTAAGTAGTTTTTTAAGAAATTCGTGTTCGTATTACTAAGATTTTTGTCCGATCTGTTTGCGGGCGCTGTTTGCTAGCGTACGTCGTTGTACTAGCTTAGATTTTGTTTCAGAGGAGTTTTGTATTTTTAGATGACAAAGATACAGCGCCCGCATTAAGTATGGCAAGATGAAAAGTGAATGAGGATACTAGTAACTAAAGCAATGTCAATTTGGAATGTAGTTGGCGCGGCCGGTGCTTGAAACAAGAAAGCGAAGCGTTGTAAGTCGGGACAGATGAGATGAAGTGATGTGTAACGCTACGATAGTACGAGACAGTATAAAAAGTCGCGCAAGACTAGTGGACCCGAGAATGAAGGCGCGAGACGCGCCGGGGTGGCCGAGTGGTATCGTAGTCTAAGACAGAGAGTTCGGCAAAACTTGCCTACATGAAAAACATTTAGATACATTTAAATAATTGCAAAGCATACCCTGTATCCTAGAATCACTTTTATGGCGATTGTTTTATACATTCAGAGAGGACTCATTAATCTATTACAAACGTTTGCGTCTCCGCAATATATCTTTAGGGAATTTTTATTTTTAATCAGTATAAAGATATAAGTACACAATATTATTAATTACCCGAGACCCGAGGCCGGTCGGCGACGCGTCGTGCGGGCGTTTTACTCCTACATTACCCACGAGGTGATATTATCGATAGTCGATATACTAAGTATACGATTTCCGGTTTGGCAACGATTTTTCTGTAACCTAAATAGCGCGCGGTGCGAGCGCGCCCGCGCAGGGATTGTGACGTCACGGGTAGGCGGTGACGTCACGCCGCACCGCCGCCGCTCCGCTACTCGCCTGCACTAAGCACTCTACTCTTCACATTCGACTCGAGCTCGGCCTTTGTGCGCTAACGCATCCCCAGACAATCAAAAGGCGAGTCCCTCACGCGGCCCGATTCCCTCTCGGAACAAACCCCCCCTCATCCCTCGAATCGGACCGTTATAAATTTTATTGGATTATCTAAAATGTACAATTGATTTTATTAGTTTCATTTCCCTAGTGCATTTGTTTGAGGCCGGCCCTACAGTCGGAATACGAAACGAGACCACATCGACGATTTATAAACATCAATAAGTCTAAGAAACGGTAACGTAAATTTATCAATAAATTTAAAAAAATGCATCAAAAACAAAACAACGCTAAAACAATTTAAAAAGCGTAACAACGTATTGCACAATAGTAAGTTATAGAGAAAAGAACTAGAGATAAGTACTTAATGTTAAGTATGTATACCGTTTTATACACACTGCTTAATTATAAATCATAAACGCCTAAAACTAGAATACTATATCAATATAATATAATTATCTGTGTAAATATAAAATTCTATGTCTTGTGGTGAGTGTAATATTTGACTAGAAGGCGGGCTGCGGCGCCGGCCCGTCACTTTCGACTCTCCATATGGGATTAATTTTACTAAAAAACCACCAGGCCTATCTCTTTCGACATTCGAAACATTGATCGTCGTCATTTCCTGACATATTTACTCTAAACCACTAAAACTCTCGACAACGAAAAATAGAATATCGAAAAATAATAAGGGTAGGTACATCTGGCATTATGCAATTTTCGAATTTCGTTTCTATGTTCGAATTCGAATGAAATCTCGAAAATGACAGGACCTCATAATTCGGGTCATTAATATTTACAAATATATAGCATTAAAATCAATTGATGCGAAACTCATTTTTTTTAGTTCCCTCATGTAGAGATTTATAGAGACGGTCGTTAGTAATAATACTTATATGTCTGTTACATATAAAGCTTGTGTCAAAAATGTATTTATGGCTATCCTTGTCTTACTTTACAATGATGCTTGATTAAGTTTAGCACTATTTTCACGAAAATTATGAGTTTTTCGTTAGTTAATATATTACCCTTTTAATTTATTATTTTTATAACTGATTTCGATATTCTACTGTCGCAATCTCTACTCGGAAGCCGGCTAACATTTACCCGAAAGTCCCATATAGAAGAATCAAATCGTGTACAATCTCACACCGGCAAAAGGGCTAATCTATGCCCTCCCGCGCGCTTATTATTTATAATATCTAAGGTATCTCAGTATAATTTTATATTTATATTGGTACCTTCTTGATTATGAATCTATCATTTGTCAGTAGAAATTACGCTAGTTATCTTTTAGCTCGCAGTTCTACTGTTGACTCCCTGGTCGTATGTCACAGTTATTGTATTTAACACCTTAACAATAGTATTATAATATGTATATGTATAGACATAGACACACACGTAGCAAGAAATAAAGTAGGGGAAGCACGCTCTGTGAATTGACATCGCCTTACAACGCGAGTTGTGGATCCTGCGCATACTCTGTGGAAGTCCTCTTAACATTAATTTCCTGTATATCCAAATTTACTACTGTCTATTTAAAATGTATTTAAAACATGGATGTTCCTCCTAAATTCGATACGATTTTATAAATTTCCCACGACTATGTAGAAAAATAAATAGTGAATTTATTTCGAAAATTCTAAAAATTTATCGAATTTGGAGAAAATGTCCTGTATTTTGGTGAAGGCTCAATGATAATATTAGTCTATCTCACTCTTTAACACTACTTACACTACAAACGCGAGTGAGAAGGACTTATTTTAGGGAAATGTTCAATCTACAACAACGAAAAATACAGATATAAGCGCACAGTGTGATAGACTTATTAAGAGCCGCCAAATATGACGCGACATATAATGGACTATACAATGAAGAAATTTACCGCTTGCTTATATTTTACAACCACAAAGTATGCAAAAGATAAAGAGCGTTACATACACAATATATATGTATTACAGTTACAGCGACAACGGCCTGTACAATCTGATATTATAACTTTTTTTATATCACAGCCCATTTGGAATTTACAACACATAATAACGATCTTTGAATGAAGGCCTTTTTCGGCTAAGTTGAAGTGCACTTTGATTTGTACACAGTGTTAAATACAAACATTAAATTTTTGTAACAACGCGATTAAATTTCACTAACATGTAGTTTGTGAGGCTTGGTGTACCTTAACAACGATTGTATTGTCTGTAGTATCTAATCTTGGCCAATATACAATGTTACATTAATTTAGAAACTTTAATCTCTATGGACATTTTGTACGTTTCGATAGTAGACTTTAGTAGAATTGAAATTTTCTAAATGGTTAGAAATATGCAATACAGTTAAAACGCCATTCCAATTCCAATGCATTGATAATACAACGATAAGTTAATTATAACTAAATTACTGTAGTGTAGTACCTATTGTAGGAAATCTAATTAAAAAAAGATAGGTACATTTTAAAAACCTCAATTCAATGGTATAGGGTCTGCTATCGAATCATCTCAAGTCACAGGATAGGTACACCTCAGCACTAGCTTATCAGACACACACATAATAAATTTAACAAAATATAGGACATATACATATATATATATTTCCATAGTGATCTACAGCGCTCACTTATATATGTGATCAGTTCGGGAGGGAGACAACAGAGGTGCGTCGGATAACGGGGGAGGAACTTTGGACTTACGAGTATGTATCTAATAATGAAACAAACTTACAACGAAATAAGTGCCGTGCTTGGGATTTTTTTACATACATTCACCAAAAGTTCAACTTTAAAAGGGACTTGTTCGTAGTTGTAAAACCAGAGAACCAGTAATAAAAAAAACAACATATCGCATTTTTTTTCAGTTCTTCTAGATTCTAAAAGTAATATGACTTAAAAAAAATGATTGTGATAAAGGGCTTCTGTCCCATATTCTACGATATTCGAAGTCGATACCTAAATTGTTCCTTTTCAAGCTATCAAGGAACTAATAGTTCCTAAGAATCAACACCGAAATAGTAGAATAAGAGCAATCGAGATTATTTTTTAACTAAGTACCTATAGGTTGTTTTACGTCTCCTTCACGCCTCCAAACAATGTTGAAATAAAAACGAAATAGAACTTTGTCCAAGTAATGCTTACAGTTTCTAGTACTGCTTGGATAAAGAGGTTTCAATTTCAACGTTATTTTGAAAAAGACGTAAAACCTTTCACTTTCCCAAGATACTAATTTCGCAATTAGTTTCGAATATAGCAAATATGCTTTATTTCTATCGGTTAAATATCCCTTAAAAGTTGTTTATATGACGTATACACACTTGGCCTTAACCACGGCACGCCCTATACTACACTAATTAAACAACAAATTAGAATAACGAAGTTCCCCTCACCCCGCTTCCGTAACTACATTTCTTGCAATATACAATAATTAAAATACATTTTTGTTCTTACTTTTTCAACTTACTTAATAAATTCAGTTTGGCTTAGTTCAAGCAAATAACTAGTATAATAAATTTATGTTAAAAGTTTCAGTTAAACATTAAGGACTTAGAAATAGAAGTATGATTACGAATGACAAAATTTTTATAACGTCATTTTATAATAATAATAATAATTTAATCAAAGTTAATAAATTGTATATATAATAATATAATAGAGTAATTTAATGATTAATTGTAATGATAAGAATGAAGCATCCTACGCGCTGATTCAATTTACTTTAACTAATGTATTATACTTCCCATCGGCTGCTGCATAATTCTTTAAGTTAGTATTTAGGTAGTGATATTTGCTATACAATAAATTGTTTTTTTTTTTTTAAATTCCTTAGAATTGTTGATAATACACGAACATGCGCGCCGAGGGCGTGAGGAACGAGCCGGCCGCCTGAAACAACATTAAACACTTTTTATAATTCACTGTCAAATCTTTAGCCTCAATAACGCATTATTTCATTAATGCAACATTCAATTTTTTATTAAATTTAATTGTCAATTCTTTATTGCATATGCGGAACCCTTTTGAATCGGAAATAGGTATTTCGGAATTGTCACTTGAAATTCGGGATTGTTACAGAAATCTTTGAATAACGATTGCGATACGGCACGATTGCGATACGGCTCTGTTGCAGCTGTATGTTAAGTGATAGTTAACTGCAACTCAATTGCAGTTTATCTGAGGTAAGATGTCTTACCATGGTCGCGCTACGAGCGCGTAGGGACGGCGTCTAGGGTTAGTAAGGACGATTAGCATCCTTGGGCCGTTTCAGCTGAACCTTAAGCCGTTTCATGCCAATCTGGAAGCCGTTCATCGCCTGGATAGCTGCCTGAGCGGAGGCCGGATTGTCGAATGATACAAAGCCTGGAATCAATAAAATATAGTAAAACAATTTCCCTCATCAGAAGACCGAGTGACATTTTTAACAACTCCATTTGACAGTGAATTATATTGGTGTGTTAAGTACTACGATGTGAACGTTACAATAAAACAACCAATTATTTTCGATAACGATATATTCTGAAGTTTTCAAGCAAAATTACATTCTATTATTATGAAGATAAAGATAAAAGCTAAACTATCTAAATACCCCATAGTGAAAGGCAGACAGAATCATCCATTGTCAATTAATAGAATATAATTACTAGAAAAACCGCTATTTTAATATTCTGAGTTATATAATATTGACTAGACTAGATTGAATAATGTTCTAATTTACTGAACTGTCTGCCTTCAAGTCAATCCGTAACGATTTAATAATAATGAATGATTAAATATTGAAATTTATTAATTAAAATTTTAATATTGAACGGTAAATTTAAACTATTTTGTAGTATCTGATTCTCAAAGGAATATAATTAGGTTTGATTTCCTATTCTTTATATATCGGTGGGTATGCAGACGGTGTGAAGTTGGTGGTCCTAGGTACCGCTGGACCAACGTAGTCAAAACTTGGAGTCACTTCACGCTGACCATAGGCTGGACCCAGCCCGGGATATAGATGGTTGGTGTGATCTATTGATGTAGGCCAAGATCCTGAGCCAGCTAGAATGAATGAACGATACATTTTGCTAGGTGAACAATTTTGAGTGGATTTTAATAGACTACAAAACATTTACCCGACGTTTTAAGCCCTTCTGTTAGGTGAAGGTAATTAAATCGTCAGGGTAATCAAAATTATGTGCATTTGACCTACGTTATGAATCAGTCTTCATACTTTTCGCTGTAATATATGAGGCTGCTAGATGAGGATTCACTTTTAAAGCAACAGCTAATGGTTTGAATTTTCTAAACCGTATGGTTTACAGTGAATGGACGTGAACTGGAAAGATGTAAGTTGCCTTGTCCTAATATTTGAGTTTTTAATCCATGATCGATTTTCAGAAGCAAACATCAGTTAAAAAATAAATGAGGCTTTGTCGTGGTGTCCATATACAAAAGCTGCTCAGGCCTCCTCTTCGGTCATGAAAGCAGCTCAACTGGGACAGGAGGCCGTTGTAGAAGGCCTAATATTCTAGTACTTAGTAAAACAACAAGGTTCACAAACTCACCAAAACATTTGCTCTGGTTAGTGGCGCGATCGATGAAGACCTTGCTGCTGATGACGTTCCCGAAAGGGAGAAACATCTGCATCAACTCAGCATCGCCGAACTCCTGCGGGAGGTGGTAGATGAAGAGGTTGCAGCCCTCGGGGCCCGAAATGGAGCAGCCTGGAAACATAAGAAAATCTTTAAAGAACTCACAAATCTGCTCTTAGACACCAACAATCGTTTCTTTGGTATATGAAGGAGGAATTGAAGTTTTACTTAGTAGTTATAGGTGGACGTCTCGATGTAGTTACGTCTCAGCCACAGCAAAGAGCGGTGGTGGCGGCGGTTACAGTTGTATATTTTCGATAGCTCATCGCGCTACAGAAAATCACTCTACCACGCTCAGCGAGCGATAGAAGCAAAAAGTGGCTCTCAGCTGTGGCTAGACCATTGAAAGGTATGCCTGGCGGGTTCCTTCTGATTTTGTATTAGTTTGTAGCTTAGGACACAAAGTGAGAAATTACAATTCGTCTGGACTGTTCCCAATATATTTGGCGTCGATACCACCCTAACAATAGTGCGGCAAGCTTATTAGTATTATGTTCAAGCAATGTTTTAATTTAGAAATAAAATGAGAAGGATCCTGCGGGATTAGTAATTTTAACAGCATTTATGACGTCTGGAAAAATTGCATACAATAATGTTCATATAATTAATATGTAGTTAGTCACACATACATAGATGTAATATATTATAGTAGATTAAATATATGCATGACACAAAAGACACAATTTAAAGGCGCACAACAAACAATCACACATACACTTAACTAAAGTTCCAAGCTAGTGAAGAGTAGACTCCTGTATAACATAGACACAGATTAGGACGTGCGATATTAAGACAACATACTAGAGTAAATGAGTCAGCTGTGATTTTATGCTTGTATTCAAAATACGAGTTTTCCGATACAACATTATCCTATCTTATTTAAGTTATCTTTCTCACATGCAACCAATATTCGAATTTGACATTCGAGATCGTTTTCGAAGCTTGGTGATACGGCCAGAAATCTGGAATTAAAAAATTAAAACTGAAAGCAAGCAAGCATGCACATGACTGACTCATTTACGATATACGAGACACTTAAAAGCCAATTTCTTATACTGAAGTTGTTGTTAGGAAGGAGCATTTTTATTCTTTTAAAAGTTATTTACATGTAAGTACAGTCAAGTAAATTTTTTTGGACTCTTAGTAATTAAACGGTAATCAGAAAAGGAATTACGTAACATTCCAAAGAAAATGCAAGATAGGAAACAACAATAAGTTACTGACTGAAAGGCGTAGTTGACGGTTAGATAAATTGTCAGCATGAAAGTTTTTGGCAGAAAGATGAAATTAATTTTGAAAAATAAGGAGAGTCGAGTAAGTAGAGTGTTTTTTGGATGGATTAGCGACAATTTAGTGAATTTAGGTTCAAAAACAGAAAGGAATGGTTTTAATGTTGGAGACCAAGATCCAAGGGACGCTGAGCCAGTGAAGTAGTATTATAGATGTTTCAGGAAAATGGACCTCGGTCAGGATTACCCTGTCTGGCGGGTAATTACAGTGGCACTTACTGTTCGGAAACGATCAGTCAGGTTAAGCAATGTATATGGTGGCAGGGAACCTGAAAAGCCTAGAGCATTACCGTGCCTCGAATGGCTTTAACCATCGGTCCCTGCTGCTTTCGATTGACGACAGTCGAACTAAGGCAGAAGCCATTTTGCGGTTTGAAAACTCAGATATTAACGTTAGTCAAGTTGGCCGCCTACACGTTAAGGAAGGGAAAAGAATGAAGGAAATTGGTCGTTAGTTTTGACAAGAGTCTTGAGGGTCTTCCTGCTCAAGGCTCCACTTACCATCTCTCTGCGCGGGCGCAATGGTAGACATCGGCGCGGCGATCGGCTGCGGGAACTGTCCATATACCGCTGGGTAAGCTGTCGAACATTAATTTGCACATTTTCACAATGAAACACCTATTATTGCGCACATTGCATGCAATACATTTCAAACAATAATACACCGTTGAAAACTAGATACATTACAATAAGTATATCTGGATATTGGTCTGATATATTTAATACAATTCAGTACACATTTTTCGTTTATAACTTTTCGATTAAACTACCTATATTTGTAAATATTCAAGATCATGTGATAAAATAAATTAGTATCAAAAATCTATTACAATTTTTAATTCCTGAAACTGTCTAACTAGACATTTATTAAGAGTTGAAATATGGGAAAAACTTAATCTCTGGCAATCGGTATACCTATGAACTACACTGGGCGTCAAAAATAAGTAGTACAGTTTTAAAATTGCGATTTCTCCCAAACTATAAAACTTAGACCTTTGAAACAAAAAAGGTTAAAAAGAAAATTTAATCTTATTCAATAAAAACTTCATGCATTATAAGAACTTATAATGCTTGACTTTAAAAAAAACGAATAAATAAAAACACTTTTTTTAAACTGTTGAAAGGTGTTGTCTTACTTAGGATTTTTGTGTTTGACACATTCGCTGCTGATAAAGCAATTGTAATTGAAAAGCATAGGTATCTTCAGAGAGTAAATTTGACTAATCATGCCTCTTTCACCAGAAGAATGTGCAAGAATGTTAGCTTTTCTCGAAGTGGGCATCAGTATGCGTCGTACTGCAAGGAGGGTGGGTGTAACTTTAAGAACGGTTCAGCGAGTAAAGCAAAGGTACGAAGAGACTGGAAACCATCTAAGGAGACGAGGTAATGGCAGACCCAGGTGCACAAGTACCCGAGAAGATCGCTTTATTGTTTCCACTGTGTTAAGAAATCGACACCTTAATGCAGTTGAGGTTCAGCAACAGCTTCTTCGGACCCGAACAGACTACATCAGTGAGAGTACAGTGAGAAGAAGACTTGCTGAAGCTAACCTGAAGCCTCTAAGACCAGCAAATGGCCCCAAACTTGAGACAGAGCATCGCGTAGCAAGACTACGCTACGCCCGTCAACACGTACAATGGGGCGAAGAAGAATGGGCTAGAGTTTTATTCACAGATGAGTCTCGATTCTCTTTATACACTTCAGATGGACGGCGGAGAGTCTACAGACGACCCGGTGAGCGATACATTCAAGCTTGTATCTCGGAAAGAGTCCAATATGGCGGGGGCTCTGTACACGTATGGGCTGGTATCTCTTCAGAGAGTCGCACAGAGCTTGTGGTAATAGAAAATGGGACTTTGACTGGTGAAAGATATGCCTCGGAGATCCTCAACGAGTATGCAGGGCCATATTTAATAAATATGGGTGATGGAGCCATCCTAATGCATGATAACGCCCGGCCACACACTGCTCACCACGTACAAGAGTACATTCAGGAGGTTGGCATCAACTTGATGGCTTGGCCATCGAGAAGCCCAGATCTCAACCCGATTGAACACGCCTGGGATGAGCTTGGGAGGCTAGTCAGAAGGCGCAGTCCACCTCCTGCCACACTCAGGGCTCTAAAACATGCGCTGATAGAAGAATGGGAAAATATTCCCCAACACCGCCTCCGAAACTTAGTGTTCAGCATGCCAAACCGGATCCAAGCTGTAATTAGAGCCCGAGGCGGCAACACAAGTTATTAAATTGTGAAAAAGTTCCAAAACGTGAAAATTAAGTGGTTGACATATCGTTAAAAATTGATACTTTTTAGTATTTATCTTAATTTTAAGTTTGAAACTTTATTCATGCCAAATAAAATATAACTTTAATAAACTTCGTTAAGTTTACTATAAACTGCTTTTTATTTCATAAGTGTAACTACTATAGTTTAGGAGTAATTGCAATTTGAAAAGTGTACTACTTATTTTTGACGCCCAGTGTAGTTCAGGTTCGTTATTATTGACAAGATAAATGGTGACGTGTCTGTGGCGTGTAAGTATACTTGAACTGCCTTGTATTGCACTGATTTGTTAATTAAATCTGAAATTGAATTTTTTTCATTGGTTTTCGACTGGGAAAATATTTAGATAAATATTGGCGATAATATATGTATTTCTGTAACATCCAATAATAGACACCGAACATTGCAGCACATACTTAGGTAACTACTTTGTGTACTATACGACAATAATTTAAATTCAATCAGCGTGATACACAGCGCGTACAATATTTATTATATTGATATTGAAACATTTGGTATTGATTCATCGATTTTATCTCAATAATTAAACATTGATTCGCTATTAGATACTAATGCAGTCCTATAAATAGAATAACAATCAATCAGGAAACAAACATGGCGTTGCGAATTGTTGATAAAATCGATAAACCAAATCGTTATGCAATTTCTCATTTTGCACATTGCTGTTTTAACCACATAATAATTACTAGAATATTGACACAATACTCATTCTAAAGTTTAGCAGGTTCGTCACAAAAGAACTATATAAACTTAGATGTAGTAGAAAAAGTATAGTTCTTTCGTAACAAGTTCTAAACAATTCGTCGGCATAACATTCGTATAATATTTAAACAAATCTTCATTAATAACTCGCAAATCTTTTTAGGAGGCACGGCAAAATACAGTTTTAGGAGGCAAAATACTCAAAAATATAGTATTTTGCCTCCTAAAATAAAAAAACCCAGTTGTTATCGAATTCGCTTCAAGTATAAAGATAGAGCCACCATCATGGGTGGGACTACCTCGAATGATGTTGCTTTTGTTCGAACGATGTTTATTGGTCGTACATTGCCGTAATTGGCTTACGTCTCCATCAAAAATTACTTAGTGCAGAAGCCACATATGAGGAATTTGCGATCAATTTTACCTTCGTAGCCACCTGGGAGACTGACCCGAATCTGTTCTTTTAAATATACAAAAGTGTACTAAAATGCAAATGTTATGCCAAAGTAAAGCGAGACACAGAAGCGATTATTGTTGCAAGCGGTGGACTCACCGACTCCAGGGAAGGCCTGCATGCCCTGGTATGCTGCGTGCTGCAGTGCTGCTGCTTCGCCATTCGGCAGGCCTTGTGCTGTGACTGGCACCGCTGGAATAAGAAAACTCTATAATTAGTACAATGCTATAATTTGCCTGATAAGGATTTTGGCTCACCGCAGGAAATCAAGAAGTTTGTGATTAAAGGGAATTAGAACTAGTTACTAAAACTTTGTTTCGTTCATGGTTCCGTAAGAGCTATGTTCTCATCGGTGCAGTAGGTATTGCGATTCTTCTTTACTTTGTTCTAAATCTTTGCTTTTTTGATACATACCATGACCTTTGATAACTTGACAGTTTTACGATATAAAAATGATAAGCCCGGGTAATGAAACTGAGGCAGATTCCCAAATGAACCCTTGCTTGTACGATTTCAGTTTGGGCTCCCGAATTTAAATTTTCAAATCATTCAATTTACTTCGATTAAAGACAGTGAATATTTTTGTTCACACCAAATGTCTGTCAAGAAGTAATCAGTCAAGAATTGAATTGACTTTTGAACCTATTCAAGCACAGATGTTGATTTACAAGAGCACATTATGCAATCGTAGTTATTGAGGATACGTACGCCCAGTAAAAGTCTGATGGCCGTTAGTGTAGATAGCCTCCTGTGGTGGTGGCTGGCCGTTGGCAGTCTGGGCAGCCATGTTGAACCCAGGCATGGTAGGCGACGGCAAGGACGGTAGAGCACCGTTCAGAGGCTGAGCGCCGCCCGTACCTATCGCCAGTCCAGAGAAGTTATCTGGGAAATTACATAAGGGTATTTGAAAGTGAAAAAAACCCAGGAGTAACTGGTAGAGTCTGGCCATAGAAAGCTGTCCACGGTTTCTCGTGGTGGCAGATTTAAAAATTCGTCCCTTGAAATTTTTTTTCTACATATAAATCCATACTTCTATATACCTAACAAAACGAAAACAATCGCATAAAATAAAAGAAAATAAAATAGTATTAACTCCATTTATTCAGTATTTATTTATTTTAATGGAGGTTCAACAGCTTATAATAAAAAAATAAAAATAAAATAAACGCTTCACACACAAAGACAGACACAAACACCCATGACCCGAGAACAAACATCTGCTTTTTACTCAAATATTTGCCCCGACTGGAAATCGAACCCAGGACCCGCCGATCAAGAGGCAGCGTCACTACCACTCGACCAAACCGGCCGTCATAAATAATATACATAGTGTTCAACATTTTAAAAACAATAAGCCAATTACAGATCCTCACAGGTAAAAACAGGTATCGCTGAGGTGACTAATCCTAATAAACAATTAGTTTTAAGTTGACACTTTAGTCTTTAGTAACAAGAAAAAATGCTCATTGTATATACTCATTGTTTTCAGAGGACGAATTTTATATCTGCCGCCGTCTCTCGTGGACAGCTTTCGTTGGCCAGACTCTACCGTTAACAAAAATATGTCTATTACGTGTAATAATTTAGTTATAAGGCCGTTTACAATGGTCAGATGAGAAATGACCGCACATAACAAATTTTTTTAAATTTTTTTGGGTGACTATAAATTTAGTTAGCGTAAATTGACGATGTGAATCAGAAAAAAGTGTTACAATTGATCGGAAATAGAGTTGTTCAAGAGTTATTCTACCATTGATAAACAGGCCTTAAGGTTTATGAAGTAACCCTTCATCTTACCAGAGGCAGGCGGTATGACTGAGTTGGTGACCCCGTTGAGAGCGTGCGATGCTAATGCTGTCATAGGACTAATGTACCCCTGAGCCGTGGCTGCTACCATCAAAGCAGCTTGTTGCTGTAAAAGTATGATCAGTAAATGATAATAGTAGTAGGTAATAGTCTGAAGAAAACGCAGGTGGAATGTATTATTTTGCATTGAATAGGCACCGAAACTATTGGACCGATTTGAAAATTCTTTTACCATTAGAATGATACATTATCTCTGAGTAACATAGGCTACATAATTTTACCGAATTCCCACGGGAACGATGTCTCGGCATAATGCTAGTTTTTTTATAAACTATTGAAGTGGTAGCAAGTGGTCCTGAGTTTGGTATAAAGTACTGCAAAGCAGGCTAGTTCGTACTTCAATATATTAGACTCAGAAACCTAACCAATTATCTAAACCAGACTAAACATTATCTTAGCGAAAAAAATGATATTGATTTGGCAAGCGAAAAAAAAATGAGACTAGAAAAAATCTTTATTTCATAGGACATTCAGGATGCCACTTAAAACAAGTCAAGATTACATGAAATACATACAAACAATGTAGGTATAGGTTTGTATAGGTACTTCTTCACACAAAACTATTTTACGGATTTTGATGAAACTTTGCACTAATATAGTTAAGATGAGACATCGAAATGACACATAGGCTACATAATTTTCCCAAATTCCCACGGTAACAAAATTCCCGAGTGGAAAACTAGTTTTCAATAAGTGACTGTTATAGTAGTTAATTTTGCCGGCCACACGATGACTTACCTGTTCCGTGACGACTTGCGCGTAGGTCCCGTAGGCCCCGAACTGGTTGAACACGAAGGGGTTGAGCAGGTTCATATTGCCAGCCATCTGCTGCATCCGTCGGAGTTGCCTCTCCTTCTCCGTGTCCGCGAACTTCACCACTAACGACGACGACGCCCCCTGGAACAAGTATCATGAACGTTTAGTGCCTTTAGATGATTGGCTACTGGATTGGTTGCGTTGCATTGTGGTGATCAGTTCAATTCAATTCAATTCAATTCAATCGTTTATTGCAATTCATATGTACAGAGTATATAAAAGATCTTAATTCTAATATTATATTTAGGAACATCTTAACATATGAACCCTGTCGGGCATTGCAATGAGGAACGGCAGGCAGACTCATTTTGTACAACTAAGAAAATATTTAAATCACAATTATCATCCTATCTAAATTATATTTGAGCGTTATTTATTAGTCAATGTATTTATTGTAAATGTTAGTAATGTTCTGTCAAGTTTAATTCAGGTCAATAATTAAATATAACGTCTTTGTTAAGTTCATAATTAAATGTAAAAATATAAAGTATATGTCAATAATAGCGAATTAAGTTCATGTCAGTTTAATAAGTTAATAATTAAAATTGAGTTGCAAATGTCATTTTAAATTGAATAATAATAATAATAAGGAATATAATGCATAGTAACTATTAAAATTTGTCATTTAAATATTCATTCAATGAGTAGTAGCATTTTTGTATCAACAGTTGTTTTAGCTCACGGAGGAAAACTTTATCATCGTTTAGATTTCTTAAAAAAGCAGGTAAGGAGTTATGGATGTTCCCAGTAGTCCCCTTTAGCACTGTACTTCAGGAAGACTACTGGGAATTTTGTTACCACTGGCCACACGGGTGACAAAATGTGACTATGTCATGGTCTTATTGGTCTTAATGGACATAATAATACTGTTGTATTGTATTGTATTGTATAATTTTATGGTCAGAATTAATCTTATTGTGGGCGTTTGAATCAGAAATACTTTCTCACGATACATTTTTGGGTTTGTGACCTTTGCCCTACTTATCTCGAAACAAATAAGACGTATTATTTAAAGTGCAGTCTGAAAATGCTGACAGGTGAATTGGTCTATAGTTTAGGAATCATAATTTTCTGCTATTCGGCATATATAAGCCAATAAAAATTAGCCTGTTTAAAAGCTAAATTTTTATTTCATTGCCGTAAGCTAATCTATGCTAATCTATAACATGATTTTTTATATTCTTGCTTCTACATTCCATTATCATCTTCGATTCACATAAAAATACGCGTTATAAAGGTTTTTCGCAAGGATTTAGCCTCTATAACGGTTGTATTAAAAACATTTCCTATCTAGTATGCTTAGTTCTAGCTATTACGATAATAGGCCATTCCTTTTATAGGCAATAACATCTTCATAACCCCGCGAAAGCCTTTCCATGCTAAACCGCTTCATAAGCATGAAAATCGTATAACAAAATGGGCTCTTAAAAATTCAATATGGGATCATTTCAGACTGAACAATCGCAATTTCAACGAAGCATGATAGTGTAATAGTGCTAGATTATACTTGAAGGTTTGTCACGAAACTTAAAAGATTAGTCCAGGGCTTCCCAAACTTATTCGTACTGTGACGCCCTTGGGACTTTGCTATTTTTTGCGACGCCCCTCAACCCAGCCTAGTAACAGGTTATCAGAAAAACACTATTTGAACATTTATAATTTTACTAGCTTTCCGCCCGCGGCTCTGCCCGCGGAGACTACAGGTTATATCGTGCCCAACTGTGGGATAAAATAGTCTGTCCGTCTTTCACGCCTAAACTACTGAACCGATTTTGATGAAATTTGGTACAGAGATAGATTAGAGCCTGGGAAAGGTCATCGGCTACATTGTATCCCATAGTTGGGCACGATATAAGCTGTAGTCTACGCGGGCGGAAAGCTAGTTGCTCCATATTTTCGGGAAAATATTTCTCGCTTAATGATAACAAGTGTTGTGTAAACATAATTTTTAAAGAGGGATCGAGGATTTCTAATGATTTTTCTTGTAGAATACCTTATACGCGGCACTCACTCGACTCGGTCGTATCGACACGCGACGCCCCTGGGACAAGGCCAAGGCCCCGCGACGCCCCTGGGACAGTTTGGGAAGCCCTGGATTAGTCCATTAAAGTTCGGCAAACATAGGCGGTAAGTTTGATCGTGTTCACCAAAGCTAAATCGCACACTTTTCTATTGTATTCTAGGCTGAATACAAAGGAAATGTGCATGGCTTAGCTTTGGTAAACACGTTCAAACTTACCGTAATCGGTAGGTTGAACCACTGTCCCCAAGGAACATCGGTCGAAATAGTGATAGTGTAATAGTGTATCTAGTTCATATTAGCTAGATGGTTTGTCATGAAACTTAACAGATTATTTTATTAAAGTTGGGCAAACATTGTTTTTTGATGTTTTTAATGGCAACGGGATAATTAAGGTAAAATTCCAAATTGTTAAGCTCGACGTCCTCTTGTCTTGAGTGTTCTCAGGGGACTTTGTTTTTTTTTTTTACCCACAGACTTCACGTTCGTAGCTTTGTCTAATTTAAAACAAATTAGACAAAGCTACGAACGTGAAGTCTGTGGGTCTTATTAATTCTTGTTTTTGTTTTGTTTTAGGAAGTTAAAGTTACTTAGAGATTTTACTGACTGCAGACTTGATAGAGTTACTCTCACATTGTTTGTGGACGTACTGCAAATACTTATTCCTGTATGTATCGAATTAAAAGTTTGTTCTGAATCACTAATTTATTTAGGGCGCCGTTCTTCAAATATTGAATTAATGATTAGCAGCTAACCAGAGATTTGACAATACCGTTAACTGTTTTATTTCACATTTTGTCTGTTTAGCTTTTAACTGTGGGTTAATAAGCAATTTTTTACAAAATTAGTAAGTGGTTCTGAAAATTTCCGTAAGATGGAGTGTTGGTCGCCTGCAATAACGGGTAAAGGTTACTCCAAAATTCCAGAGGCTCAAGTTTCGAGTCACAGGAAATCTACGGCGTAAAATGAATCTTAACAGCTATGGAGTCAAGGTTTTTTTTCATCCGTCGCTCCGTCTTGGCGGATGTCTCTTTGTGCTTCTATTTTCGGCAAATAACTTTTGCTCTGTAGGTATTAAGATTAGTTTTACGTTGCTTTGTCGCTTGTGTACGGCTATAAACAGCGTCTATCAAAAATAACCATCTATTGCTAGTCCTGCCGTGACGCTCTTGTTCGCTCTCTTTCTTAAAAAAGAAAATGTTCGCAGTTTCCAATTCTCCACATTCGAAACAGTCACAGTCACTGTGAAAACTCCAAGAACACTCAGCACGGGAACTACTTGCTTGGCCCATTCATTATGTATTTGCAGCCGAGCAAAAATGGCTTGCGAGCCGTAGGCTTTACGAAGCAACAGGTCTTTCCCCGGTCCATGCAACAAGTTATTTTGGGCTCACATCCAAAAATGCACTGTTAGTTTCACTTGCAAACCTCCAACTTACTTCCGATCCTAATAGTTACCCACTTCGCCTTTCTGCGCAATTGTCTAGAATGGTTAAGTAGGCGCTAATTGGTTCGCCTACTGCAGAACGTGTTTCTGCATTCATTCTGCGTTCCCGTTGCATGTTTAATTTTGTGAATGAATTGATTTTGTTAACGGTTTGTTGGTGACTGAAGTGAGTGTTTTGTTTTTAAATCGTTGTGTTATTGTGCTGACGAATTTTGTTGCGCTTAGTTACTTTCCTTTTTGTATTTTTTATTTAATTTTTATTAAATAAATGTCTTTGGTCACTTTAAATTTGGTAGGCTGTATAATAATCCAACAATAAATCAGTAAATTGATGTATTACTTGACTCACCTCATACCTGCAGTACACCTCAAATGAGTATAGCTTCAGTAGCCGGCTACTATATAGGTAACTCGTTCGTTTTCAGTAACAAGGAATTTAATTTTTTTTTGAAAAAATATCGTATGGTAAATTAGTGGATGTCTTCAAGAAACTTCCAGTTTCTGATATACATAAATCAGCTCACGTCCCTTTGTCTTATTGGGGTAGGCAGAGCTCACACATTGCCACCTGATGATGATGAATTATAAACCCAGTTTTTTTTTTGCCACCAAGTTAATAGTATTAGTCGCCAAGTTATTATTTTTAGCAGCCAAGCCAATATGTTAAGAAGCCCAATCATTTTTTCAGCAGTCCATTAATAGTGTTTGAAGCAGCCACTTCTCGATTTTAATGAAGCTCCATTTTTGTCGTCGAGTCAATAGAATAGTTCAAATTCATATTTATCGTTGCCAGATTACTTTTAACAGCTTGCTGCAGTCACCCGAATTAATATTTGAGGTTTACTGCAGGTGTGATATGTACTGCAGTTTTTCGTAAGTTGAGTAATATATCAAAATTATATGCCAATTTCATTTATTTCTTTAATCCAATTAAACTACTGAAGCCCTTGCAGCCCAACTATGCGGAATGGATTAATAAAGTTAAAAAACGTACACCTGCTGGGTGACCATATAGCAGGGGTGGCCAACCGGTCGATCGCGACTGTTAGTCCAGTCGATCGTGGCAAGGCAAAAAAATAAAAAAAACATTTCACATTTAAGTTTTTTCTCTTAATATAATAAAAAAAAAATACTACATGATTGTGTACTGAACTATGCTGTTTCATTTAAGATTTCAAGAAGTATGTAATTGGTAGATCGCACAGGGTTTCGTTGGTAAACAGGAGATCTTGGGTATAATCAAGTTGGCCGCCCCTGCCATATAGTGTCAATTTATCACAAGCTTTTCGGCTTTGCGGGGTACGCTAACCCATCAGTCCCGGTTGTAGTCCCTATCCTACAGCCGTTAAACCAAGTCATTTGGCGGTTTTAAAATGTCTAAGGATAGTTAAGATCGCCACATATTTGATTAAACCTATACGCTGAGGATTGAGAAATAGATACACGAATATATCACTCGAGAAAAGTTTATCTTTCGAAGCGAAAACAGCTTGCGTGGATAGAAGAAGGCGTTTCAGTTTCAGTTATTTATTCAGTAACAAAATGAAATTTGGGTTTTTACATTTTTTGCATTGCGTAGATAAGAATAAGTTATAAATTGTTTAAAGACAAGCTTTTATTTTTTTTAATTTTTTTTCGTATTCTTCGTAGTAAACCTGATCATTTGATACCCATATCGCGGGAAAGCAAAATAAAATAATTAGTCCGCCATCTTTTTAGGTCCGCCTTATTGGATTCAGAAAGACGCATCTTACTTACCTAACCATACGTTTTTATCCAAACTAGACGTGTATTCAAAATTTCAGCTCAATTGGTTGAGGATTTCAGCTGAATTGGTCATACATACATTGCAAGTTAATAACCTCTGACTTGGTTTTATAAAGCATGTAGTCATTCGAGAATAGCCGGTACCGCCAGTTTAACGTGTCCTCTAAAGCACGGAAACGCTCGTGAGATATTGCCACCTTGGTCACCAATCAGGTTCCCTGCCCCTGTGTACGTTTCTTAAGGTTACCAGGCTAAGTCCCGGACGCAAGACTAGTGTAACCATGAGAGTCGGTTGCCGATTTATCTAACCTCCTATATTTATTAAACATGGAAAGTAAAATATTTGTTACATTTTTGTAAAGGTTTCATTTTTGAGGCTAAATTGTTCGGCTTCAAGCTTTATAGATTAATAGTAATACAGGGTTATATGTAAAACACCAATAACCTCGCAGGACTACAATGCTGACATCATAAACAAAAACTTTTGTTCTATGCCTTTCAACATAACTCGATACATTTACCGAAAATAAATATTCAAGTTTTTGTTGCACTATCTAACAGTTTTAACATCTGTGTTTTATGCCAGCTAGTAAAAACCTATAGGTTGCCATAAAAAACTATAGGCGCCACGACCCATTGGGCCTTTTTATAATAGACCAGTAAAACTACGGTTTGGCAAAACATTAATTCGCAATAGGCTGTATTTTTGTAAATCAGCCTTTCATCCTATTTAAAATGACTATATTTTCGAATCCAACTAAAAAATTATATAGAAATACCTCAAAAAAGAAAAATGCGAATAAAGGCCTAGAATTTTCAGCAAAAATAGTAATAACTAAGTGAACAGTTTTCATGATAGAGGTACCTGTAACAAATGTAAAAGTAACAGAATCCAACCAAAAAACATCACCTTATTTTTGTTTTTCAAAAAATTTAAATTTTATTGATTAGGATTTATGGTTTCATGCGAAAAAAATAATAGTTAGCTGAACTGGTTTATAATCGATTTGGACTGGTTTATGATTGCATACTTTTGAAAATCCAATTATATTTATTTAACTTTTGTACATTTTTATAAAATATAGCTATAAACGCATGGCAAAAAAGTAATAGGTATAAAAAATGGTAGACTTCTCTGACAATACTGAAAAAAAGACAATAATACCAAAATCCAACATTTTTCGTGAAAAATTCAAGAAAAAAAAAAAACAAAATCGCCCATTCCAAACTGAGCGTAGTGTAGCGGTGTTACGGTCTAAAATAGTTTGATGGCGCGTGGCGTGGTCCAGCCTGGCAGCTGCGATGACTTGAAATGTTGCAGATGTATGTAATACCGATGACAATACAATTATATAATAATTTGGTTCCATCGAGCTGATCTGATGATGACACGAGAAGATAGATGGTGGAACTCTTCAACGGTAACTATTAAACCCTTTGAATTTGGGCTCGTTTGATTTGATTTTTGTATATTAATATAAGGGTTAGGCCGCCAAAATTGTCAAATGTAACACAACAGATTTTGTGTTATCGTTACACAAATGTAACCCAAAAGTAACACATTTTTTGGGTAAAGCGTGTTTCATATTTATAATCATTATGAAATTGTACCGACTGCAGTGATTGTTAAGGGGAAAATAAGTAATAATGAAACAGCATTTTTTTTTAGGGTTAACGGTGAGTAGAAGTTGCTTAGAATGTTTTTGGGCGTGCTGCTGAGATGTTGACAGCGCATTTTCTTTTTTTTTTGCGATCCCTTTCCATTTTCTACTTAGTTATTCTGTTTAGGGTTCCGTACCCAAAGGATAAAAATGAGACCCTATTACTAAGGCTCTGCTGTCCGTCCGTCCGTCACCAGGCTGTATCTCATGAACCGTGGTAGTTAGACAGTTCAAATTTTCGCAGATGATGTATTTCTATGTGCCCTATAACAAGAATACTAAAAACCACAATAATTTTTTTTTTAAATGGGCTCCCATACAAAAAACGTGATTTTTTTGCTCGTTTGTATAGATAAGTCTGTCCGAGGCTGTATCTCATGAACCGTGATAGTTAGACTGTTGAAATTTTCACAGATGATGTATTTCGGTTGCTGCTATAACAACAAATACTAAAAAGTAGAATAAATTAATTATTTAAGTTAAATATACAACAAACGTGATTTTTTTGCCATTTTCATAGAGATAATGGTTTTTATAGAGTCCGACTCGCACTTGGCCGGTTTTATAGGTAAAGATACGGAACCCTTCGTGCACGAGTCCAACTTGCACTTGCCCGTTTTATTTTTCTTCGTTATAATTTTCTACTTTACGTCTATACTGTAGTAGTGTTATTTCATTATTATTTTTCTTCCACTCTCTAAACTTTTCAGGATTCATAGTTTTAAATTTTTCCTCGATATTTTCTTTGTCGTTATGCGACAGTTAACGGCATTTTAGTTTTAATAAAATAAAAAAGTGTAGCTTATTTCTTATGGTTTTAATTTTAATGTATTCGACATACATCACACTTGGTGTTTGTTCAGGTTCTTTTTATAAAGTTATCTTGTTTTAGTCATCTCACTAGTAACTCGCGATACTTTTGTAGATGTTTGTTTTTGCGACTGAGCCTTGATGAATTCGTCGGAGGCATCCCCGTTGCAGAAAAAACATGTCTTCGCAAAATCAAAAAATTGCGGTGGCGGTAGCGGCTCGCCGCCGGCACAAAGTCGCTTTGCAGCAGCATCAATACATTTTTGATTAATGTATGCCTTTCTGCATCTTTTATGTAGCCGAAAAGACTGTTGTTCAGCAGATCGTAGAAAGATTCCGTCTTGCCTTGTTTCACTAGCCAAGAACAAGCTTTCAAGTCCCTTTTTACCAACTTGCACGATATCAAAATATAAATTTAAATTACATATTTTGCACCTATCTATTTCAGACATATTGATTTATGGGCAAGGCCGTCGAAATTGTCAATTGTTTAGCGTGGCATTTTGTCGTTTTTTTTATAGTATCTTGCAGTAGACATATTTCGTAATTTTTGCTTGTGAGTTTAAATATGTTAATGTAGCAGGCACCCAGAAAATTAAAAACTACGAATCCTGAACAGTTTAGAGAGCAGAAGAAAAAGAATAATGAAACAACACTACTCATAGACATAGAAAAAATAACTACTACAGTATAGACACAAAGTAGAAAACTATAACGAAGAAAAAAAAAGAATAAGTAAAGAGAAAATTGAAAAAGGATCGCAAATTAAAAGAAAATGCGCCGTCAACATCTTAGCAGCACGCCCAAAAACATTCTAAGCAACTTCTACTGACCGTTGTTAACCCTGAAAAAATGCTGTTTATTAATTTCTAACTTCCCCCTTAACAATCACTGCAGTCGGTACAATTTTATAATGCTTATATTTATGTAATTATTTTAACTATCGATATGAAACTTACCAAAAAATGTGTTACTTTTGGGTTACATTTGTGTAACGATAACACAAAATCTGTTGTGTTATATTTGACAGTTTTGGCGGCCTTACCCTTATATTAATAAACAACTTTCACTTTATATTAAACTAGCTTTCCACCCGCGGCTCCGCCCGCGTGGACTACATGTTATATCGTACCCAACTGTGGGGTAAAATGTAGCCTATGTCCTTTCCCAGGTTCTAATCTATCTCTGTACCAAATTTCATCAAAATCGGTTTAGTAGTTAAGGCGTGAAAGACGGACAGACAGACAGAAAGAGTTACTTTCGCATTTATGATATTAGTAAGGAAGTAAGGATCTAACACACGAAAAACCGACATTTAATTACGTAACGACATTACGTAAACAATACGTGGCGAATAAATCATTACGTTCTAAATTATGGAAGCATCCATAAGATTGACAGGATGGCGCGCCCGCTGCCCGCGCACCCTTCCGCCACCCGCGCAACTCTTACAATTTATATTTTTGGAAATAAAATGGTAAATGTAAAATTTTTTGTTGGATTTCGAAAATATTGTATTGTTTAAAACATAAATTACAAAGTCTACCCAAAATTATCGCTATTTCTATTTTGTCCGCAAAATGACTACAGAAATAGCAAAAGTCATTTTTTTTTTACGTTTCTAGTTGGATTTTCAAAATAATTGAGTTATCAACATCGTTCAAGCTATACTATAAAAAAATTAGCCTATTATATTTTTTATTGCAACAGTTACTTATTATTTTAATATCAAAACATTGAAGTTAATAAAAATAGCATAATCAATCATAAATATTGTTGGATTTCGATTTACTTTCAAACAACTGGATGATATCAGATTAATAGTGCAGAAAGTTATTTATTAACATTTTTGTACAAATTTACAAAAAATATCAAAACTTAACTCATAAAAATAAATGTATGTTGTATCTTTTTTAGTTGGATTCTTACGTTAAATGATAGCCGGGAATTTAATCTATCAATAAAAAAAAGAATTGCTGCTATTGCAATTTATTTCACTTTCGCCATACTAGCCGACTGTAGTTTTACTGGCGTATAATTCGACCGGCACGGCACAGAACGGCAAAATTTGTATTACCATTGCCCCCTATGTTCACAGCTTCTTTTATCAGTAATACATAAGGAAGCAATGTTGATACAATTTTCCAATTATAAAAAGGCACGTCGGCTGTCCGTAGAGTTATTATTCTAAAATAAATTTAAGTACTTAGTATTTTTTATTTTATAAAATCTAACGAACTATAAAAAGTCAAACAACAAAAAGTTGTCGTTATGATGTTAGTAAACTACTCTTGCGAGGTTATTAGTGTTTTACAAATAACTCTGTATAAATGGATAATTTAAAATTACATTACATCTTCTACTAAATAAAAATAAGTCGGGTTTTCCTTCCTGACGCTATAACTCCAGAACGCACGAACCGATTTCCACGGTTTTGCATTCGTTGGAAAGGTCTCGGGCTCCGTGAGGTTTATAGGATACTTTTTATTTAAAAAAAATCAGGACGCGGGCGGAAAGCTAGTGAGTTATAAAAATTAAGAACGCTAAGCCACTCTGAATTACTTTACTGAACTTTCCACGAGAAATTATAGGTCGATTAAAAAATATTAAGTTCACTAATTAATTCGAAATCACCCTTTTGGCCGCCTACGAAACCAATAATACGTAACCACCACAAAATTCATATCGTGCAACATGCCTTGTACTCAATAATTTTAAGGCACCATTTACGTAAGGCATAATAAGGCATATCATTCATTCAGATGTAACCCCTTACAGCCACGCACGGAAACCAGAGCCCCGCGTACGAAACTACTAAAATACACGTTGAACAAACAAACACGGTAAATCACTGGGTGAGAGTGAACTTGCACAACAACAATTACAGACTAATATTAACCCGTTAATTGGTGGAAACATTGTAACAAATGGGCCCCTAGAAGCTC
The DNA here is from genome assembly GCA_949987775.1 of Aproaerema taeniolella. Classification (NCBI taxonomy): domain Eukaryota; kingdom Metazoa; phylum Arthropoda; class Insecta; order Lepidoptera; family Gelechiidae; genus Aproaerema; species Aproaerema taeniolella. Next base: position 18,976,702 of record OX465250.1, read on the forward strand.
GTTGGCACCGAGGCGACACGATTGCGTAATAAAATACCTAATAAACTCGCCCCGTAAGCCGAATATAAAGCTCTGGTTAAACGCTGCGACTAAATGATGATGGTACGCATTCCCACAATGTTACATTCTGTGTCACGTAACGTTTTCCAGGTTAAAACAATATTAGGTGAATGAGAAATTTTAATGCGATTTAATTGGGCGTTTTTTTAATGCCACGCTGTGGCTAAATGATGGTAATATCCCTACAACATTATATTTCATGCAATATGCCATGATAAAACTTAGAAAAGAAAATATTTGGTATAATTAGATTGCGTTGAGTTTTATGAACAATGGATAAACCTGCTCATATTTCTTAAGAGACACAAACTTACATAGATATTTAAAATATGCACAATTGTATACAGCTGTTACGATGATCATTATAATGCAGTTATTAAATATTAAATAACGCGACTTGTAAATTTATAATTAAGTAATTTATTTGGTCTAATTTTACGACAGCGTCGGAACGATTGGCTGATATTATTCGTAACCAACATCTCGAGGCACCAGGCAATCTCCCTAAGTTGATAGTTTTTTTTATAGTAGCGCTATCATGGATAGTGGAAGCAGATCACGAAATATCTCAAATTCCTCATACATTGCTTCAGTACAAAATAATTGTCACTGGAGTTTGTTAGAGATGTGAGGCAATGCAAGACATCGTTCAACCATAAGCGGTGATATGAATGAATTGTAAAATATAAACCAAGTAACTATTCGACTAGCCTGATTGTTCAGTCACTAAATACCTTTCCTACTGATCTGAAGGTTGCCGGGTTCGATTCCCGACCAACACATATATTTTGAAAATCATATTTTCATGTATTTATGAGGTTTACGAGTATGTATAACTAGAAGATCCCCAGGGACTTTGTTCCCGTTTACTTTTTTTTCCCTTTTTTACGGGACCTTTGTGTCCAATTTAAGCATTTTGGGTCTAAGGGTTTGGGCTGTGCACTGATGTGTCAGTGAGTCAGGACTTTCTATTTTACATATGTATGTATGTATTTAAAAAAAAAGTTTTCCAAGAAAAGTTATTTATTTTCAACATTGTGAATACAACAACTGGTTCAAAGTTACATTTAACCATTATCCGTGCAAATAACTACATTGTGCCTTTACGTTAAGATTTACATTGTATCCCTTGCGGAGTGGCCAGAGAAAACCTCAGCCAACTCAACCTAAGAAACTAATTCGAAGGAAGGATTGACGGACTCCATACGTTCAGGGGAATTTATTCATCTAGGAACATTGATACTGTAAGATAATATTGGTAGATAAGTTACATGCGCTCCAAAAGAAGCTATTATAGCTAATTCTTGTGTATTAGACGACCCGGTTTGGTCGAGTGGTAATGACGCTGCCCTTGACAGGTCCTGGGTTTGATTCCCAGTTGGGGAAAATATTTGTGTAAAAAGCAGATATTTGTTCTCGGGTCATGGATGTCCGTGTATGTCTTTGTGTATGGTCTAGGAGACCAACGGCACAAAAGAAAAACCTTAGAGTGGGCTTTTGAGTATGTAGCGTCTATTCGTATTATTTGGTCGTAGATTGACTAGTGGTTCTAGAACCATTGATGCTCTGCATACCCCGTTAAGGATTATAGGCGTGAGCGTATGTATGTATTTATGTATGTATGTATGTAGATTGACTGAGCTCAAGCGACAAATAAATAAATAATCCATTATTGCAATGTTTGTCTTGCATTCTCTTGACTTTGGATTCGATTTGCAACGTTGTTTATTTCATTATTTACATCAAATAAAGTCATATCACTGAGATTGATTAAAAAGCACTTAAAAGTTACAAACAACCTACACATAAAAATAAATTGTTCAATTAGTGCCTACAGATCTATACCCGTATCTTCTATTAAAGGCAAAAGAATTGTTATGAAAAACCGGTTTTTTTTTGAGAATTTCAAATGGGTTCTTCACGTGTTGTAGAATGACCCCAAAAGTCCTCCACACAATGAGTATGTATCTACAGTTATTTTAACAACATCATTGTAGTGGACTATACTCGAGTAGCGATGGCGACTGCGTCGGTATCTGAACACCTAAACAAACAACTGTAGGGAGGACAGATCGAGATCGACTGTAAATAACTGAGACAGAGCGCTTCCGAGCGAGGCCTAATGTGTTACGGGCGGAAGCGGACGCAGACGCGGGAGCGGGAGCGGGATGGCTTTAGTCTAGGGTTACCACTGCCAATTTAAAATGTAAAAGGGCTGCACATCACGGTAAAATAAACGCTACACACTCAAAGGCCTACACTAAGGTTTTCCTTTGTGTCGTGGGTCCCTCGGAACACACATAAAGACAAACAGACACAAACACCCATGACCCGAGAACAAACATCTGCTTTTACACAAATTTTTGCCCCGACTGGGAATCAAACCTAGGGCCCGTTGATCAAGAGGCAGCGCTACTGTCACTCAACCAAACCGGCTGTTAAAAAAAATTGATTTTATTTGACTGTGTGTTGAGTTGAATGTTGCCAGAAGGGTTGCACGCAGTTATCATTGCATGCGTGCACTCTGTGTTGTTACGATAAGCTCGGTTTTGCAGTGAAACTGTCTTTGCTTCTATCCACTTTACCAAGCTTGTTTTGTCCCTTACATTTGCTGCTCGTATGTATATACACATATATATATATATAGATGTATGTTATACTTATTTTATATATTTATTTATATATAACTAGCTTTTCGCCCGGGACTTCGTTCCCTTGGGAATTTCCCCGTCAATTTTCCAATGTTTTTAATAGTTATTCTGCTATTCGGGACGGAGAGAAATACAACAAATCAAAAACCATGGAAATCGGTCCAGCCGTTCTCAAGTTATAAGTGTTGTAACAAGTAACAAACACGACTTTATTATATATATATATATATAATATATATATATATGTATACTTATATATTTGTTTATTTGTATATATATATATTTAATTTTATGCACCACCAACTACTTCTTACCTTACTGCTGTCCTACCCTAAGGTTGCCTGGAAGAAATTGCTACCTAGCAATAAGGCCGCCTTGTTGTACACTATGTTTTATGTTCTGTTAATTGTATTGTATGTCTTTGTGTGCAAATAAAGTATATTGTATTGTATAGTGTAACCTGATGCGCTTGCCTTTTTTTATATTATAAGATGGGTTAACTCTTGACCTCAATCTTGACCATAAAGGTCAAAGATGAGGTCGACGATGGAGCGAGTTAACCCAGAAAATTCCTATAAAATGCCAGAAAACGCCTCTGTACATCGAATATTTAGTCGTTTTCTTTGCTAGCCAGTATTCTTACTAGGTCTAACTCAATGGACAACATTTTTTTCCTTCTTTCCATACTGTTAGATAAAATCGAGTATGAACTAACACTGGTGTCAGATTTTCAAACCGCCAAATGGCCTCTGACTTGGTTTAACGGCTCTAAAAATCAAGAATGGTTTAACGTGCCCGATAAAGCACGCTCGTGACAAATTGTCACATTGTTCACCAATCAGATTCCCCGCCTCTTTGTACGTTGCTTAACCTCACTGATCGACTCCAATTAGTGAGCGCCACTGATAAACTATGAGCATGTTTAACATTTTTGAAAATTAAACTACATATACTAGAATATTATAAAATAAAGTCACCTACAGTGTCTGTCTGTCTGTCTGAACGCGATTTTCATACTTCATTCCCGAAATTCCCATAGAAACGAAGTCTCTATCGAAAATAATAATAATAATGTGGCGTTAGATTGTAAACCTTTTGTCTAAGAAAATGTTCCCTCTGGCAACCCTACGACCGGAAGCACAGCGCCGCACGATGTGACCCGCACAATAGGTAGAGTAAACGCAGATGAACCCTGTACTGTCCTACCTCTGTACCCTCTGCGCTATCTACCATCTTTGTCACTGGCCCCAGTTACACGCCAAAGCGGACTTGGAAGCGCTCGCAGCCCAGTGGCGCTCGCTGATTTGAACCGATCAGTGAAATTAAGCAATGTACTATCAACCCCAGTTCCGCCTGACCAGTTTCAAATGTTTATCCCTTGCAAGCGAAGAGTAAGACAAGCTCCGCCCTCATCTTAAATTGAGCAATCACAGAACTGGACATTTTTTTTTTATTGCTAAACAAAGGAACTTTTGGTGAACAAAAAACAATTAACAAGAAAGGAATAGTTTTTTCAACCCGCCTTTAATGATCTGAACAAAACGCTATTAGTTGCCGAAAACGAACAATTGGAGCGAGGCGCCGAACGATGCAAACATAACTGATCCTTAAGGTGGTCAGGCGGAACTGGGGTTGATAGTACACAGAGGCAGAGAACCTGATGGGTGATCAAAAGTGGTAATTTATCACGAGCGTTTCCGTGCTTCGGAGAGCACGTTAAGCTGTCGGTCCCGGCTGTTGTCGATTGATTACAGTCGTTAAGGCCATTGTGCGGTTTGAAAACTCTGACACCAGGGTTAGTCAAGTTCGCCACATACTTGACTATACCCACACTATAAGAAAAAGAAGCGAGCTTGGAATGAATGTACCTCTATATCGTCTGCGCTATCTACCACCAATGTCATTGGCACCAGTTACACGCCAAAGCGGGCTTGAAATGCAAGAGGTCCTTTCTATACGTATTTTATCACTAGCTTTCTGCCCGGGACTTCGTTCCCGTGGAAATTTGGGAAAATTATCTAGCCTGTGTTAATCCAGGCTGTCAACTACCTCCATACAATTATCACAATTTATTTACTTACAATTGGTCAAGCCGTTTGAGCGTGAAAGAGTAACAAACATCCATACATCCATCCATACATACAAACTTTCGTGTTTATAATATTAATAAGGATCATACTATATTGTAAAACAAAGTCCCCCGCCGCGTCTGTCTGTCTGAACGCGATAAACTCAAAAAGTACTGAACGGATTTCCATACGGTTTTTACCAATGAACGGAGTGATTCAAAAGGAAGGTTTTTGTGTATAATTCATTTCCGAAGTTCCCACAGGCCCACAGGAACGAAGTCCCGAAAAGCTAATCTTTTATGAGTATACGATCGTGAATTGCTATATAAGGACTCATGTCCAAATTCAAACTCAAGAGAAATGAAAACTTTTCAAAATAAAAATAGTTATTTTAAAATTAACATTTAATTAATTGTGCATCCAAAGACTTGATGTCCGTTCCCTTGTCTTATTACATTTAATATTGTTATTACTTATTTAGCATTGCTAACAAATTGTATACTCTCCATATGAGTACATATATTATAAACGCGAAACTTTGTATGTGTGGATGTTTGTTCTTCTTTCATCCTCAAACGGCTGGACCAATTTTGATAAAATTTGGTATCGAGGTAGCTGACACTCTGGATTAACACATAAGCTACATAATTTTCCCAAATTCCCACGGGAACGAATGGCGGAAAGCTGGTTACAAATAGATTCAAAAGTCTATATGCTCATGAGAGAAGTCTCTTTGCTTCTGCTAAGGTAGCACGACCGGTCGGGTCTACATTCGTTAAGTCAAAAAATCTAGCGATTATTCCGCAAACCGCAGACTAGCGATGAAAAATCGAGTCAAGATAAAACCACGGAAGACAAAGTGACCTAAGAAAAACAGTCTCCCCCAAATGATTTGAGCATATTTTATCATTAATAGTGCTTCGGATCGACGGAGCCTTCCAAAGTTTGCGATTTATTGCCGGCGACGTGAAAGTGAAAACACTCAAGAACTGTCTTTGTATACCTTCGACGCAATAGTAGTAAAGCCGTCAGTATTGACACTACATTGCATTGAAGCATTGCATTTGCACACACACACACTCACACATGTACTCCAACACCAACATGTGCAACTGCGATTTTATAGCCCAACTTAAAATCAATGCCTGTAGCCTTAAGCCATGACATGTCTGTACTGTGTCGAAATTGTGACTTAAGTTGTAAAGCAGACACTTATAGCATAGGTTTTTATTAAACCTATTTTAAGTGGCTGCTGTCCCTAATAATATAGCTCAGTGGACAAACCTTGTAAAATATTTTAATGTGTTGGCTATCTTTGTAGTGTCAAATAAACTTATTATTTATTTGTTTATTTTAAGTTAATTCATATCACATTCGTGATTTTGAAGGGTGTAGCATAATTAACAAGTCCGATAAAATTTGACATAATTAACATAATTATCATTGCCGTGTTGTGATCGGTTGAGAATAACACCACCCCATCTCTTTCCGTGGGTGTCGTAAGAGGCGACTAAGGAAACACAAATGAGACGTGCCTCCTAGTAATCCATCCCAGGCAACGACACTTCATTTTTTCTGAATCTGAGGTGTCGTCCTGTGGTCTCATGCAGTGTGGTAGGCTCTGTAAAGGGCCGTCTGATTCGCGACCACCCTCCTACCGAAGTCCGACGCCAAACAGATTGCTGTGTTCCGTCGGTGCGTGGGAGTGCCAGTGCCTTTATAGGCGTTTTCTGGGTTAACTCGCTCCATCGTTGACCTCATCTTTGACCTTTATGGTCAAGATTAAGGTCAAGAGTTAACCCATCTTATAATAATATAAAAAAAGTAATTTTTTTAGGGAAAGAAAAATGTTCGGCGGGAATGGGACTAGAGTCCATGACCCCAAGATAAGATCGTGCTTTCAAGTCAAGCGGCAAAAAAAGAAACGCCCACAGCCTTTCTTGTTTATGTTATTTTTTTTATTTTTATTTTTCTTTATTAAGGAAAACATACAGCTATTCTATACAAAATACTTATCCTAATGATTCAAGATTCAAGACATTTATTTGACACAAAACACTACAACACAAAGAAAATAAAATAACATACAATATAAAACACAGGACAAGAACACATACAGGAGACGACAAAACAATGTATAATTGTGCTGTAGTGCGATGTCAAAAAGGACACAGCTCAGCATGTGTTGAAGCCGAGGCCCCAACGCTGGTTTTCAGCCGTACCCTTGGTGCGCGTGTGTACATAGCCGACGGAAAAGAGTAATCTACTACCTAATCTCGTATGTGTATGTGTGGTGTGTAATGGTATAAAGTAATCCATTAGCCAGTTAAGTTTCCACAAAAAGATATAACATTATACGTTGGATACAAAAATACCGGCTATTTCTTTTAACATAGATGGGAACAAGTGACCATTGGTATCAAAGATAAAACCTAACAAAAAGTGAAATCTAATGACTTTTTTTTGATGGCAGAAACAAATTGATATAAACGCAAGTTAAAAATGTTCAAATTGTTGTAGGTTTTATTAAAAGTCTCACAAGCTCTCACAACTAAGCGATTTTTTGCATAATTGGTACGACAAATTATAATATTACTAATAGTATCCATACTGTGAAACAATCCCACTATACTGTGCCCTCAACATAGTTACAGATTCTTTGCCAAAACCTCTCGAGTTGTTAAAGAAAACAAGTCACCTTCATTTCAGTAACCTGGAACAACAACAAACTTTAACTGCCTAAGAAGTAAGAAGCTGTAGTTTTGCAACAATTGAATTTTCATAGAAATGTTTTTTGAACAATTGTATTACTTGAACGAATAGTTGTTTAACAACGCAAAAGTTAAGCAATAGTTTTCTCAAGATGTAAAAGATTAGGTCAAATTATTTAATGTATTTCAAAGGCATATTTGGAGTCTGCTTTGACTAAATCAGAACTTAGCTCTGAGTTAACCTTTTTCAGACATATCTAAATGTAAATATCTTTATACTCCTTGTTTTCAGTTTTTTTTTTCAATTTATTGTTTTTGAAGTCTCCTATGAAACAGGAATGAGTGTAAATTGACGCCTATTTGATGCTCAAATCAACGATAAAACTGATTTAAAAAAATCTTAATGTAATCTACAAAACTCTTAAAATACATGATTTTTAAGTTCCTAATAGAATTTTTTTTGTTTTGTGTGCCATGACATACCCCGTGTGCTGTTTTACGTTACTTAAACGAAGTATCTATGGAAAAAAGATATTTCAACGCTAAGCTGTGTTAAACACGAAAACTAATATTTGTTTGTTTTTGTTTAATGTTATGTTTTTTTTTGTGTGCAATAAAGAGTATTGTATTGTAATATTATAAATGCGAAAGTTTGTATGTATGGAGATTTGTTATTCTTTCACGCTCAAACGACTGGACTAATTTTAATAAAAGAGATGGAGGTAGCTGACACCCTGAACTAATACATGGCTACATAATTTTCCCAAATTCCAATGGGAATGAAGTCCCGGGCGGAAATATAATTAATAATAAACGTTTGGTCTATCAGTTTCGCGATTGAAATTTCAGCACACATTTTACATCGACCAAAATCAGAATATTTAATGATTAAATCGGCAACCTAATGAACTAATCTAGCCGGCAGCGGTCTCCCAACAAAACCGTTACAAAAGCCAAGCCGGACAAACACACGTACTGAGGGCGTTTTAATTTGTGTGGACAGTCGATATTGCACCCCCGCCGCCCCTCAGCACCCCTGCCTCACCCCCTTCAGCTGGGATTAACCAAGCCTTGTTTTATGTTTTATTTTGCGCGCGAGCACGTAATAAGCCGAATTAATCCGTGGGATGCGCGCGACACAGGGGTTTTTGATGATATTATTACAAGCATGGTTCTGTTGGATGTTACAACAAAATTTGCAACCGAAATCGGAAGCAAAATAAGTCTTATATTTTATTGTTTCGAAATCTAGAACGTCGTAGCTAAGTTTATGTTTCGTAGTAATCAGTTACGAAATTCCGTAGCTAATATGATACGGTCCTCTCAATTGAACTTATTTCGTAACCATAGCAGCATATTTAGTATCTTCGGAAGAATATTTGTATTACAGATATTTTACAATGTTTAAATAAGTTAAATCAAACAAGTTTTCTACATCTGTACAAAACCGAGTTTGAGTTTCGTAGTAACATGCTACGCCGTAGCTGTAGACTACAGACACGAGTTTCATTAATTTTCTTCAAAGGACAAATAACATGACTGTATTTAAACAGATATTGATATTAAAACTGCACAAAATCCTAAAAAATGAAACGAAAACGAAACCAAAGCAATTAAAAGAAAAAAGTATCCTTTTCAAAGACAGCGGCAACCGAAAACGCCTTCGTAAACATTACAATTAGTGTTACCAGCGCAAATCCGGTTCCTTTATTGAGGGAGTAAACTTTAAAAGATTCCAATTAGAGGACCCGTCTTTATAGCGCCGCCGGACCTTCGGCAGAGGTCCATTTGAGGGGATTATGCCCGTCGAGCCACCGCCAATAAAACGGCGAGGCCACGTGCCGACAGGACTTAAGACCGTTTTAAGACCAGTTTGAATGCTAGCCGAGGCTGAGAGTTACAGGCCTTGCGGTCTACTCTATTCTACGATGGATTTTGCTTTTAAATGGGTATCACTACGAATATTTTGCACTCTTAGGCTCGTATAACTAATCCAGTCTTGATCTATAGTTAAATATGGATTGTCTCTTTCTCCCACTATTAAAATAATAAAGATGCAGCTATTCAAGTATAGATCAGTGTCTGAGTCGTGTTCTTTAATACGGGCCCTAGTATTGGATGAAGTATTCGATAAATACAAACTATATTTTAAAGGGTTATACGCTTTCAACGGAATTTTTAAAAATTATAGTCTAACTAGCTTTCCGCCCGGGACTTCGTTCCTGTGGGAATTCGGGAAAATTATGTAGCCTATGTTCATCAGGGATAATGTGGCATTCTAATTGTGAAAGATTTTTTCAAATCGGTCCAGTAGTTTCGGAGCATATTCAATGCAAACAAACAATCAAATCTTTCCTCTTTATAATATTAGTAAGTATAGATAAGAGCGTCGATGGTCTAATGGCTAGCAAGTTCGACTTGTAAGCGAGAGGTACTGAGTTCGATCTCCAGTGCCGGCGTGTACCAATGATTCTTATTCTGAGTAATGTACATTAGTTGCACATTTTAAACTCTTACAGCGAGGGAAAACTATTGAGTAAATCGTACCTATGGGCCTTTTTATAATTCGAATGGCACGGCACTGCACGGCAGAATTAGTATTACCATGCCCTCTTTGATCCTACCTTCTAGTATCACTACTACATAGGAGGCAATGGTAATACAATTTTGCCGTGCCATTTTCGATAATAAAAAGGCCCAATCACAAATTCGCGTAAATGATAAAATCACGCATTCACTGTCAAGTTTGATCTACTTCCGACTGTTCAAGTACATACTTCAGACGCAAGCTAACATAAACTAGAGGTTTAAGTAGAAAAAACCGAAAATATATTGCCGTGGAGTAACTGTACTGCGCGATAGGCAGACCACGTAACACGACACTTTTTCATTTCGGATTAAATCTCCGAGTGCTTCAAACATCTCCCCTACCACCCCCCCTTCAAAGAGAGACAAACGCAGCATAATTTATTTAAGGCAACTCCATCCCACAAATTAAATCGGATAAATCTAGTGAAACAAATGTAAAGACACCTTAAGGCCGACCTTTTAACATTCGCACCCTTTGTCACGGATTTAAACCGGTTTAAACCACTTCCAAACCGCTACGTACTCGTACGTGCACAGAGTACATGCTGCAGACTTCCGGAAAATTGGCAGCGTACTATTATTAATTAGTTTAGGAATTTATAATCTACTATATAAAAATAAGTCGGGTTTTCCTTCCTGACGCTATAACTCCAGAACGCACGAACCGATTTCCACGGTTTTGCATTCGTTGGAAAGGTCTCGGGCTCCGTGAGGTTTATAGGATACTTTTTATTTTAAAAAAAATTAGGACGCGGGCGGAGCCGCGGGCGGAAAGCTAGTGATGTATAAATAAATTATAAACAACGTTTTTAAAAAGTTAATACCCAATTAAAAGAAACTCTAAAATAAATGAAAACAAATAATACTGATTTTCTGATTTGTAAATTTTGTTTTACGTTAAAAATTCGAGGGTGCACAAAATCGCGGATACAGCCATTTCATAAACGTTTGTACTAATTTGTAAAGATATAATATTGCTCGCTTTCTAGCTTAAAATAATGTAACTGTAAAAATGACAAGTTATGCTTTCGGAAGGTAGTCAGTAAGTTGAGAATGTAGCGTGGTTGAGCTATGAAAATACCATTTATACTGTGACTATCACCGCTACAAAGACCTTACCTTAGGTGCTGTTTATACACAAGCGACGTGGCGCGGCGGAGCGGCGATCAAAGCAACGTAAAATGAATTTTAATAGCAATGGAGCAAAGGGTTTTTTTCATCCGTCGCTACGTCTTCAGGCGACGGATGTCTCTTCGTGCTTCTATTTTCAGCGAAGAAACCTTTGCTCCGTAGCTATTAAGGTTCATTTTACGTTGCTTTGACATAAATGGCGCCTTAGGTATGCGGGGAAAAGCGGGGGTCAAAGGGCGGCCGCTTTCGCTCTGTCAGTTCGCCAACATCGCTCACAAACTGACAGAATGGGAAACGCCTGCTCTTCCCCCCGCCTCACCTCGCATACCTAAGGCGCGATACAGTAACGGTCAAACTATAAAACAATTTTCGTTCACACGTCTATAGCTAGAAGTCTAGGCAGTGAGAAAGCGGTTTCGGGCAGTTTAATCTCGCCATCTCCAATCACACCTAGATATTTGTGTTTCAATTACAGAACCCGAATCTGTGGGTTTTCTATGATTAATAGCAACATTAAAGTTGTAGTTAAAGCTATAAACGGTTTGGTTAAAGGACTTTATTGTTGCAGCTGTTTGATGGGATTTTGAGGTTTTAGATACAGACGTTGACTAAGAAGACTAGTGGTTAGAGGCTCTACTAAACACCCGTAGCCCAGTAGCGCTCGCTGCATCAATCAGTGAGGTTAAGCAAAGTATAGAGCTGCAAGAGCGTTTTCGTGATTCGGCTGTTGTCGATTGACTACAGTCTTTAAAACCAAATTAGAGACCATTTGTTGGTTTGAAAACTCTAAAATAATGGTTAGTGAAGTTTGCCACGTACTTATAAATCACATTTCATCTAATAACTCAAGGATATCCCAAGGATATCCGAAGGGCATAGAGGGTTCAGTCATTTAACGCTGAGCAGCACATCATGTGATTCTGTCATGAAGCTGACGAAACGTCTCTTCATGTAATCTGTGACTGCAGCGCACTGCACTGCAGCAGGAATCGGTACCTTGGAGGCCACAACTTATCCTACCAAGATATTAAGGATGTGCCCGCTAAGGACATAGCCAGATTCGCGGTTGGCATAGGACTCCAAGATGTACTGTGATAACACAGAAAGGTACTGTTACAATAGATCTGTCAAGGTCGCAGTGACACGGGGGCTTGTGTGCACGCTTGACCCCAACCCTTCGAACCCCTTAAATAATAATAATAAGCACATCATGTTGAGAACAAGCACTCCTTGCTGAGCATAATGCACACTTTATCATTTGTGTATCCACACTAATTACCCCCCTTAAACACAGTTTTACTAATTAACTAAAGGCACAAACATACACATAATATACCCCAAGCACACATAAATACACGCATACTACACTATTACAAATACACACACATACTTCAACACACACCCACACCTTGTTACTTAATTAGATATCTACTTTTTATTATAATTATAAGTTAATAGTAATGTAAACTCACTCTGATTGTATACCTGGAAGAGCGAGGCATTCCCATCACACTTGTTTTATTGGATGTCTTTATTCTAAATCCATAGTAGCTATGAAGTTAAAATATCACGTAACAAAACTATCGATAGTAGACACTTGTCTATGACTACTTACTGGGAAGCCCCGATTATTACATGTAAGGATTTGTCTAAATAAAGTTTTTTTAAAAATTTTAATTTAACCCTCCGAATTTATGTCAAACGTGGCATCAAGTTGTTTTAAAACCACTGATGCTCTGCTCACCCCGATAGGGATTATAGGTATGCGGGAAGGAATGTATGTATGTTATTACTTACACGACAAAGAAGGATAGTCTATTTGTAATGAAGATGTTGTAGTTAATAGTTATTGTATTTTCTAGTGTGTATGCAAAACTCATCTCTTTCAACTATAGGTACTCGTAACTCCAGTCCTTAATCATTGCTTGAAAATCGGGTTGCTTACTAAGCACCCGACCATCTGATAGGATTTAATTTTCCACGTTAAAAACGTATGAGTCACAGACTTTAGTTCTCACAAAGCAGGTAACTAGTATTTTTTGCAGACTACAATGCCTATAAGCAGATTACCACAAAATGTGATTCATTTATGTATGTATGTATGTAAACACTTTATTGCACATAATAAAAATTACAAAACAAAAGAGATGGATACAAAGAAAACTATGTACAAAGGCGAGCTTATCCCTTAGAGAGATTTCTTCCAGCTAACCCTCATTTAGATGATATTCCCATTTATTTAGATGATATTCTGGTTTGTAGTATTTTTTTGCTTTTGTTGATTTTTTTAAAAGCGCCGAATCATTTTCGATAAAATTTATATGGGACCGCTTCAGGAGTATACTCTTTCGAACAACAATTGGCGAAGTTATCGCGTAACAAATATACAAAAAAATAATAATAATAAAATACAAAAAAAACATACAGTCGAATCGAGAAACTCCTCCTTTTTTGAAGTCGGTTGAAAATGGTCACCATTGTCATTCAATCGTCATCGAGACGTCATTGATAAGAGGAATGCTAGCTGTTATACCACCAACGCCGCTACACAATACACATACTACTCGTACATACATCATATATTAATCCCATCTTTGCAAACAAGGCGAATAAATTGAGAGAAGTTTTATTTATTTGGAGTTGGCCGCAATAACAGCCTCCTGTATTATTCATTGGGCAATTATTGTGAGAGAGCGCACAGGTAGGCGATTGGCTACGAAGACAGGGTTGCTTAGATATCGACTGTTTAGGCTTTGTCGACTATCGATAGTTTTGTTACATGATATTTTAACTTCATAGCTACTATGGATTTAGAATAAAGACATCCAATAAAATAATTCCTACAGAGGAAGATCATCCTACGGGGGAAGATCATCAAGAGATAGAACATCAAGTGATCAGAGAACCGCTTTTACAACACAATTTATAAAGGAAGACTTAATTATTTATATACCTTAATTTGTCTGTCAAGTGGCTAACAAAAAAATGCGTAGCTAGAGATTCTTTGAGAACTGTGAAGGACAACTCAACGAGAGAAGGGATAAATGGTATTTTACATTATCCCTTCTATCGTAAAAAACCACTGAGATATTATTTTGTATTTACACTTAGTAAAATACAAAAAAATATCATATCCGATTGCCTGTAAGGAATTACACTGGCCGCTATGTACACAGTGAAATAAACGGTTGTTTTAAGTTAATTTATTGTATTGTTAAAATGGTGTGATTTTAAATCAGTTGGCGAAACTTTAGAAAGTGATGAAACTGTACCCCTTTCCCCAAAAAACTTATATGAAATTCACAAGAAATAGTTTTGACTTCCACACAAAGGAAAGATAGCTGATCGCACAAGTTCCATAGAGAGGCGCAATTTTTCTAAATATTTCGAACTATGTTCCTAAGGGATAGTTGTTCAGTTTTGTGGGCAAATTAACATCTTTAATTATTGCTAACTAATTTTGAAATCACCCAATACATTGCGCAAAAATCTGGACTTTCCAAACACATCTCCATATCGATATTTTCCCATCCCTATCACCGATTGGTCCGCTTTGCAGTCAACTTACGGTACTTCTTCATTATTCAGCGTATCAAACGTGCCCGAAAAGCGGACGTCCTAAAGAACCTTGGGAACTTGTTTTTTCTTCTAATAACTTCGGAAATAGCGACCTCCGAGACCGAAGTTGGCGTTTATATCGACAAGTGTACGATGAAAATGTAATCGATTAATTTTAATCATGTTTGCAGTAGTGTTCTAGTAAAATAAAAGCGATTTTAAGTTTCTTTCTTAAATTGGAATTAAATTTATTAGAAATGAGGTGTGCAAACTTGAATTTATTCATACTGATTTTATAGACTAACGCCTTGGTTTTTGAACGTTTATTTATTTGTACCACCATACTGTAAATCACTGTGACTGTAATCATCGAAATATATTAGCATACCTACTAGATTCAATTTTCTCTTAAATTTTACTTTATACTCCATAGTAGTTTACAAAGTATAGTTTTATAAAGTTTTGTATTACAAAAAATCTTGACATACGAGTACTTTCGTAAACGTTCAATGCAGTGCCTCTTCGGAAGCAGTTTCCTCTACCTATAATAAAATATAAAAATTTTCGGAAGTAAGAACGGAACATTGAAGGTTTATTATATCAATACGCGACAGACTTCGGTAACAAATTACATTACATATTACATTATATTATATTGTCAGTGTGTACTCATACAGAAAATATGAGTGTCAAACGACGTTTGGTTTTCGTAGAGAGGACTCGAAAAGAATAATAGGGAAATAAATAAAGTCATGATCGAAAAGCATACGTACTTTTTAAACTGTGTTTATTTATACGTTAGTCCTTCTTATCGTGTAGGTATAATCAAGTATATGGCCAACTTTAAACTAATTAAACCAAGACACGCCTGAAGATGATGCAATCGAAACCGGCCGCATAAAAATATTAAATGAATAATTGGAATTAGTGTAAGAATCTGTCTTTCATTGGGAATTATTAACTATAATCTGGTTACTTTTTTTATTTTTATTATAAGATGGGTTAACTTTTGACCTCAATCTTGACCATAAAGGTCAAAGATGAGGTCGACGGTGGAGCAAGTTAACCCAGAAAATGCCTATAAAGGCACTGGTACTGGAATGGAACACAGCAAGCTGTTTGGCGTCGGACTTCGGTAGGAGGGTGGTCGCGAACCAGCCGGCCCTTTACAGAGCCTACCACACCGCATGAGACCATAGGACGACACCTCAGATTCAGAAAAAAAATGAAGTGTCGTTGCCTGGGATGGATTACTAGGAGGCAGGTCTCATTTGTGTTTCCTTAGTCGCCTCTTACGACACCCACGGAAAGAGATGGGTGGTGTTATTCTCAACCGATCATCACACGGTTACGAGATACATTAACACTTATAAATTACTAGCTTTCCGCCCTCTTCGTTCCCGTGGGAATTTGGGAAAATTATGTAGCCTTTGTCCATCAGGGATAATGTAGCTTCCTAATGGTAAAAGAAATTTTCAAATCGGTCCAGTAGTTTCGGAGCCTATTCAATGCAAACAAACAAACAATTAAATCTTTCCTCTTTATAATATTAGTAAGTATAGACTAACATTCTGCCCGGGACTTTGTTCCCGTGAGAAATTCAGGAAAATCATGTACCCTATGTTCATCACGGATAATGTAGGATTCTAACGGTGAAATAACTTTTAAAATCGGTCTAGTAGTTTCGGAGCCTATTCAATGCAAACAAACAATCAAATCTTTCCTCTTTATAATGTGTATAGATACCAACTCAGTCACAAAACAAAATACCCGATCCTTTACACGAATTCTCTCCGCTAGACTCAGTATCAGTTATTTTGGAGTAAAGTAGATTCTACAAAGATGGCGTCCTATTGAATGGGACTAGTGGAATCTAATTTGTGAGCGCCGAAGACAAAGCCGGTCTGACTTTGGCATGTAGAGAGCGGAGGCTTTTTGCACCCTGTTACATTTCCCGCTGTATAAAGGACATAGGGTATAGACAGAGAATTGGCATCTGCATATTACGTAAAGTCAGTTTCAGCGTACAATCAGCTGCAGAAAAAACCAACCCTTTGGTAGGAGTCTATACTTGATAATATATATTTTTAAAAAATTAATGTTTCTTTGAATGTTATTGTTATAGCATCACAGACTTTATGTTCTTTAAATGTTATATATTTATTTATTTAGTGCAAAGAGCATACATGACAGATTTACATAAAATTACAAATAGAAATACGACACAAAAGGTTATGTCGTATATGCTTAACCTTTTCAGCACGAGAAAAAAGAAATCGATGCCTTATCAAGTCAACAAGACTGAAAGTGAAAGTATGACAGTTAAAGCAACATTAACTATAATGGATATTTTTGCAATCAAGTGTTAATCAAGCCAGTCTCAAATGAAACGCCAAATAAAATTTTGTATGTACATTTTCTTATATTGTTTGTTAGAATTTTTTGTTACTCTATAATAAAATGTATTCGTATAGCTTATTACGAGTTGGTTACGTACTAAAATATACATGACATGGTTATATATTTCTACAAAGAACATACGAAAATAAAATAGTTAAGAAAACTTTAGTTGGTACGGAAACAAGCAAAAATGCATTTTATTTCCAAAGTACCAAGTCCCCTTTTCGTAGTAATATTCTCGACTAAACAACAGACAGGTAAAGCGAAGGTAAAATTAGCATCTCCTCTAAAATATCGCAGGCAATAATTCCCCTTCCACGGGCAGCGTTTCAAAACTACACTTTTATACCGAGGAGATACCCCCCTACCTGCGCCGGTAGAAAATTGAGTTCGCTCTTCATTAGCCCTCTGCTAGGCAGGATTTAAAAAAAAAAACTTTTTCATAAGGAGTTTAAGACTCGAGTCAAGTTTTCCATCAACGAAATTGAGGTGCGTGCTTTAATATCGAAACTTTTCTTAATGGATTTGGATTTTACATTTATTACCCGAGTAATCAATTTATATTAAGTTAATGTCTTTAACAGCGTAAGCACGAGAAAGTATGCTAATAAATAATGGTTTAATACTGCAGTTATTTAGGTTTTGTTTTTGGTTAAAAGTTGAAGTATCTGTGGAAACTTTTAGCATTATAAAGCTGACTAGCTTTCCGCCCAGGACTTCGTTTCCGTGGGAATATAGGAAAATTATGTAGCTTATGTGTTAATCCAGGGTGTCAGCTACCTCCATATAAAATTTTATCAAAATTGGTCCAGCCGTTTGAGCGTGAAAGAGTAACAAACATCCATACATCCTCACAAACTTTCGCATTTATAATATTAGTAGGAAAACGATGTATGTAATGTTTTGTAAATAATTATTATCTGGCAATATTTCAAGTGCTGGCAATCCATTGTATCACTCAACCAGCATAGCTAACACGGACGTATGACACTTTTTCGTATGTATCACGTTTCGCCCCCGACAAAAAAAGAGGGGGGGTTATGAGTTTGACGTGTGTATTTGTGTATCTGTATGTCTGTGCATCGTAGCTCCTAAACAAATTGACCGATTTCGATGCGCTTCTTTTTTTTTGAAAGCCAACGTGATCAAAATTGTTATTAGCTTTATTTAATCAAAATCGGTTCAGCCGTTTTAAAGTTAGAAGCAATCGGTGTCAGGGGTTATACAACCTTTTTTTAATTTAGAGTTATTTAGGTCGTATAGTTAGTACGGAACAGACAAAACGATATCTACATGACAAGATTATCGCACGCGTCCGGGTTAGCTGGGCATCTATTCTGTGAGTCTATGACCAAATACTCCAAAGTATCTCTCTTTTGCGCTATACATGCAGTTATGTATGAGATAGCCAAACCCATAGCTACTACTACTAGCTAGGGTTTGGCCCTAGCTACTAGCTTCCCGCCCGGGACTTCTTTCCCGTGGGAATTCCGGGAATTAATTATACATACAAACTTACGTTTTGATTTACTCCGTTCATTGGTGAAAAAAAATTGTATTTCCCAAACATGGTAAGGAACCTACTATACTTAAGAAACAATACAATAATATGTACTTATAAATGAGAAAATTCGTGAAGATAGATGGATGTTTGTTACTCCTTTACACAAAAAGTACTAGGCAGATTTTGATGAAAATTTTGCAATAAAATAACTAAAATATCAAAATAACACATGGGCTACATATTTTTCAAAATTCTCATTAGTATGAAGTCCCAAGGAAAGCGAGTTAACCCAGAAAATGCCTATAAAGTCCAGTGCCTTTATAGGCATTTTCTGGGTTAACTCGCTCCATCGTCGACCTCATCTTTGACCTTATGGTGACCCATCTTATAATTAAAAAAAAACTAGTATTTTGTATTATATTCCGTTCGATTTCGAAGCTAATTAACTACACCAGCAACTGAATAAGAAACTCGTAACTTAGTTACTTTTTGAAAGCTTATCTCGTAGATAGTCAAAATAAAAAGAAGTCACTTGTCTTAACGAATTAAAATACACAATGAATTTATCCATAGAACAATGTGCCATTTATAAGCTAAGATCGTAGATTCTCTTTGGATTTGCATACAGACAATAATTCAAATCTTATTACTCAAGGGTCTTCAGTCTAAGTTGTTTTCACTAGATGTAAGGTTGACGTCTTTTTTTAAAGAAAAATGAAAGTTTTTTCAGTAACGAAGGTCTACTGAGCAATTTAGATTCCATTTCAGTTGTTTATTTACAATTTATTTCAACCCTTTTATGAGAATGAAGATATTTTATTAAAGACGAAACTTTTGCATACGAATGAGCTGTTTCATGACAGCTGTTTAGTTTTGATTAACTTATTTGATATTTTTATAGTAACTTTATAGTTCACTCTTATAACCGTGTGGTGATCGGTTGAAAATAACACCACCCCATCTCTTTCCGTGAGTGTTGTAAGAGGCGACTAAGGAAACACAAATGAGACCTGCCTCATAGTAATCCATCCCAGGCAACGACACTTCATTTTTTTCTG
This sequence comes from Aproaerema taeniolella, assembly GCA_949987775.1. Lineage (NCBI taxonomy): Eukaryota > Metazoa > Arthropoda > Insecta > Lepidoptera > Gelechiidae > Aproaerema > Aproaerema taeniolella. The sequence goes on from OX465250.1 coordinate 18,996,433, forward strand.
AATCTGAGATGTCGTCCTATAGTGTCATGCGGTGTGGTAGGCTCTGTAACGGGCCGCTGGTCCGCGACCACCCTCCTACCGAAGTCCGACGCCAAACAGCTTGCTGTGTTCCGTCGGTGCGTCGGAGTACCAGTGCCTTTATAGGCATTGTCTGGGTTAACTCGCTCCATCGTCGACCTTATCTTTGACCTCATGGTCAAGGTTGAGGTCAAGAGTTAACCCCTCTTATAAAAAAAAAAAACTTTTTTAATGTAGAAAATATGTTTGCTCTTGAATACAATCTAGCCTAGGGGTAAAGATGTGGGCGAGGACTTACCCAGAAGATGCCTATTCACTCCGAACTTTAAAAATATGTAACTCAGTACTTGATAATCACTCAGTCTTTTCAATTAGTAAATCACAAATTAGGTTGACCTTAAGATTAAGACTCCCGAAAGTTGTCCAAGTTGTTTTCGGCTGAAAACCCGCGTGGCTTAATTTGTGTATTAATTATAACAATATTAAGGCTGTAATTTATTTATTATTAGATTTTCATTTGGTAAAGTTAAATTTACACAACGACAGCGAAAATTCAAACGAAAGTGAAGCAACAAAAGAAGTTTAAGCCGAATTTTAATTTTGTATAGTTTGTAAGGTATAAAGATAGTTCGAATTTTAACTACATCGTCTTATAAATTGTAGAAAAAGCACATTTGCCTGAGACGTTCAGTGAGAACGCAGACCAAATGACCCACCCACCATTAATTCTACACTAGTCACAAAGCTGAAAAACTAAGACAAAAAATCAAATGGCATTAACGCCAAGCTTCTCTATTGTAGAGCTAAGAAACTGTTGTAATTTTAGGACAAGGCTATTGTCACGGTATTGATGATGTATTTTATTGTAAATTTCCCGATTTTCTTTAAAGATACGTCTTATTATTGTTTTTAAGTGATTTCAACCTAACCTAACTGAATTGCGTTTTGTTTTATTATAGTACTGAAATTAGAGACGGAAAAAGATTTAAAATGTAGTAAATAAAAATTTATTTACTACATTTTAAATCTTTTTCCGTCTCTAATTTCAGTACTAAAATAAAACAAAACGCAATTCAGTTAGGTCTATTGTACGCCGTAACTGGCATATCGAATATGTTTCTATACCATATTATAAATTAAGATCTACATTGTATAATCTCGATAAACAATAAAGATATTTGATTTGATTTTATTATTAGTAATAACTAAAATCATTAATTAGCAATCGCAATGATAGCAAAATTGACACCACACAACCCGTATAGTCCCTCCCAAGATGAATCCTTTTCCATTTACCTCTGTGCTCTGTCGCCGCGGGGACTCACTTTTACCTCATTAATTTTCATCTCCTTCTGAAGGTACCACATAATTCTCTCTTGAGCGCTTCCATACTTATGATAAGGGTTCCTTTTGGACACGGTTATGTTTGAATATAAGTTGATACGGTAGTGAATATAAGTACTCTTTTCTAACAAGTATGATTTAAGCAACTTTAGCTAGCTAATGTTTTTAGACTCCAAATTCTAATATTTACTTTCCTTCAGAAATGAAAGGAAATCAAAGTTTTTGCATGATGACATGGGCATCTATATTTTAGATGCCTACGTCTGACATATGACCAATACTTGTCACTATCTGTCACTGTCATCTGTATAGCGATAGAGAGAGAGAGAGAGATGTGCTGACATCCGATGCTCAGAGAGTGGTAAAGACTAATTAAGTTACCTTTGATGTATTCATTCCTGGAACGGGGCAACAAAGACAAAATCTAAGGGAACCGATCACCTTTTCGAATAATTTATGTCCGAATTTTATTTGACCGAAAACGGTTAACCTGCGTCTTTTTTGCTATATGCTTCTTATGCCATATTTTCAGATCATCGAAATGCCATTAGACAAAAGTATCATTTTACCGAATTATGTTTCATCAATTTTCAAAATAACTTTTTACTGTTGGTCGAAGTTTCATTTTAGCATTAAACTATTGACCGAGTTCTCTTTTGAACTTTTTACTGTTGGCCGAAGTTTTTTTTGAACTTTTTACTTTCGGCCGAAATCTTTTCAAGTTTTTTCATTTGCCTCTCTTTAGCTTCATCGAAACAACAAATGGGACAGGTTAGAACATGTTTTTGTATTCCTGCTTGTAACCCAAAATCTAATGGGCCTTTTTTATAATTCGGACGGCACGGCACGGCACTTCAAAATTTGAATTACCATTGCCCCCTATGTTCTCAGCTTCTAGTATTACTATTACATAGGAGGCAAGGGTAATACAATTTTGTCGTTCCGTTTTCGTATTATAAAAAGGCCCAATGGCTCAAGTCAATTCTGATTTTAAACTTTATCACTAGAGTTCACTAGTGGAAAAGGAGTTAACCTATCTACAGGGTTCTGGAGTTTATATTTTTTTTTCTCGACTGGGGTATCCATAAAAGGCCGTTGTTTGTTTTCTGATCTTAATGTTTGAGTCCCAAGAGGTCCACGACCACGATACAAGGGAAACCTTTTGAGTATGTAGAGCTTTTTTATTGGGGAACCGACTGCACACAATTATGATAAGTTTGTGAGGATGTATGTATGGATGTTTGTTACTCTTTCACGCTCAAACGGCTGAACCAATTTTGATAAAATTTAGTAAAGAGGTAGCTGATACCCTGGATTAACACATAGGATACATTATTTTTACCAATTCCAACGGGAACGAAGTCCTGGGCGGAAAGCTAGTTAAAAAAACGTAGTATTTTCACTGTAACTCTGGTCATACATATACTGTGTTCATAAAGTGCAACGTTTGTGGGGTCTATTCAAAAGGGTTCAAAAGGAACTTTGCTTTCAACTTTGGCTTACAAATGAAATGATACTAATATAACGTTTTCACGGTAAAAGCGAAATTAACTACATATATTTTATATTTATTTTTAAGTTTGTTTTTACTTTCTTATCTATGTTATGAAATTGCAGAGTCCTGACTCACTTACAGACATAGACAGCTCCTTATAACGTTAGCAAGCAATAAGGAAAGATTTTACAAAATTCCCACGGGAATGACGTCCCGGAGATCTAGTAGTTTATAAGGGATACTATCTTGCTGCAAACACTGTTAGTCTTTGCTTTATTTTGTTTCTTGTTAGGAAATGAAACAAATTATATATTTAATGTTAAGTCACAAAATCAACAGTTGTGTAAATTGATTGTTGATTGTTGCATTTCGCCAAGAAGCTTAAACTCTTAAAAACACTCGCGACAGTACGGAATCTCCAAATCCTTGTTACAACTCGCGCATTCTCGTTTTTATTAAGCCGGCAAGTCGCTCGAGTGTCGACAACTGATATGGCCTTGTTTATTTACAAAACGACGGATTTTCCGCGCAAAGTATTCCAATTTTTTCCACTTTTTTCACCTTTTACTTTGGATGCGTATTGTCCCCTCTTTTCGAGTGAAGGGATGCGTTAAACATGCTTGTTTTGTCTCCACGATATGGTAATTTATTGGACTGTGTATGAATTCGTTAGGTGGACAAAAGGCTGTGTTATTTACGATAGAATAAATTCATTGTTTAACTTGCTACCGGGCTTTCTTGTCGAAAGTATGTCCAAAGGATAGGTATATTCCGTACCGCTAAGGAATGGAATTCTCTGACTGCGTCTATATTTCCGGTCTTTATAAAGTTCGAGTGAAAAGGCATCTTCTGAGTGAGCTTGCTACATCATCGACCACATCTTCGCCTCTGAGCAAGATTGTGGTAAGAGCGAACCCATTCATAATATAACAAAAACTTCATGACTGAAACTGTTTCATTGATTAATAAGAAAAATTTACTTACGTAAAAGTATAAGATGATTTTTTTATTATATGATGGGTTAACTCTTGACCTCAATCTTGACCATAAGGTCAAATATGAGGTCGACGATGGAGCGAGTTAACCCAGAAAATGCCTACAAAGGCACTGGTACTCCCACGCACCGATGGAACACAGCAAGCTGTTTGGCGTCGGACTTCGGTAGGAGGGTGGTCGCGAACCAGACGGCCCTTTACAGAGCCTACCACACCGCATGAGACCATAGGACGACACCTCAGATTCAGAAAAAAATGAAGTGTCGTTGCCTGGGACGGATTACTAGGAGGCAGGTCTCATTTGTGTTTCCTTAGTCGCCTCCTACGACACCCACGGAAAGAGATGGGGTGGTGTTATTCTCAACCGATCACCACACGGTTGAAAATATAGTATATTGTATTGTATATAAGATTGTTTAAACAAATACTTGTTGCTTTATTACTATTCTAATGGTGTGCTAAATAAGTAATGGCAGAGGCCCTTAAAACACAGGTTTAAAGCTTGGCTAGTTACTCATAAAAATAACCACAAGGAATGAAAAGAAGGACTAAAACAATCCAGTGAAAAGAACGTACAAACCAATCCAGCCAAAACATTCAAATGACATCGAAACCGCACGTGCAACCTTGATGCGCAGAGTGCCAATTCAGTGAATACGCCCGAACATACATGCACATTCAGCCAGCTTTGTATGCAGCCTCCTTGCAAAGGAACCCTCGAATAACTTAGCCATGTTTGCATAAAAACCTTGGCTGAATCCCGCTTCTAGTACCCTGGGCATCTAGATAGGGTTTGCTTGTGTTAAGGAAAAGCTATTTTTAGAAAAGTTGCAGCTATATGCAACAGAGCTATGCTTTCTTTACTCAAAAAAATAAATAAAAAAAGGGTATTTTCCTTGTGCCTACTAAATCACATATTTATAACACATTTATTTGTAAATAAATTATTTATGATAGTTTTTGAAATATAACACTATCTTTTGGTATTATCTGCCATTTCTACCCAAAAGAAATAGCTTGAAAAGATTATACTTAAAGTCTGTTTTAGCTACTAAACTACAAGTAAGTTCTTGTATAAGCCTTTTATGTATCGTTGCTTGTGTAAGAAATAATATTTGTGTTAATAAGTAATTAGCTTTCTGCCCGGACTTCGTTCCCGTGAGAACTTGGAAAAATTGTGTAGCCTATGTTTTATTTTGATGTCTAAGCTATATACACACATAAATAAAATAAAATAAAAATCAACAAAGTCTAGGGAACACGCACGATTTTTCATACAACAGAGGCCTCTTTGAGAAGCTGTGAAAAGTATTTAAGACACGTATTTTTAATAAAATCTTTAGTGTGACCAAGTTCTATACCTGAATTTTCAATCCCTATAAATGAACTTTATTTAGCTTGAAATTTGTGGAAAAGAGGGAAAAATGAAAATGAAAACGCAGTTTTTCTTTGCTTTTAGTATGGAAATGGTGAAATTAAATTTTCATTTTCGTCTCTTTTTCACAAACTTCAAGCTAGATAAAGTTCATTTATAGGAATTTTAAATTCGGGTATAGAACTTGCTCACACTAAAGATTTTATTAAAAATACGTGTCTTAAATACTTTTCACAGCTTCTCAAAGAGGCCTCTGTTGTATGAAAAATCGTGCGTGTTCCCTAGACTTTGTTGAGTAGTGTAGCTTAAACATCCTAAATATTCCTGAAAAGTTTCATCAAGAAACGTTGAGTAGCTTTTTGGCGTCATGTGGTTTAACGTAGCGTCATGTGGTTTAACAACTGCACTATGCTGTGCCTGCCCCGATAGAGATATATTGGTGATTTTAAATTAGTTAACGAAAATTAAGGGGCGCCCTAGGCGAACATACTTAGGACCAAATTAGTGACGTACTTAGAAAAGGCCGTGTTAGGAGTACCCGAATCCGAAGAGCGTGTATGAAGCGAATTATGAATGTAGAGGAAGCGAAAGAGGTTTGTTTGGATCGTAGCAGGTGGCAATCTGTGGTCTCTGCCTACCCCAATGGGACAAAGGCGTGAGCTTATGTATGTATGTAAAATTAAGGATGTGAAGAACAACTTTCCCCAAGGTACATAAATAATAAAATAATAATGTCGACTCAACTTGTGCCATCAGCTGATTTGCCTTTGTATAGGAAGACGATATTTTTTTAAAGAATTTTAAATAGATTCCTTGGGGAAAGTTGTTCAGATTAATGAAGAGATTCGCCTCCTAAGGTTTCGCTAACCAATTTAAAGTCTTCAAAAAAGGAGGAGGTTCTATGTTCGACTGTATGTACTTTTTTTATGTATGTTCACCGATTTCTCCGCCAATTATGGACTGATTTTCAAAATTCTTTTTTGTCCGAAAGAGTATACTCCAGAAGTAGTCCCATATAAATTTTATCGAAAATGATTCAGCGCTTTTAAAAAAATCAACAAAAACAAAAAAGTACTACAAACCAGAACATCATCTAAATAAATGAGTAACATTTTCGTTTGAGGTTATCTGCTAATAGGCATTGTAGTCTGCAAAAAAATACTAGTTATCTACTTTGTGCGAACTGTTGTTGGGATTGAAGTCGGTGACTCATACGTTATTATAACGTGGAAAATTATTGTTTTTTATTAATAATGGGTTTGCTCTTGACCACAATCTAGCACAAGGGCGAAGATATTGCTGAAGTTCTCAAATTCTAGCTATCAGCAAAATAATTAGCAATTCCGCTGTCAAAGCAACATCGCTTGAACTTGGGTTAGAAAATCATCCCAGCAAGCTCAAGTATTCAAAGTCTCAATAGGCACAGTGTAGCCTTTAATCCGTGTCCGGTCGTAACAACCCTAAGTCGTGGAAACTTTTGGGTGGGAGCCCTGAGGCGAATTTGCATGGAATAACAGGATGGAACCCGCGCGGCGGGAAAGGAGCGTTCAAGTATTACGTAACAAATTTTTGGAGATTATTGACCCCTCCCCCCTTAGAATGCTATAAAAAAAAACATTTTTATTGCAGGTGTACACATTGTACATTTCCCATAGTTACAATAACAATAATAGTTTGAAAATAATAATTAATTATTACTTAATTTAATATTATATTTATTCATTTAGTGTGATATTGAAATGTCATATTATATTATATTAAATTCAGTAAAGCTATTTTACAAAGTAAATATTTAGATTGGAGATTATTGATGCAAAAAGCGGAGGATTATGCAAAGTGGCGCATCTTGGGGGAGGCCTATGTTCAGCAGGGACTGCAATAGGCTTATACAATGATGATGATGACCTCCCCCTTCCCCCCATGTAACGCGCCGTAACGTTTTTCTGTACCCCCATCCTCCCTAGTAAAACGCTACGTAACCACCAAGTGACCATTATTTACCAAGTGGTCATTCCATTTCAAATTTTGAGAAAATAAACGTTTTATATATGCAGAATAAACGTTTTATAAAAGAGAGAATCTTTCGATGCCACCGTTCTGAAGCGTTAAAAAAAAACAATGTTACGTAATGCGTAGTTCAAACCCCCCCTCCTGCCCCTGTAACAAATCGTAACGTTTTACAAGACACCCCGGAGGCCCCTAAATTCGTTCCGTAAAGCTTGAACGCTCCCTAAATGCCGGGAACCGAACTAGGGACCGCTATGTATGAAGGTCGTGGATTTCTAAAACTGGGTCTGTTTTTCTAAGCAAACTGGTATAAGTAGTATACATAGTATTTGAAATTCTAATACAAAATTGATTTTGCTGTTCCTGTAAACTAACATAAAAACACGCCGGATGCATATTTAATCGACTTCGAAAACGGAAGAGGTTCTCAATTCGACTGTATGTTTTTTAAATGTTTTTTTGTATGTTTGTTACGCAATAACACCGCCGATTGTCGGTCAATTTTCAGCATTTTCTTTTTTATTTTGTAAGAGTATACTCGCTATCCACTGGGTCCCACTGGTGCCATAGGATGGCCATAGACGCCAGGGCAGACCTAAAAAGAGTTGGCGTGACAATTTGGATGCTTACTAAAATGGCCGGAACTTGCACAAGACTGCAAGAAATGGAAGGATGCGGGGGAGGCCTTTGCCCAGTAGTAGGATCTTGTAGGTTAGATAAAAAAATATAAGAATATACCCCTTAAGTGGCCCCATAGGAATTGTATCGAAATTGATTCAGCGCTTTAAAAAAATATCAACAACAAAAACATAATACCTACACAATGTGCATACATTATATTTAGATTGTTCAGATTGAAGTCGCTTGATTCTAACGTTTTTAACGAGAACAATGAATATGTAGTCTTGATTTTAAAAACCCAGGACCCATCGACGAAATAAAAATTAATAGAAATATTGTTCATTTTGAATCTTAACCTCTCGTGATCACCATTCTATACATACATTTAAAATTGCCAGGTAAACATTTTTTTAACACGTTAGTGAACAAAATCGATTTCAAACATCCGCCAAGGAAGCCGACTGCGACTCGTCTTGCATTTTAAAACGAATGAAAAATTGAGGTACCTATTGAAAAAGAGGGGCGAGGGGGATACATTGGCCTGCACTAACGAGTGAATAATTACACAATGATCCCTATTACAAATGCAAAAATGGGGATCCCTGATGCATACATAATGGTGGATGTCTTTGGTATATTCGAGGAGAGATCGCGGTGTGAATTTATGGTTGGGCTAAAGATGTGGAAATAAATCCTTGATAAATTCTAGTCTTATGAAAAACAACTCGCGAACGGTCTTGCCAAGTATTTTATTATCTTGGATATGCCTATACAAAACAATAATCTCCATTCATTGTTTTAAGTGTGAAAGACGCATTGGTAATGCTGACATGAGTTTGCGCATCTGACATGAGTTTGAATCTTAGTTGAATTTAATTTTTAATTTGTACTCCAAACTATGCTCAATTAATTTAAAATTCATTGAAAAATCCCGAGATTCTTAGCTTAGGTAACACTGATGACGTTAAAACTTTGTGTTTAGGTTGAAAATGTTCTTTAGATGCGAGTTGCCGAGAAACGATGATCTTAATTGAAATGAATATGTTGCGATGCGTTCGATTTTGTTGACGTTATCGAAACTAATCGATCGTTTGAGTCTTGCTCCTTGTGTTGTATAAACATCGGAAAAACGAGTACCTAAGTGTAAGTCGTAGAAAAATACGTCGATCATTTCTCCGCGTAACTCTCGCTCATCACACCATACACCACTCGGTAGGTCTTCCCGAGCGCTGTAATGACTGGACAAACACACATCTGCATACGCCGCCGCTCCTCGCTCATCCCACTGAATCTATTTAACCTTTTTTCAGCCTATTACCATGCTTTCCGTTGAGCAAACTTTGAGGAATGTGCTCCGGGAATTGGGGAGTCTTTCCAGAAAAATACGCGATTATTATTTTACTGTGGTCATTTCTGATTGCATTTCCATGAGAGTGGAAATGTAATAGATGAAATTAGCCAGTCCTCAGATATATTCTGTCCAAATATTTCAATCTTGAACCAAAGTAGTGATAAAAGTTAACATATAACCCTTACAAAAATCTAATAATTAGCCAAACAGTTAAACCACTGCTCCGAAAGGATCTATCTATCTATCTATCTATGGAGGGGACGCCCGTCAGGCATAGGCGGGTGATCAATCCACTTATTTGGGACCATTTCACCCAATTCCCCATAACAGCGCATGAGTTTTACCTCTGCACTGACAGTTCCACCTCTTTGAACCTACCCGAAGCTTTAACAAACCCGATTAGCGCGTACATTGGACACTCAGTCAGGAAATGGAGACTTGTTTCCTCCTTGTCACATTCTGGGCATATGGGATCTCTTTTTAGGCCCATTATTGTTAGGTGTCGGTTCAGAGGACAGTGTCCCGTGAGCAGACCCACTACAATCCTGATGTCCTTTCTATTTAGCTTTAGAAGTTGCTTCGACTTTCTTTTTTCATATGTCTTTAGGAAGATTTTTGCCTGGCGGCACTGTTGTTGTGCTTCCATCTTAAGTTGGCTTCTTCTGTTATGATCTTGCTTATTATTCCTTTCCTTTACTGATCCAAAAGGATACGATGTCAGACATTTCTTGAACACAAAGCAATATTTCCTCCTTACTAACGATTATTCATTTATTTAATTGTAATTACAGTCTGTGTGAGTTTGTGAGTGTTAGGAATACAAAATGTTGATTTTGCGTTCGAGTCATTATAGCGCTAGACAAATAGTAGATCGGACGTAACTAATTCTACTCTAAGAATACGCTATTCTGGAGTATGAATTTTGAGAATAAAAAGACAACAATTTGAAGGTATTTTCAATTCAGCTGCAAGCTCTGTAGCTGCAAAATTGATTTGTATCTACACGACGGTAAGTGATGGAATACCGTAAAGGTAATCCACTTCTACAAATTAGTCGCCAGAAATAACCTACTTATCTTCACCGCTTCCTATTACAACACACTCTCACATACCGTGCATTTATTTGTCTAATTACCCATCGCTGCTCAGAGTGAACCAGAATAGAATAGAACAGAACTTTGAACCGCGAGCTGATTTAATGCAAGAGGTAATATTATGCGCGGAGAGCAGGCACGTAATCAGTACATGAATATAAATGCCACAAATTGAGGTAAAATTAATCATAGGCTGTATTAGATATTGCATCTGTAATAACCTCAAGGTTTACGAGATTTTTTACCAAGTTATGTCACACATAGCAACGATGAATGACCTTTAAAGAAAATAGCTCTAAAATTAAAAAGGTTGTATTACCCCCGAAATTCCACTGCTTCTAACTTTTAAACGGTTAAACCAATTTTAACCAAATATAGCCAAGACCATCTAAACTACGTCAGCTTTCAAATAAAAAAAGTTGCATCGAAATCGGTCCATTCGTAAATGTATTACGCACATCAGAAATGATTCTGTTTGTGAACCCGTATTATGACAATAAAACAATTTTTTTTAAACCCAAACAAAGAAAACCTTAGAAGAATGTGTGGCATTATTATTACTGTCACAAATAAATAATTCAAATACTTAATTATTGTCTTTCCTTACATTTACAGTACAGGAATTGACCTGCTTCTGAATCTAAAGCTAGCTTAAATAAAGCTCTAAAACTTTAGGCCTCCTAACTCCGGCCCTGGCTGTAGACTGCGTTCAGCACAGTACCGGCTAATTAGGCTTTGTTATTTTATGTTAAATAATGTTAATAAACTTACAGACCTATTACCGCCTCTGCGCTTAGCCACTGCTGCAGGGGCGTTCTTTTTAAGTTATATCTAGTCTAGTCTAGCCAGAGCTGAGGTATGTCTAGGTTTAGGAATTTCTTAGAGTAGTTTGAAATCTATTTATCCAGCTACCAGGGGGAGTTATCTTTTTAAAAGGGTTAAACGGGACCCGCTGTCCCCTGTCGCTGTTTACCCTGCGTTTGTCCCGCTGTCGCTTACTAAGACTCCGCTGTCCGTCCTTCCGTCTGTCTTTCCGTCTATCACCAGGCTGTATCTCATGAACCGTGATAGTTAGACAGTCGAAATTTTCACAGATGATAAAATAAACATTTAAGGGGGCTCCCACACAACAAACGTGATATTTTGCTCGTGTTTGTGCGCGAGTCCAACTCGCAATTGGCAGGTTTTTTAGTCATTAAAAACGAAAAATAACCGTAATCATTAAGTAATAGAGAAAATATTTTTGCCATGATTGGGAGTGATTTTAGGCATGATGCCGCGAATCGGCAAACGTAGGGTCGGGCGCTCTGGTACTAGGTGGGGTGACGATATTCGCAAGGTAGCGGGCAGTGGTTGGAGGAGGAGAGCTGAAGACCGAGCTCAGTGGCGTGCCGTAGGAGAGGCCTATGTCCAGCAGTGGACTGACACAGGCTGATGATGATCGGAGTGATTACGGTGGATGTAGATAGTCTACGACCGACATAAGACCGATACTTTTCAGTATCTACTTGTCACTTTTTTTTTAAATTATAAAATGGGTTAACTCTTGACCTCAATCGTGACCATAAGGTCAAAGATGAGGTCGACGATAGAGCGAGTTCACCCAGAAAATGCCTATAAAGGCACGCATCGACGGAACACAGCAAGCTGTTTGGCGTCGGACTTCGGTAGGAGGGTGGTCGCGAACCAGACGGCCCTTTACAGAGCCTACCACACCGCATGAGACCATAGGATGACACCTCAGATTCAGAAAAAAATGAAGTGTTGTTGCCTGGGATGGATTACTAGGAGGCAGGTCTCATTTGTGTTTCCTTAGTCGCCTCTTACGACGCCCACGGAAGGAGATGGGGTGATGTTATTCTCAACCGATCACCACACGGTTAAAACTGTCATATGTACGGCGCAAGATAGAGATGTACAAACTGACATATGTCACTCCGAAGTATATTAGTCGGAGACTTACATAACGGGTGCCCTGCTTCTGTCCGTAGTATACCTGTGGAAGTCAAAGAAACTCACTCACTCACTAAACTCACTCTGACATAGTTTATCGCATAAACCGTAATAATTCTTAAATGTGTCGATTAGTTTTATAACCACCACTTTACGTTAATAGCAAGTCCTTTCACACACATACTCACGCTTATAATCCCTAACGGGTTAGGCAGAGCATTAGTGGTTCTAGCGAACTACTTGATGCCACGTTTGACACAAATTATAAAGGTTATCGAATGGAACAAGTTGCATAATGGTGAGAGGTAGTCATCCTTTGGATCCCACTTACAGACTTTTACTGTATACCTGGGAAGAGTAGGCAGCTGCCACATTCTAAGGTTTTTCTTTCACTCCCTGTCCAGCATGGAAGGATATGCAAGTCCTTTCCCAGAAGCAAATTAGATACATGTGTAATACATATAATATTATCTTTATGTCATGAGTTTCGAATGACGATTTTAAATACAAACATTAACAGCCCTTCAACTTGGTGTGCAACTATTTTAATTTTAACTGTAATGTTTTGTACCCAAACACTAAATAAAACAATTTTCTTTCTTTTTAATATGAGACTAGAAATACTTAATTTCAAAGTAGATTTCTAAAAACTTCAAGACACCATGGTTCACACTTTTCCAGTAACATGTCCATAATTTGTCTTCGGCGAGTCGATCGCGAGATTGTTTCCTGCCGCGCTATGTCGCGGAAATTGGACGAGCTTACCGTTTAGAAAACTGCCTGATGATGGTCTGCATCATGGAAAAGTTTTTTTTACCTATCTTTGTATTATGTAGCTTATGAAGAAATCTATAAGGTTCAGTTACTAGAGTTCGCTTTTGCTTAGAGATTTCAGTGCTTTGAATCGTTAGTCAAAACCAAGTCTATGATCAGGAAAACTCTACAAACAGGATCAGGCAACTTAGCTTTCACTTGATTATTAAAAGCCCTTTACCTGCGATCAAAAAGCTTATGTGATGACACTTATGAAAGTGAAGAGAGAAAGTTCCAATTTGCGAGTGAAAGAGTTCCAATTTTTAAGGATGTTATTTATAAAAAAATGTGACGTTAAGAATGATCTTAACGTCACATTTTTTTATAAATAACATCCTTAAAAATTGGAAGTTTTGCTATTTTTACACACGTAATTGAAATGTGACCGGCATTTTCCTATTTAATTGTCAATTCATTGATTTGTTTTACAGTTTTTGTAACCTATGTTTCTAGAGTTGTAGAATTACAAATAAAACAGCTTTGTTTATATTTCTGCGGAATCGCCTTTTCTGTAATTAGTTGAAAAGTAAAAAGTATTTTTTGAAAAATAGAAGACTTTTACAAAAAGCGATTGGATTTTGCGATCTTGGAAACCAAATACAAAAAAAACAACGAGTTGCACTCCGGGAGTGCCGGCAGAAGTGAAAACTTGAACATAATATATTACTTCCTTGTGGTCTACTCTCCCTCCGTCTTACGAATTTTCGATTAGGTCACGTGTCCTGACGTCAGTTGAACATTTTTTACCCATACTTCAAAGTGCATAACGCCGCTAAAGAAGTTTTCAGTTCAAAAACAATTGGGAAGTTCATAATACGTCGTATTCTCCGACAAGCCTGCAACATCCACCCGATGAGCTGCCACGTTCATGCTACCGATGCCACGTACCAGTATATAGCCTTATTGAAAACATTTACATAGAATACGCGGCGCTGTCGCGTCTGTATAACATATTGTAAAGGAGAGAGGATATTACCTATCGGGGGTAGGGTTGTCACGGTTATATAGTAGGATAAAATTTGTACCTTCCATGCTGGACTGGAAGTGAAAGAAAAACTTAGAATTTGCCAGCTACCAACTCTTCCCAGGTATACAGTAAGTCTGTAAGTGGGATACGAGGGTTTTGCTGTACAATGGGCGAAAGGCTGACCACCTCTCACCATTATACAACTTGTTCTATCTGCTAACATTCACAATTTGTGTCAAACGTGGCTTCAAGTAGTTCGCTAGAACCACTGATGCTCTGCCTACCCCGTTAGGGATTATAGGAGTGAACGTATGAATGTATGTATGTGTATTTTTGTAATAAAAACTTATAAATACGAGTAACTAGAGGATGTCCAGGACTTCATTCTCGTGGGAATTTCGTAAAATTCTTCTTTATTCCTTGCCTACGTTAAAAAAGGAAACTTTGTGCCTTTCATGTTTTTAGATCCAAGGGTTTGGGCTGGGCGTTGAGGAGTCAGTGAGTCAGGATCTTCAATTTTATATATCAAGACAAGATTGGTCAAGTGGTAGTGCTTCTTTATCAACAGGTCCTGGGTTCACAAGAGTTTTTCCTTAGTTTGAGCTTTTGAGTGTGCGACGTCCAGCGTCTAACTGTAATTTTGTAGTATTTTCAAATTTTGAATTTTGGTTAAATCCCAACTTAATAAATAAATAATGTATGTCAAACGTAGCTCTAAAACCACATCATGGTCTGCCTACTCCAACAGGGATTATAAGCGCAATTGTATGTATGATAATTAAGGCGACTACAGCACCCGATAAAGGCAGCACACAGGAATAGTGCCATCTCCGTCTCTCAACAGGCCTGGGCCGGCAGTGCGAACAGTGTCGATACACAAAGTTTACGGACTATGAAAGCGTGCGTGCGTAAAAACATGTTCGAAGGTTAGAAAAATAAGATTTATGGAAAGATAACAGCTTAAATCGAAAAATGCGTTAACTACTTATCGAGAGTGTTCAATCACGAACATTTTGATAGCAAATTCAAGTTCCTGTTTGCATTTTACTATCGTTTTTACAGCTTAAAAGATACACAATATTGGTATTTAGAGGTGACTTTGTGAGCTTTTTCTATCGAACCAAAAGTGCTGAATCATGTTTTCAGCAAACTACTTATCTAGTTTATGTCCTGAATATTACCGTTGTATTTTTTCTTCGATTTAATGCAGTGCGTCATGCTTATCTACGCATAATAAAATCGTAATTTAGGTGCTGTAGTCGCCTTAATAAAACACATCAAAACTATTGTCCGCCAACCTGTATTGGGACAGCATACTGGACTAGGGCCTAAACCCTCTTCAATGTTTCGAAGGGAGGCCTGAGCCCCTTGGTGGGGACCTATATGGGCCTGGTGAAGAAATTAAACTATTTCTTACAGACTATTGTTTAAAAAAAATAAAAATATATTTTATTTGTTTTTATTGTAGAACAAACAGTCTTATACTAACACTATATTTGTTTTACTTAAAGACCTATAGCTCTCATAAAGCATTAAGTAAAACAAAATTTCGTCTGGGTAGCGTTACTAATTTCAACTTTATTTTCAACGAGTTATTTACAACTATAACCTGTTGTTTTGACGTGACAACGTCTTATAATTCGATAGAGCCGGCTGCACGCACGAAAAAACATGACTCTAGCGGCGTTACCTCGCTCTGAGGCGTTCCATGTAAGGCTTGAAGTGCAAGCGAGAGCGCGGACCGAGCGACAAAGAAGCACAATCGGCCTTTGCGTTCGGCAGCGTTCGACATCCGTCTCTCTCCTACTTGAGTGAGCGATGCGTCTGCGTGGACAGCTGCTATACTATAGTACATTTACATTTACAAATAAATCTAACTTGATCAATTTCATTGTGATTTCCAATTACCTCCTTCTCTATATACATACAAATCTATTAAACAAATGAAATTAAAATTTTCTTTCGAAAAATGCTACCATTCCATCAGTATTTTCTTAAGACGTTGTCACGTTCAACTATCGTCAGTAAACCGACTTTACAGACAACCATTTTTTTTTGTTTTTGTAGCTTGTGTATGAGTGTATATTATTAATAGGTTGACAACCCTATTGAGCCCCGAGGTGAAAATCGTCGGCGATTTTCCCAGCTTACCATAATGACGTATATATTTGAACGAATTTTACAGAATTTCATTTCGTTTTATTACGAAACTCATATCTTTGACTCTTATTGACATATTTGGGCCTATTTCAGTGAATCTCCCATTTTTTATATGTACAGACAGAAGCACGTCAGGTAACCTAGCACTATAAAAACCGGCGCTATTACAAGTAAGATAAGGGCGACATCAAAGTCAATATGTATAAACTGTTTTTTTTTTGTTTATTATACAGGGTTATTCGAAATACGTAATTAATAAGACTGCATCTTTGCGAATAGGCGTAGAGTCAGTAGGACCAAAAGAACGAATGTGTACGTATGTATTTAAATCCTTCAATGTATGTTTGTATGTATTTAAGTGGCATCTTAAGATTATTCTATTCTATTCTACGTCACGATCCCTTTAAGAGGCGATAGTAGAGACCTTTATTTATCAAACCACCCTCGAATAGATGGGGCAAAAATGTACCAATGTTAAAAACCAAGAAGCATCCAGTGTACTATAGCGGTGATAGAAAGACTTGTAATCGGAAGGTTGCGGGTTCAAATCTTGGTGGGGGCCTGTACCACTAAATTCGTCTTTTCGGATCTATGTACGGGTTTCTAATTATCACTCACTCAACGGTGAAGGAAAACATCGAGCTGAAACCCGCCCGTCCAAGAAAATTCATTTCGAAAGACGAGCGGTCCACCAACCCACATTGGGCCAGCGTGGTGGACTATGGCCTTCGTTTTTCGAAGGGAGGCCTGTGCCCCTCGCTGGGGATGTATATGGGCTGGGTAAAAAATATTCTGTGTATATAAGTAAAGTTACTTAACTTTGTAACTGTCACTATATTCTCGAACATAATTAAAATTTGTTTATTTGTTTGTTTAAGTAATATCAATAGAAGAAGCAATAACAAAGCAGTTGACATTTAATATGAAACGTTGCAATTATGTTTGAGCTCTGGTACCGTTGGGTCGCTCTTGAAAGCAAAGACCGTAGAGCGTTAGAGTTGGAGGTTATATGTCTTATTAAAAGAGAAACAAACAAACTCATGAGTTTGAGATCGATTATGAGGTTTTTGGCAGGAATTTCGCGTGAGAAACTGCCATGGTGATGTCTCTGTTGCTACCTCTATACTTCAAATTCGTGTCATACATTAATATACAGATTTAAGTTCGGTAGATTAATTATTACTTTCTAGTATAATCTATTAAATAAATTACACAATTACTGAAAAAGTTAGGGTGTAAAAACTGAAACACTGGATCACTTGAATCAATTTGAAGTAGAATTTTCTACAGGAAAATTTAAATTTTTTTCACTGTTTTTAATATTTTCTGCTTTAAAATTAAATGATTTATTCAAATACAATCCAATTTCCAATTTGCGCGATTTTATCGTAAATTGCGAAGCGCCTAAGTAGGTAATAAATAACAAAAGCGTTTGACGTTTTTGGGAGAAAAAAAACTTGAAGACGATCGTTGGTTTGGCTAAATTTTAAGTATTTGCTAAGTCATTTAAGTATTTGCACAGCTATCCCTTATACCCTGTATAAGAAAGCGAGCTGGTATCACACGCCGTGTGAAGTTTTGAAGAGAGGAAAATCTTTGACCTGTTAAGTGACATTACTAAAGTATGAGTAAATCACTTCTGACATTTTAAACTCTGTGTTCATATCTCACCAAAAATCTACCTCCCAATTACTGCGCGACTAAAGTTCACCGTAGCGATTCGTAGCGTCGGCGTCGAGCGTCTCGTAGCGTCGTAGCAAGCTCGTAGACTTCGTAGCGCCGTTTGTTTGAAAATTTTGAGATCTAATTGGTGTTATGACTTGAGTTACAACATGTACTTCTGGGAATTGGATAACGTAAGTGAGATGTACTTTATTTAAGTTTATAGAATTTATATAGGAAATTATTACTAAATACAGGATGATAAAAAACCTTCTAGCTATATTCAAAATCTTGAACCAGTATCACTTACAGAAAACTTTTTTTTTTAATTTTTTTTTTTGGTGGATTTTTTTTCTTTCCTAAACGTAGACACCACTCGGGTGCACCCCCCGAGCGCTACCCACACCCTCGCGTGCCTGGTGTAGGAGTAATATCTACGTTTTGGCAAAAAATTAACTAATCCTATTGAAAAAATATTAAAAAAAAATGTTTTTTCCTTTGAGTGGTTCAGGATTTTGAATATAGCTAGGAGGTTTTTTATCACCCTGTATACAGATTTTAAATCATTCACATGAAAAGTAATGTATTTATGTTAAGTTCCATGTATCTTATCCAAAAAAGTCTTAAAGCTAAGGTATGAAAGCTGTACAAAAAATAAAACATAAAAGGTGACTTTTTAACGAATTTTTAAAAGACTTCTTTCTGAATGGATTGTAATAACCATTTGAACTTGAAAGCGATTCTTTTCACTTTTCACGGGACGTAATTCAAAACGTTTCTTTGTACGGAATTAATTTTTAACGCCCTCTCAAAGAACCAAGTGCAATTAAACTGAAGAACGATTTTTTCAGGCAAAAGCCTTATACTGAATTTCGGGCTCCGTTTTTTTCAGCACTCCTTGTGTTTGTGTATTTTAATCTGCTTTTTGAAGAGGCAATGGAGGGAAGTTATTTGATTGTATTATAATACTAGCTTTCCGCCTGCGACTTCGTTTCCGTGGGAATTTTCCCGGTAGATTTTCCATTGTATTTTTGTATATGTGCGTCTGTCTGTGGCATTGCAGCTCCGAAACGAATGGACCAATTTCGATGCGGTTTTCTTGTTTGAAATCTGACGTAATTGAAACGATTATTTGCCATATTTAATTAAAATTTGTTCTGTCTTTTAAAAGTTATATGCAATTGATTTTAGAGTTAAAACAAATTGATATATGAGGTATAACGTTGCGTTGATAAATAAATTGACCCAAGGCAACGTAACTTACGTCTCGTTTCACGGCAAGGTACGGCACGCCCCAGAACCATCCCAGTCTGTTTAGCCTCAGCTGAAATGTTGTACTGGGTGCAAATTGTGTTTACTGCCCAAAGTCTAAATAAATTCTAAACGAAATAAGTTTATAAGGCTTACATAAAGTATTCCGGTGTAGGGTTGCACCTTCTGCAGTTTTACCGTCGGAAGGAAAGGACACTGGCCCTTGATTATTTTGTTGCTCAAGAAATGTGTACGAGTGTACCATACACACATACGCTCACGCCTATAATCCCTAACGGGGTAGGCAGAGCATCAGTGGTTCTAGCAAACTACTTGATGCCACGTTTGACACAAATTTTGAGGGTTATCAGATGAAACAAGCTGTATAATGGTGAGAGGTGGTACGCTTTCCGCACATTATACAGCAAAACCCTCGTATCCCACTTACAGACTTTTACTGCATACCTGGGAAGAGTTGGTAGCTGGTACATTCTAAATTTGTCTTTTACTCCCAGTCCAGTATGGAAGGACAATTACATTGACACAAGATGTACACTCGTAAGTTAAAAACGTATGAGTCACTGACTTCAGACCCAATAATGCATCTTTGCGAATAGGGGTAGAGTCAGTAGGGTCAATAGAACGAATGCGTATGTATGTATTTAAATCCTTTAATGTATGTTTGTATATGACGGCCGGTTTGGTCGAGTGGTAGTGACGCTGCCTCTTGATCGGCGGGTCCTGGGTTCGATCCCTAGTCGGGGCAACCATTTGTGTAAAAAGCAGATGTTTGTTCTCGGGTCATGGGTGTTTGTGTTTGTCTTTATGTGTGTTCCAAGGGACCCACGACACAAGGGAAAACCTTAATGTGGGCCTTTGAGTGTGTAGCATTTATTATTATTATTATTATGTATTTCATGGTGTGGGTCGGGATGGCCGGTGTATGGTTACAAAAGGTGATGATTTGGACACGAGAGGAATGTACAAGCATTGTACTGAATGTATCTAAAAATAAGAGCAATGTACCTTTTTTGATCAAAAATTATTACAAAAAATAAGTGAGCCGCCAACCTGACGTTAGAATGGCGGGTGTATTCTAGTCTTGACTTGTTTTAAGTGGCATCCTGAATGTCCTATAAAATAAAGATTTTTTATATTCTATTCTAATGCCTATTAGCAGATAGCCACAAACCAAAACGTCATCTTAAGTATTTTGAAGACGTTATGGTTTGTAAGTATTTTTTTTTTTTAAAGCGCATAATCAATTTCGATATAATTTATACTGGACCACCTCAAGAGTATATTCTCTCAAATTTTGATTGGCGGAATTATATTAACATACAGTCATGGTAACGATTCTTTTTATTACCACCGATTTTTTTTATACGTCCCCGCCGAGGGGCAAGGGCCTCCCTTCGAAACACGAAGGGGATTTAGGCCATAGTCCACCACGCTGGCCCAATGCGGGTTGGTGGACCGCACTCGTCTTTCGAAATGAATTTTCTTGGACGGTTTCATCACGGTGCTTTCCTTCACCGTTGAGCAAGTGATAATTAGAAATCCGTACATAAATCCGAAAAGACTAATTTAGTGGTACAGGCCCGCACCAGGGTTCGAACCCGCGACCTTCGGATTACAAGTCTGGCTCATTACCAACTGGGCTATCAACGATTCTTAACCTTGCTTAAACTGTCAATATAAAGAAAGAAATTAGATTCTTAATATTTTCACATAATTACTTACGTATTGTATCTGTTTATTCGAGAAACAAGCCTCAACTTGGCATTCTTCGTAAAAAATTTGGTAATTAACTGTAACATAATGTTTTTAAAGCGCTGCCGCTTTTTCTCAAGTAGGAAAAATCTTTTGGGTAGTGTTGTGCAGTGTTGTGTAGTGTTGGGTAGTGTTACAGTGTTAATATCAGTTACTTTTTGAAGTGAAAACTTCTTTAGCGGCGTTGTGCACTTTGAAGTATGGGTAAAAATGTTAAACTCGCGTCACAGACACGTGACCCTGATCGAAAATGCGTAAGGCGGAGGGGTTTTTAATAAACGTAGGAAATTAAAACTGCAAAAGTCAAGATGTCACGGAGGGGTATTTGATAAATATAGGAAATTAAAACTGCAAAAGTCAAGATGTCATCCGGTGTCAGCATAGAAAAAAATTAAATTAATATTAATGCACAACGTTAATGTTCAAGTTTTCACTTCTGCCGGCACTCGCGGAGTGCAACCCGTTGTTTTTTAAATTAACTTTTTGTATCATTGTTTAGAAATTTCTGCGTCATAGCTATTTATTAAATCCATTTAAGGTCGCTTATGTATTCAACTCAATGATTTATTGAATTCCATATATATATATATTTTTTATAGTAGGTTCGTTCTTGACCACAATCTAGCTCAAGGGAGAAAATGCGGTCGAAAATGTGGCGAAGAAGCCTATTTACTTGAACTTTAAATTGATTCAGGTTATACGAGTATAAGCTCGCAAATATGAGTTTCGCATTGATCTGACTATTGTTTTCTTAGGACTCAATACGCGTAGCTTGTTTTATATTAATCCCAACTAAATAAGCTTATGAAACACCTTCAGATTCAGAGCTTCTGGTCGGAGCTGTGATGGTTGCAGTAACCATATAAAAATATCAAGCCACAACGACTACAGTAAAGTCTACATACAAATATTACTAATCTGTGATATAATATTCCTTCACAGAGGTAAATAGTTTTCCTTTCTGCTTTATAGTATTTTAATGTTTATTGAAACAACATTTAATAAAGCAAAACTGAAATGTAATTTTGAGTTTAGATAGATAGATTGACACTTTATTCAATTGTCATAAAACAGCACAACACAGTAATAGACAAACAACAAACATACAAGTAAACATGAATCAGCAAGCAAACCATTGTTGCTTGCTGATTTGCTGGTTCATTAAGTAAACAGACTAATAAACAGAAACAAATAATTTCATAAAACTATTTTACACCGTGTTATCTGTACTAAGTACAAAATACTAGCTCCAAATAACAGTTCCTACATTCCCCTCTCTACACATTCGCGCACATTGTTGGGGCGCCCTTCGTAGCTCCGGGCGAGAGAAGCACTTGAAATATTCTCTTAATAAGGTCCACAAAAGGCTTCGCAGGCCCCAATTATTAAAAACAACAGTTTCCCTGTGTTCCGCCCGGTTTGGTTTTCTGAAACATTTATAATGTTAATAGCAGATTCTGTTGATCTTTTAAAGAATATTTCGGCGTAAGAACAACTTTGGAACTTGAAATGGTTGGAGGCTTCGCCTTATTGGGGTCTCGAAAATATAACATGACTTCTTGCAAGTTTTTCTTCCAAAGGAAATTATTATGCGACGAATATAAAATTATATTTTTTTTCTGATTATTTCTTCAGATTCTTATTTCTCGTTTAACGTAAAGAATACAAATTAATTTCAAACTAAAAATAGTTTTTAAAAATACTGATAGTCTACACTAATATTATAAAGAGGAAAGATTTATATTTTTGTATGTAAGAAAACAACACAAAACTACTGGACCGATTTAAAATAAAAAATACCTCTCATCAGTAAGTGATATATGGTACATACTTTTCCGAATTCCCACGGGAACGAAGCCCCGGGCAAAAAGCTAGTAATAACTATAGAAAAGCAATTTAAATGTAATTCCCAGATCTAGTTATAAAAACATCTAGATTGAGTGAGATTCTATCTTCCGATCTAATAATAAAAAATGATTTATTATTTACAGAACCTGAACCGTAGTCCAAGATCCGAGACTCTTTTTACTGTTAAAACATGAATTTTGTTTTTTTCCTCTCGACGTCGTGCTTACGGAAGCAATCGCTGTAAATGCAATAACTTGGTCTGCCAATCATGATTAAGTATACCCTGAATAAGAAAAGGGAAAGACGAGAAACGAGGAATATGAAAGACGTTATTATTTTCAGTAAAATGTCGTTTTATTTGCTATTACAAAGGCAAGGCAAATACATAGCATTCCATTCAAAAACAATAGGTAGTTTTGACTATGTTTTTCATAAAACCGTCGACAGTTGTTTTCTTTACAAAATAACTTCGCTATTGCCCAGCCCTAAAATGATTTAATGAATGATAAAAAATCCTATTTTAGTAAGCCAATCGAAAAAAGTTGCATTTTCTGTGACATCTTACCGAGGCACCAGGGACACAGTAATTCTCTAAATACCTGATCACTTGGAATCGAAAAGATCTCCCAATTTGTTATTATAATGGTTGCAGATCTAAATGCGCCTTCGGTGTGGCCATGCAAATGAATCCACTCCCCATTTCTCCGGAATATATTTTGCATCTCTTTCACTCCCTATTGTAAAAGTTACCAAAGAATTCTCCTTTGAAACAAGCTAATTGAGAAGGATTTAATCTACGGCTGATTTGAATAATGCTAATTTGCTTTTTTATTGTACTAATTAAAGGGTTAGTTGTGTTTCTTATCTCTTAGTCTCGGGAAGATGAAAAAATTGTGGACAGACGTTTGTCTTGCTGTAAATTTTAACTGCAAGTAACACTGTTTGCTTCTGTAATAATATTTAATGACTCATTTTATTTATTCCTCGCTATACTGTTTTATTTATTTATCTATATCTATATATATTATATATATATATATATAAAAAAGAAAGTCGGGTTTGTTACAACACTTATAACTCAAGATCGGCTGGACTGATTTTGATCAAATTTGGTATGGAGGTAGCTGATACCCTGGATTAACATATAGGCTACATAATTTTCCGAAATTCCCACGGGGACGAAGTCCCGGGTATAAAGCTAGTTTCTTAATAAACAATTTCTACATATTTACAAATGTCAATACAAACTCTAAATTAGTGTATTCATTGTATATTAAAGGTGTAGTATACATACCCTACGTACAATGCATTCTTTAAAAGTTTTTTTAGAGAATTATCCTAAAATGCCTCAAAGGACACATCATTCACGGCCCATACAAAAAAATGCCAATTTTTTTAAAGTGGCGGCCGAAAAAGGTAAAGTTATTATTTCGAAAGAACATATTATTCTAAACATTTTTAGTATGATAACTAAGCTGTACGACTATTACTAGATTTGTTCTTGACACTTATAAATCTGGATTTTAGATGTTCCGGCCATAGAAAATAGTGTTTCAATTGATTGTGATACAAAAAATTTTTCGTATTAGGTTAAAGGTTTAAATTCTAGATTTAAAAATGCATTTAAGCTTGAAAATCTAGATTTTAAGTTTGAAAATCTAGATTTATTGTACCAGTCTACGAGTATTATGATGAAAATCTAGATTTTTAGGCTTAAAAAAGGAAAATTCGTAAAGGTCGTACAGCTTAGCTGTTAAAATAATTTTTTTAAGAATAATGTGTCCTTTTGAAATAATAGATTTACTTTTTTTGGCCGCCACTTTTAAATTATGGTACGTTTTGAATGATGTCCTTTTAAACTGCGATAGTTTGGCTCTGTATACTTTCATACGAAGTGACCTAGGTCTAATAGTGAATTGTACCAGGCTACGAGTATTATGATGACTATTCCTGTTCTTGTATATCGAACAGAAATATAAACGAGCAAAAGTAAATATTCAGAAAAACTCTCAGAAAAGTAGCGAAACAAGTAACCAATTCTTTCCCTGTGTTACTTAACTTCACATACACTTTGTTCAATAAGATTACACAGAGTTTTATCACAATCAATATCGCAACTTCGGTAAGGTAGCCAAGTTGGAAAGGCTTCTAATGAGGAAGCTTCGCCGATACTTTCGGATTAAGCCCGGTTATGTAATGCGTACCTATATAAAATAGTCAGTTTATACGTTGTAATGTTTCTTATTATTGAGTTTGCTGAGGTGGTATCTTTAGGTCTACAGCTTTATATTTTGTACCGTAATGTAGTTAATAAGTAATTTGTAAGTGGGGACATGTACATACACAGGACTACTTATATTCATAGGTAAATTTCACCTCTCCAGCTCGAAAAGAGAGCTTTTGCTTGTCAAAATCAGAGAGGAAATTCGTTATTTACTAACTGTATTTTTTGAGCGAGAGAAAAAGTGATTTGAATTTGGAACATTAACTTTAAAATGACTTGGCCCGGTGATTTGTTCTGAAACTAATTTAGATTTATCAAATAAGAAATTTTATATTATTTATTGAAATGAAAATTACAAAAATGTGTTAAATATTGATCGTTTAGGGAAATAAAAGGTTATTATTTAATATAAATTCTAATAAACCATGTAGTTTTCAAAAACAATTTTTTAATTTTGTAAAATTGTTACGAAGTGCAATTTCAGAACGCAAACTATACTTTTTATTTTTTTTTATTTTTTTTTATTTTTTTTGGGTCTTTGGCGGGAACTCGGCGTGAGCGGTTGCTTTGTCAATTGAATTTTCGTTTTCGGCGTGAAAAAGTTGTTTAATGTGTAATAGTGATAGTGTATTATGCAGTAAATTGACTAAAATTCGTGTAGTGATGAAAAATTCAAGTGATAACAGTGTTTCTGCTCCGTTTGGTACCGACAAAGATCCTCGCGGTTGTGCTTCTCGCCGCCAGTTTTCGTAAAACAGACGCTATCCGGTTTTACGCAGAACATGAGGAGCTTAGGGCTTAGGTTAAGTTGAAGAAAGAAGATTTTTCACTGAAGACATAGCTGTATGGACATGGTTTCTTTTGCCTTTCCCGAAAGGGATAAATTTAACAAAAAAAAATTTGTTTTTTATTTAAATGGAATTCAAAAGCTTATAATAAAAACAATGTTCAACATTTTAAAAAAAAATAAGCCAATCACAGATGTTCACAGGTAGAAACAGGTATCGCTGAGGTGATTAATCCTAATAAAAAACTAGTTTTAAGTTGACACTTTAGTAACAAGAAAAATTGCCAGTGAAACTACCTTAACATAGTTACATTTTTATTATATCATCAATAAATAAATTTTTGAAAAAAATTCGACTCAAAGCTCGTCTCGCCGAAACAAAACCAGTATTGAAAAGGTCAAAGTTAAAAACATTGCATTGGTTATTTATTGCTAGCTCGCCAAAGCAACTCGTTCTGCCAATAATTGGTAGAAACCAAAGAAATACCAAGAATTTTATTGTTGCGTAGATTTAGAATACATTAAATTATAAAACCAACTACTGATTGATCTATTTACTTTATTTTTTATGCAAAATAAGTAACAAAATTGCAAAAATTACTACTCTTTAAGGAAAAATAAACAAAAAGAAATTTGGATAGGACCGTTGCCTTTTTCCCGTAATTATATCAACATACTATTATACAAAGTAAACTAAAGAACAAATTGATTAAATTCATAACTGGACAGAGACCCACTAAACAACTACCCGAACAAGCATGTAATTCAAAACAACGTGTTTCC